>BLKM01012018.1:1124078-1516578 GCA_013340265.1 Coptotermes formosanus
GATCCATGTCTTCAGCTGGATGTAACCACTCCAAAATTTCCTGTTACATATTCTTTAAGTTGCTTTTTAACATTACTGTCCCAATTATGCCTCAGTCTTCAAAACTGTCTCTTTCCTTCAGATTTTCCAACAAAAATCCTGTGTTCATATCTCTCTTCTGTCACATGACCGCCCACCTCGTCCTTTCGTGAGGAATAAAAATCATGACACCCGTCCTTATGGAAGTTTCTCTTACCTCCTGCTGTCCTCTTCCTTTTAGGCACAATTATTATTCTCATCCTCCTATTTCCGAGGACCTCAGCCTATATTTTTTGCCTTAATATGAAATACAAAGTTTTACGACCACAAAAAATCAAGCAAAATTTTACGTATACACAATTTAGGCAAAATTACATGTGTGTGTATATATATATATATAGTTTTTACTTTTACGTTTAAAATGGGCAAGCAAGATACTGAACCGAAAACAGCAAGTATTCTCCAAACTTCCTTTCTCCTTATTTGCAATCATTTCCAAATACTGGAAATTCACTAATTTTCAAAGGATTTATTAGGTAAACGCAAGACTGTTGTAAATGTACCTTGCATTTTGGAAGAGATACGGACATATATATGCCAACTCAGCTGTCTCAACAGTTCTGACAAACCTCAACAGTAGCGATATCTCTCCCTTCTCTTCATAGAGTAACTATTTTTATCCTTCCGTGCAATAAATGAACATAGTATCGCGGACATGTATCTGAAGCGTACCATTTTTTTTAGATATCTTGAACGTTTCTGAGGGAAATATCTAAAACACAGTTGAAAAAAATTAAAATAAAACTGCTTAAGAGCATTTCTTGTGGCTTTGCCCAACATAAGGCTGATTTATGAAACGGAAGCTTTAGCGTGTTCGAAATATAATGGCGAAAGGAGAGAAGGAAAAGTTTGGCTCTTGTTCTCAGATAAACTTCGATCTGGTCTCCGGAACAACAGATTGGATTTTACTCAGGTAGTACTGAGTGTTCCTATATTAGGAACTATTCGAGTAGAGTGGAGTTTAAGTGGTTCGGGAATTCCCCGACATTAAACATAAAATACTGTTAAACTACAGCTGTCGGAACGGCACCTGTGCTAACATATTCAAAGAATCTTTGTCATCGTCCCGAAAGCGTTCTGCATAATAGGCGAAGGTATCTGTATTATGGGGCAAGGTAGGTGCTATGCCAACGGGGTTAGAAATAGATGCTCGTGTTACTGTTCGTAAGGGACGAGATATAGGGATGAGTAACGGAGGGTTACATAGGTTCAGTTCCTCCTATAACTTACATTCTAAAGCTACTGTTACATGTGTTACAATTTTGTGAATCTAGTGAAAACTTACACTAAACAGCAGTTAGGCGAATTTGTAACGTGCAGTGATGTTCATTATTTAGTCACACAGAAGGATATTTTACAGATTACACTTAATTTTCAAGCACATTTTCCTTTTAATTTTATTATTACTTTAAAATTTCAGTTCGGTTTCCTTTTCTTCCACAGACCACATTACAGACATATGTGTCAATACATAAGGTAACCAGCCATTCAACTCTCTTTTACATAAACCCAGTTCCTAAAAATTCCATTCATTCAGTATTCAGTAATCTGTTAAAATTTCCATTACATTTTAAAATAAATAATTTTGTCGAGCAACCCCTTTACTTGTGTGTGTGTGTGTGTGTGTGTGTGTGTGTGTGTTCTTCCAGCGACTTGATAGGTGACAATAGTATGTTCATGGATTATTTTATAAGATATGGCGGCTACTTTGGGCGACACAAATATGACAACCGACAAGCGGAGTATATACTTTCGAAAGAATGTAATATGTGTTTGTACATTTGATCATGGGGTGGCAACATGTATACACGAATCTAGATGCACGCCACGCGCGAAGATCATTCTGTTGAGAACTTCTTTCAGAAGTAAAAGTCCGTAAACCTGAACAGCAGTTCTTCGCGATAGCAATACACGGGATTGTCATGCGGATTTGCGTAACACTTTGGGTCATCGTGTCCTCCTGCATCGAACAGTTGAAAGCTGGGTAAAGGCATACCAGATCGGAAGACAGCAACTGCCTATACACAGCCCAATGCGCGTTTATCGCCCGTTCATAAACATATATGGGAGGTCATAATTGAACAGTAAATGAATAAAGACAGCCGATGGACTGTGAAGGATTTAGCCGAACATAAGATCTCCGGGGTCTGTAGTGCTCCGGAATTTCGACACCACTTAAAAAGCGTAAATTTCTGGAAAGCCGGTGCCACATTGTTTTAAATGACGTGTAAGATCAGGCGTGCTACGGGATGTGTCTTATAAATGTAGAATCATTTCTTCGAAAATGGAAAACCATGCTAAATTTTACAATTTCAATCAATGAAATCCAGGAAATGGTCTACAAATCGGAACTCAAAAGGCATTCCTTTGACTGGTGTCATTCAAAGTCACTATGAAAAGATGTTTGATAAAACGCGTAATCTGCAAAGATGATGATTATTTTGGCGAAAGATGTCGAAAAGTGTTCTGTTGCTTATTCATAAAGTAATTCGGAACGTCTTAGAATAACATTTGCAATGTGATGGGCATTAATACCCCATTAATTTGTATTAGGGAGGTCCTTAGCTCAAATACCAGAAGGTTTAATAGCCTTCTTGCCTGACATATGCCATATCGTTTCGTTGAAACGACGCAAAACTTGACTAGGCATATCAATGGCGAAGCAATATGCTACTTGTCTGATGTATAGTAAATTTATATATTATGTAGACAATATTCGTATTTTAAATGGACCACTTGTTCATTTAAATATCCAAAAGTTTATCTAAATAACATACGACATCATGATACTTAGTATTGTTTTATAGAAAATATTTTTAAATATTTCTTCGTTACGTGTGTCTTGTAAAGTAAAATAAACACTTTACGTGGCGCCGAAGGCTTTTCTATGTCCGTCTGAAAAGTAGTGTCTGCTCGTATAATTTTGGACAGGTTTTTTAAAAAATTGTAAATTGTAAACTGTCACTACAAGCTTTCAGAAAATTCCAGTTACTGGGCAATGATTCATAATAAAGCCTAATCCACCGACATTCTGTATTTTTAGGGTATCCAGCACTTCATTACCACGATCACAGAATTTCTTGACTGAATTCTGTCCAGAACCAGCCCAATAACTTCCATATACTTCTTCAAGATCTAGTTAAATATTCGTATAATTTTCACGGCTCTTTTTCCAAAGTGGTTTCTTTCCTTCGGATATGCCGGCTTTTACTTTTGCATGAACATCTCCTCACCTATTCTTGCTACATGCGCCGTAAGAAGTTCATACACATGCGGTTGATACCGAGCATTAAACCTAACCTTCCCACTCTCTGCCTCTCCCCACTAACGCGATGTGTGCACACAGGCAGACGTCTGCATAATAAACCGCCCCCAGCTCCCCATTCTCATACTACTTGCATTGTTTCTGCCCCGCAATACCATTACATTCTCCAGCATATCCCGCCTAGAAATGCCTCGCATGTTTCTGGTGAGAAAACACGTAAAGTAGATTTAGTGTACCAGCGTGTGCGTACCATAAAGTGATAGGAAGGGAGTACACAATTATTTTTACGCCTACGATCTCACATGCATTAAAAACTGTGTGTCAGTAGGCCTACTGTAAAAATGATGATGACGATGATGATGATGATGATAACAATAATAATATTATTATTATTAAATAATATTATTATTATAAAAATGAATTTAATTGGATTTTTATATTTAAGTTTATGTGAAATCACGGGGGGAAAATAATACGTAAACTTCTTCCAATTTTAGGTAGTAAATATTAACCCTTTAAAGACGAAGCTTATTTGTTATATATAAGGACTCAGTGCGTACCGCGCTGTAAACACTCTCCACTTCGGTTATAAAAACCAGTCTCTTAATGTTTTATAAGGCAAAAGTTGCTGTTTGTTCTGAGATCCGTACAAAACACATAAACGCAATGTGGGCACCACGTAGAATTTTTTAATGTTAAACCTGGTCTTATGTAAAGTTACCGCTAGGCTTTAAAACGTTAAAGTGAATACAAAAAGTTACTCTAGCAAATGCAATGAACACTCCTTGGATCCGAATTCGTTATTGGTGTAATTTACACATTACAATCCACACTCAGCTTTCTAGAACACGTGCAAGCATGTACAGGCTTGCGCATATGAATACATCTCAGGAGATTGAGCAGTGTCACGATCTTGTAAACGCGATCATGAAAATTCGCTTTTGTAAAGGCGAATACACTTCAGCTTTGAATGAAGACCATGATTCATGAATTTAGCTCATTAGAGGCAGAACATTAATTGCACCTTACCATATTACACTGCTTTACATATCAGCAGACACTAGGCTTGACAGTCACCGTTATAAATACCTCAAACCACGCATTACTTTATTAAAATTAAGAATTTCTGAAGAAGATGTTTTTATTACGGACAAATAAATTTTCACGTACAAATATGTTCTTTTTTAGTGTCTAACGCTGCAAGTGTAATTCTTAGGTGAAACTTCAGAAGGTTATCTTTTAGCATAGACGAAAATGTCACAGATTGTTAGGTAAATCACGTTACCGGCCTTGTTCAAATGTTATTAATTTATTCAACCCAGTGTGACATTTCACAGCAACCACCGTAAAGGAGTCAACTTTAAACACGTCTATAATATCTTAATAAATAAAAAAATGGAGCTGTGCGGAATATCTAGAAAGCTGACGTTTCGGCCGCTAGGTAGGAAATTTCCTGTCTTTTGTGGATCTGGAGCATTTATCACACCAATTATAAGATAATGAAATTGGCAATATTCTGATCCATTTAAATCCTGTTTAAAATCTCCCACCTTATTCATTTAAGACCCATGTTAATCAAAGTCACATATTTCTAGATCTCTTCCATAAATTTCTTTTGACCCTAAAAAGAGTACATGCTTCCCTTACCGCAGTTTACGTGACAGCATATTAATTTTTGAAATAAAGTACATGTTAAAAGGCACTTCAAATTATTGGTAAAATATTTAATGTACAGAGCTAGCATGTTTGCAGAAAACAACTTAGAATATTATTCATCGTGAAAATTTAAAGCTTATTCAGTTCTTTATAAATTTGTAAAGGAAAATTGTGAACAACTTGAGTTCAAAATATGTCGCGAGAGTGATTCTATTTCTCACGGCACGTCTAGAACACCAGAGATTAGAAACCTGTACGCTAGCGTTGGAAGTTTGGTCTGGCGAAGGAAGAAAATCTTTTGACAGGTTTTAATTAAAATCTTCGCCGCTCATCGGAGGAGTGATTAAATAACGGGCGCGAGACCCTCAAATTTTCTCAATTATCTCATTTTAATTTCACTTCCCTCATACTCTTCATCGCTTTTAACCCCTTCCCCTTACTTCTTCCGCTTTATCTTTCCCCGCATTCACCGTCATTGTTTACCGCCTTTCTATTCAATGTTCAACTCCTCTTATGTTAGTACAGTTCCTAACTTCTGAAACCAGACCGGAGGAAGCGATAAACTTTCGAAACAACATCCCTGATGTTTGGAACAACTTTTAAGAAATCTGCTTTTAACTATAAAACGCTGCAATATATATCGATGATCAAACTGTTTGCAAAAGGCAAATTAGTTGCTTCAAATAACGCAAGACTTCTGGAGTTTTGAAAGACCGTTAAAATTAAATGAAACATACTACTTCCGGAACATGATTGGTTGTTTTGTAAGACTTAGTAGCGCGCCTCACAATCTGAGATAAGGAAGAGAATTGAGACTTTCTCAGAAAAGGAACTGCCATTATTTTTGTGTGTTTTTTAACAAAATTTTACGTATGTAAAGTCTTCATACTGTATACTAATATACACAGTTAAACTGAATTTTTATTCATGTCGTTCATTTAAGAAGGTTGTAGCAGCAATAAAGCCAATTATGGGACAACAATAGAAGAAAACGCAGAGAAGAGAAAAAATGTAAAAGAGACACATGATATACGAAAATGACAATATGAACATAATAAAACCTAACATGTCTGACGGGAATTTCCCGTCAGGGAATAAAAAAAGCGTGTTGTAATTTTAATTACATTTTTCCACTAATATTATTAAATACGTTCACAATTTATTACCTAAATAAAAGTTCCATTTTTATGCTTCTGTACACCTTTAGCTTGATCTACATTCACTTTTCTCTATTTGTTTACATTTTATTATTTGTTTTCTACACACCTTTGTTTCCTTTAATGCTCCTTAAACTATTTGAAGCATTTTGTTCTTAATGGGAAGGCCTTCTTGCTCTTACCAAGTGCCTTAATAGACGAATTTTATTTACCTATAAATGCGGAAGTATATTTTTATCCAAGTTGTCTATCAAATAATAATAATAATAATAATAATTACTCATTTATTAATTATCATACCCATAAGATTAATGATAGAGTACGAAAATATAACACTAAATACTTCAGAGAACAATACACAAATACACACACACACACACTGACGACAGCGTAGGAAGAGGTCACGTCGGGAAAAACCAACATAACTAATACTGCAAGAATTTAATAAATAAATAAATTCTACATTTATGTTTACGTCTTGTCACCAGAATCAGAAAAAGTCACAATATAAAAGGGACAAAAGCTCTGAGGTTATGTGAAAAATTCACATAATTTAAAATGAAAACAAAAAACCAAAATTACTTTTGGGAAGAAGTTAAAAGGAGAATAAATTTGAGGAACGTTCGTCATCTTTCCGTTTGGAATATTTTTGTGCCTTCCCATTTGCAAAGAAATTTTAAAATACACGCAATTATTATTTTACCTATTGTTTTGCATGGGTGTGCAACATAACCTGTTACCTTTAGAGAAGAACGTGGATTGAGGACTGGGTTCGAGACTCTCGCGGCAGCGAATACCAAATTATCAGAATTCAGGTGAGTGCGTGTTCACTTTGATCGACAGGTACCAACATTCAAGGAACCTGCTGCCCCCTGCTTAAGGGTAGAAGCCTATTGTGTCCAGAAGATGAAGGAACAGGTTTCCTACATAACGTTGCGACTACCTAACAAACTAAGCGTCCTTATATCCTAGAAGTCTAATGTTGAGTGTGCGAGAGTGTTACAGATCAGGGCGCTAAAGGGAAAATTAGGATACAAAGAAGGCTAGAAAATTTGCATAAAGCAGAATGGAATGACTTGCGCCCTTCTAAATTAGAGATCCAGTCAACTTGGGTTAATTAGGCGGTTTTTTTAGAAGACTGGCAAAATTAGAAGTGAGTAGAAAATTTGGTCGGAAGATCTGAAAGAAAGAGCTTGCCTGATAGACGTGTGTGGCAGAGAGATGATATTGAGAATGTTCTTAAAGAAATAGTACTTGACGATGTGGATGTTTTGTCCGTTTATTACGGTCAGGGAGCAGTGGCGGATTCTTGTAAAGACAGTATCAGGTTTTCGGGATGTATAAGGGCAGGAGGTATTGTGATAAGATGAGCAGCCGTTATCTTTTAACTGGGACCGCAAAACTCTCCTATTCAGTGGGTAACTTTGTCTTTACCCGACGGTAATTTTGGAAGAGCGTGAAGTTCACCACTCAATAATCTCTACTGTCGAGAGGAGAAATAAGTGGAGCCATAATATCTTACCCCTACATGCCTTCATAGCGGTGACAGAGGCAATTTCGCCTTTATTTTATTCTGCTTTCTCAAAGAGGGTTTTACCTCATCGAGGTAGTTTCTTAAATAGCCTGAAATTACTTTGCAACAGGTTGTCAATGACTATGGTATTCCTTCCTTACACATCTGAGATACTCGCACTTATTTACATATGTTTTACTTTATGCCCTTTCCTAACAGTCTGGCCTCGTGCACGCACGAAGGTACGGTAAACACTCTTTGCATATTTAGCATAACTTTTTGAGTCGTAGCCAGTGAATTGAACGTGATTTCACAGATATATCTAGCGTGAGTTAATGGGAAGACACTTGCTTAAGCATAGAATTTAGATGCGTAGCGGAGCAAATGACAACGCAGCCAGTGACACAGCGAGTTCCAGCAATTTCATTGCAAGTATTATGCAGGTATACTTTAAAAGAAAAATTGATCATTCTTTTATCCTGTGCTTCCGATACAGTGTGCCTGTTGTGATGGAAGTTCATTATTTCTCCCAGCGTTACTGAAGTTGTGTGTCTGTATGTGAAAGGCGTTGGTCTAGAGATATGTAAAGACACTAACTAAGAAGAATAAAGAAAATCGCGTCATATTTGCCGATTATGAGGCCAAGATTTCGACATCAAGAAACACTACCGCAACAGAGACAATATTTATGAAGGTATCAAACCTTAAATGAACCACGATCATTTGTCTTTCAACCCTTGTTAATTCACTTACAAACTTACCCCACACTACGTTAAGTAAATTCAGGTGACACGTTACAATTAAACAAAAAAAAAAGAAAACAAAATGCTGTACGTCTTTAAGTACATCCCTGTATTTTAATGCACTCTGTCGTCGTTACTTGTTTAGCAAGTCGACATGGGGGTGATGCGTCTGTAGGGGTTCAATGGCGCCAAAGCCTACAGCGTATGTGGAACTGCAGACTTTGGTTAGGGAAAGGCAATAACCCTTCTGACGTGATGCAAGAGAAGGTAAAGCCAGGGTGAAGAGACGATGCGACAGGAGAGAAGCAGGGTAGAAGGGATAAATAAGCTTTGCATATTGTCAACTACAACGCACATAAGAGCGACAGTGTTTGTGGTACACATTGCTTGGTCTTGAGACATCTTTCACAAGGTTCTGGTCTCCAGAACTTTAGAAAATAATGACTTGGCGAATAACCATGTTTTAAAACAAGCTTGGAAATGATGTAATCCTCGACGTAGTACATAGACACGGCAGAGGCCCTTCTTACTGTTAAAATGCTATACGATTTCACGCTACAGACACAAAGGTAATTTTGTTTATAACCGTAGAACGATACAGCCTTCTGCTTGCGCAGTCGTTTTGGCAACTAAATTCTGTGATGTGGCGCTTAATATTTATGGATTCTCGGTATGGAACATCCGTTACATCAGGCTTCTAGAGTGTAGCAATTCGACTTTTCCCCTAGATTTTTAGAAAATGTGTGCACGACTGTATATACAGTCATGTTTATGACTAAGAGCTCTGTATTTTCCCCACACAGCTTATTTTTGCTTTCGTATGATTCTCACAATAAACAGCTATTATTTTCCTATACAGGACTTACCAATTAGACTTCCTAATGGAAGCACAATGCGTTCTCTGTGAGAACCTGACTGAATGGTTGTATAAAATGTGGATTAGTTTTAATCCTGGAAGGTATTAATTTATCTAAAACGTTTATTAAAATTGAAACCCTATCTTCAGGTTTTCGTTGTGATTTCTGGATTATTTGCGCTCCTATAAACGTTCACAGAGTTACGTTCATGATATTGGCCTAAACACTTCATCCTTCATACCAAATATTAGACACGTTTTGGTATTTTAATAAAACCTGCAGCGTAGAGACAATTTTTAAAAAAGTGTCCAGTAGACACATTTACAAAAATTTGTTTTGAATTCCTAGGTTTGTAAATGCAAACCCACCGCAGCATAAATGTTAATTAGCGCGGCGAAGGAAAGTGCAAGGACACCTGCTCTTTCTGTTGTACTGTAAATATAACGTGGATTGTTAATTACTTGTCCATTACGCCTCATGCTGCAAATCAGATGAGTGTGGAAAGCGATGAGTTAAGTGCTGTGCATTCTACTGCTGAATACTACATGAAAGCGCAAAATATTCACAATTCTTAGACGTGCTACCAATGGAATAGCTGAAGTGAAACTGAAAGAAAAAATATGAGGATTAAAGCATGTTCGGCAGTGGAGGAGTGGTGTGGGGTTAAGCAGGTAGGATAAGACGAATTTATAATATGTCGTTACGAATGGAAAGTAAACGCTAAGAATTTTCGAATCTGGCGAACACCTTTCAGAGAATATAGACATAATTATTTTTTTATTTACTTTTGCATAAGCCACAAGTGAGAAACGCAAGATAAACGTGATTTTAACAGATTGACATGGCGAACATAAGGGTAAAATCTCCTCCAGCACTTTTTATTGCTTGACAGCCCTAGAGAGCCAGGCTTTCACATTGTTAAGTTCCCGAGATCACACTCGGACACATCACATTCAGTACGACTCCTCTGGACTAGTGATCGGCTCGTCGCACGGACCTCTAACTGACAACACACAACACTCACAAGTAACAGATCTTCATGACACCGGCGGGACTCGAACACACAATCCCAGCAAGCGAACGGCCGCAGACCCACGCATTAGACAGCGCGGCTAATGTGATCGGCATATTCGCTAGTTACTTTTGTAAAATTAATGTTTTCGGACATCGATGAATTGTGAAACATGCTGTACCACAAATAAGAGGAGTGGGATGGCATTGTTCAGAACAAGAAACTGGAAACTGAGAAGGCTAAGGAGTGGATTAAAAGGGGAACTGTGCCGTTTGCTGTTACGAAGGGACGGATATTCACAATTTTGTAAACTGTTATGAGATGCACAGGTGGAGAGAAATTTGTCTGGAAAGGAAGTGGCTACATGTAAATCAGGAGGCGTCACATAAGAAATTGAAAGCGTGAACCAAGCTTAAGAAAAGAGACACTTACGCAAAATTTAGATAGGTTAAGTTGTAAATGGGAAAACCGAATGAGGAAAACAGCACTGGGGTAGAGGTAGAGGGTGCACTGTTATTGTAGATACTGGTGTGAACAGCAGTTTTATTGAGTATTTCTGGACACATTATATTGTTAAATAATTATAAATGGCTAGGCGCTGCAGAAATCTGTTTTCAGCAGACGCAGCCTTCTGTGCGTCTGACGCAAGTGATGATGATGATGATGATGATGATGATGACGATGATGATAACAATAATAATATGTTTTTGTTCTTGTTTTATAGGAGTGTGGCTACTTTCAATTCTGGTGGAGTTCTCTGTTCTAACATGGAGTAAAAGCCTGCAGGTTACATTCCTTAAGGGCCTTCTATCGCCCTCGCTCCTGGATACGAAAAACAGAAAATTATCCCTTCGTTTCTGACATCGAACATCTGGTACTGGAATGCTCAAAGATCATTGAAAGTCTCGAAGTGTTCATTACGTTGGGAATACATAACGGACAGATCTATTTGGAAAGAGACGTTATCCGTCTGGAGGCCATACAGAAATCCACAAAGACATCCAGAACGGATAGCTAGTTACTGAAGTAACTGAATTATAATATCTCAGATGTGAAAGAGATGTTCATGTGACTCAACAGATAATTAAGTTACATATAAAACGCGTGTAATTAAGACGGATTCTACTGTTCATGCAATTATAATACAGGAGAGCAAACAAATACTCTGATACGCGTCCATAGGATGATTTCGTTCCAGGAGACGCTTAGTAGATAACTGATTATTCAGATAATCTGTTAGATTATTCTGCTGTTTAACTACATCAGAAAAGGGATAATAAATAAATTGTGAAGAGTGGAATGTATGTGCTTGGAAACTGTGCTTTCAGTGGTGAAATTTAAGAACATTAGCTAATTATGTAAGTTTTAAAATTGCTCTCAGGATTTGTATTAATCACTGACAATCTCCACTTTGCTGTGGAACATTTCGTATATGAGTCTGGCATAACATACACGTATTTAATCTAACAGATGTGGAACATTTGTCCATACAAATTTTGAAACAAATTGCCGATATTAATAAATAAGTATAAATATAGATGGACTCGTGTGTATATATATTGCCTACATCAAATTTCTATGGAGACGCAAAGTGAAGTCTACTTTGCAGGCATCTTCTCCGCTATGCAGGCAATATTTCTAAAATACGTATCTCGATCAAATCAAGGGAAGAGCTGAACAAATTTTTAAAAATTTAACAAAGTTCATCCCTTAAACAAAGCCAAAGAAATACAAATTTAAAAGTCCGCAGGCTTATTTGGAATAATGGTGCTTGATAAATCATTTATGACAGTAAAAAAATGACTTGTCAAGATAAGCAACACGTTCAACCTCACAAAATTGAAATAAATTTAGCACTACGTTTGCCTTTGGGGTGTTAATGTTACTTTCTACAGAGATGTTGTCAAAAAAATTCATAAATTTTTAGCAACTTGTGAACACTAACTCTCACTATATGCGGCAATTTTAAGGTTGCAATTATCTTCTATAAACATGTTACTAAAAAGCATAAAATATTCTCAAGTACGTGTCGCAGCTGTCTTGTTTTATTAGCAAAACATTTACGAATTTATTTACTTGTCACCACAGAATGTTGACTAAACAAATATAGATTTAGCTAACTGACGTAGAGTGTCCAGTGTTAGACACCACGTCTTCTGTACAGGGCATAAATGAGTAGGAATATCCTTAGGTCTCACGTCAGGACGGGAAAAGATACGGTGTCCAAAACGTTGTCTTCTTTTTGTAATACTATACAACAGACAAAATTTAGAATCCCAGTAACCGTACGTGTAGTATACCATCTTCAGTAACTAAAAGTTCATCTGTTCGTCCATTTATAATATTTGTATTTTCGTGATTTAAACCGAGGTTATCTGATAGGAATGCAATTTGTCACACGGCATTTAGCTTGAATTTAATAGAATTCGCACTTCATTAGATTCCGATTGGTTCGTCTAACATTGCGGAAATAACTCGTAGACTTTTGCAAGGAAATGCAGATAATAGAGGGCCTGTGGTTTTTATCTGTCATATCCTTGATTTTTTGTTTCAAAGGTAACGTATCTTAGTTATTTCACACCAATGTTGCCGTTCTTATAAATTAAATTGACGGCGACCGAAATGATTATTTTGGAAATGATTTCTACATCACTTATTTAGATTTTAATCTTCTAAGTGTCTTCGTTCTCGTTATCTGTTTAATGAACATAAATTTACGTTCAAACAGATTATTCATTCCAACAATTTACTTTATGGAACCCACGTAAATCCTAGCAACTACATATCATAAGCAGAGATGAATTTTAGAAGAGAACGGAATATGATTTCAGATTTCAATAAGAGAATCTATTCGGGACACATCTGGGTAACGAAAGATAAATGAAGAGAAAGCACAGCATATCACTGTAATACTGTCAGTGTCAGTTCAGTGTATTACGGCAGGTAGCCATACTTACTGTGCGTTGGTGTGACGTTCTCTACTGTAATTTCCTGTGCATGTTAAAGTAATGATAGGCTTTGAATAGCCGTTACATCAGAAGCAACGTCTCCGATTTTTAAACACTTCTCTCCTTCCCGCCCCACACAACCCCCGCAGGCTTTTAAACGCTACTGGATAAAAGCCATTTTACTTCGTTTTAAATTTCTAACTAGGAGACATGCAACATCCTACACCAAAGGGATTCTACAATAACATTATTCAGCATTGCCATGGTTTAAAATGAAGTCTTTAATGTAGAATAATGTGCTTTTGGTAGTGGCGTCATTGAGTCTGGTACAAACTTACTGCCCTTTCGGAAGAATCTACTATCTTCAGGGTAGAACACTATAATAATATGCAGATGGAAGAAGCACGTTCCTTCGAAACAAGAGTTAGCATTCTTTGTAGTCTTCGTCGTGACAGTTTCAAATATTAAGGAAAAATTCCAAATATTTTTAGTATACAAATACACAATCTGAAGCCTGAATAAAAAAAATCACGGAAAAACAAATGCGCTCGGAACATTTGAATGGAAGATTATTAGAAAAATACATGGACTCGTAAAAGAACGAGGACTCTACAGAATAAGGACAAACAAGGAGATAAAGAATATATTACAAAGGAAAGATACTGAGCAAAAATAATATTTCTCCGAGTAAGGCGGTATGGTCATCTTGGAAGAATACAAAATCAACGAATGCCAAAAAAATCGTACGTCTACATTGGAAAGCGCAACGAAAAAGGAAGACCACATAAGTGATGGAGAAACGAGGTTGAAGAAAATTTACGTATAATGGAAATAAAAAACGTGCAGGCAATGGTCTGAGCCTCTCGGGAATGGAAGAAGCCTCTACTGGAAGCCAAGGTCTACAATACTTCAGAAGAGAAATAACACAATCCGCAAATGTGCCATGATCAGTTACAAGAATTTACACATTCAAGTGAGCTTATCCTTAGATATTCGCGAAATGTGTCCCTTAAGGTTTCTTAACCACTTTGGTTGCCCCCAGTGGACAGCAACACGCTTCACACTGGCACCATTTCTCATATTTCGAGAAATATATTTCGCTAAACCTGCTCCCGATCAGTCATTTTCGCGATAAGGATAGTGAACTGAAATGGACGCCTAAACGTTGGAGAAACATCAACATACGACGCTACTAAACATAGAAATCTCCGTCTTATACTGTCAGAAGAGGAGGAATTCTCGCAAATGGCCCAAAAATACACCCACGTCTCGTATCCTGTGACTGCCCTCAACACTCTTGTGTACATGCCTATAAAACTTTACATTTATAAACACTAGTAAGTACTGTAATATTATACGTTATCACTGTAGATAAAAGCCAGAATTACTGCCATTTTCCCATAAAGTTATTGGAGGTCGGAGAGTTGAAATTATTTACCGCCGAGACAGCGCATTTAAGAGTGTAGCTGCATTTTATACAACGGGGAACAATATGTTGGACAGGGAGAATTTCAGCCATATTCAATTGGCATGCCTGTCACCTTATGCAGTTACAAAAGCAAGGGTTTTCATCTCATTTCTTTGTACCTCCATGAAAATTGATAGTATTTTAAATCAACTGACTTATACTTTGGTACGTCTCATAGACTTTATAAAAGTATTATAGGAACATTTCTTTTATCCCTCTTAATTCACGAAGCGACGCAAAAGCGCTGTTGGGATTGCGTGAAAATTTGCCTTCAGTTTACTCAAGAAACCGACCTCTTTTAGGCGTATGAAAATCCTTTAATTCGGGAGGTCATTACATAGATGGCAGGATGATGGCAGGGGTTTGCAGAAGCTTCGAAAGACGCACACTAACAAGGTCTTCTTTTGTAACAGCAGGATTTCTGGGAAGCACAGCTTTATGCTGACGTACCACAAGGCAAAACGTGAAATTTATTGGTACCTGCATACATTACTCGACATTGTTCCTTCTAATGAAAGAAACACACACGTACAATTACATAGGCCTACATACACGTTCAAAATTACATACATAGAGACACACACACTGATATTTGAGTAATTAACATGCTGCATACTACGTTTCTTCGAAACCAAAGAATAGAAAATACAGGGTATACACAAAAGAATGGTGCGGTTTCAAAAGTTAACAAGAAATTTATTTCTCACCTTACACGGGCACAACGTACACTGTCAGCAGCGGCAACTGTCCTAGTTTCTCATGCGTTAATCACAATCCTTCAATGTGTGCACCCTGGGTCACACGACACACATCCACACGGTAATCAAATTCATCCCAGACTCGGTGTAGCATGTCCGCTGTAATGGTCTGCAGTGCATGCGTTATCCGATCACGAGGTTCCTTGAGGGACATGGGCAACGGTGGTACGTAAACGCTGTCTTTAACACTGTTTACGTATAAGTCTGTACGTACAAATACTCTTACACTTCCAACAAAAAGGCTTAGAAAGTGACAGTTGCGTAAAACGATGCTCGTGACAAGTGTCTTGCATTGAATTCCGCCACAACCTGCCAAAGACTCGAAAGCTACCAACTTTCATTAGAACCGATATATGGGCCTTCAAAATGAAACAAATGAAACCAGACCACAGTGGCTCAGTAGATTTGCGTATAAGATTTTTGTTCAAAACTCCATCTATGTTCGTTTCACAATTCTGCTAGCTGATAAACGAGGAAAGACTAAGACAGAGGCAGATAGAAAAACAGACAGAGGAACACGTAAATTAAGTATGTGTTTCAGACACGCGCCTATATAAGCAATTACGTCATTCGGAACCTTGTCCAATAAGAATAAACTCAGTCCTTAGTAAATGAAATTTTATATATTTGTGCTAAATTTTATTCGTAACATGCACACCTACGAATATAAAGTCTAAATAAATAATGATCATAAATATTTTGTATATTATCCATTTTATTATTTCATAAACAGTAACCCCAACAACAGTAAAATTCTTAATATTCTAATTAATTTGAAAATATTCAGGAATGTCTAGTTACTCAGGTTCACAGTATCCCCTGTGTGCTGAATACACAGTCGTACAGAACAGCAGGAGTAAAAGAGGAATATATTAATATTCAGTAAATGTACTTTCCAGAGGAACCAAAATCAGGGTAGCCATTCTCGGTCCTGAATGCTGTCACAAACATAAAATTTAAATACACTTAAAACTGCGTTGCTGGAAGGAAAATCTGTCTGCCATACATCAAACACAAATCATTTTATGTCCACATAAAATCACAAGAAAGATAAACGTAGACACATATGCATCCATTGCTACAACAGGAAATAAATATCTGAAGATGGAAAAGGAGACAATACTCGAAAGAACAAAGGGTTTCGAAAATTATGATACGATATAATGCCCAGACTTACTGTGGCTGAGTGTAATATTGTCTAGTAGGATATTCAGAAATATAGGTTTTTTCCTGCTTGACCGATAAACGCAGACCCAACGCACCGCCCGACGGTCTGCTAGCGTTGCGTCGTAAGCAACGTTTCAGGGATGTTTAGCAGTCGATGACGGGAGCTGCAAAAATGAACGCAGTGATAATAATCTTCAGGAAGTCTGATAAAAACACACTAGAGTTTTGGGCCGGGGGCTTGTCGGTCAAGTAGGAAAAAAACACTCTGTGTAACTATTTACGACTTTCACTCTCCACGCAGAAATTTTGGTACCAATTTAACATACTAAAAAGAACCACGTACGAATCCGAGATAGCGTAATCTTTCCACGATTTTGCAGCTTTCAAAAAATTTATCGAGCCACAGGACATACTGAGGTATTTTACTATACCGGTCACTTGTAACTGCAAAATCCTCTGTCTTTTGTAGCTATGGAAGAAGAGCCTTAATTATGAAGCTTCCCCAGCGTGTGTGTTTCCAAGCTGCTGGCCATAATCAGACTGTAACGAGATACGGCATGTTGAATACTAAAAGTCGGTGTTTGAAAAGAGGAAGAAGGGAAAGTGGAAATTACTACAACGGCTCATTTAATTATTATTATAATAAAATATTGTAATAGCTTCTAAATATTTTTATGAAGTAAATGGAAGTTTCTGTGTAAATTTTACGGTTCTACTTAAAGGAAGGTGCATTCTTTTGATCAGCGATATGCTTGACAACATCCAATGCAAATTTTGATTCGAGTCTGTTCCATATTTATTCTTGTTCTTTCTTCACCCATATTTCATAGTTATGCAGAGAAGGGAACACCAAGTATAGCTCGACTTCATATATCCACGTCAGAAACTTGACTCCTGCATATGCAAAACGTGTTATGTAAAAAAGTTTCTCTGTAAATTATGTTACACTCACTGCAGGACTTCAAGTTCAGTTAAGAAAGCTATTTCACAGAAAAAAAGGGAAATCATATTTAAAAGAGAATTTATACATTTTCAAGAGACTCGTGAACTACTCAAAACAGTCTGCGTCACCTGGCAATAAATACGGCTCGTACCTTATCATCTAACGTCTAGGAACACGATGATAAAAGCACATCATAATCTTAATGTTCACTTACATGCACTGCTCTAATTACTGCAGTCTTTACACGAATATTCCAACCTAGTTATTGTAGCCTACGCATTATGTTCCCATGTTACCATCTACATGTTCCGTGGATCTGAAGTCCGTGACTATGAATACGTATAATCTTAGGCGAAAACATCAGTCACGAAATTCTTCTATATGCGAATTTCTCAATTTTCTATTCCTTTAACGTTCAAATTTTATAGATACATTTTGCAGATGGTTTTCATTCACGCTTGAGATCAAACTTCAGGATCTACATTAAAAGCCCTGCATCTCTCAACATAATTCATTTACATGTTCCATGTGATTCTTACACAAAACTATTATACGAAATAATAAACACCAAATAATCCAACAAAATATATATAATCTTTATCCGTACTAGTCTCCTACATGTTTCGACCCTGCTGGGTCATCTTCAGGGAGAATAGTTTTGACACACTATTGTTGCTTTTATACAGTTAAGTGTGAATGTGCCCTAGGTTTCATCCTCCCTTTGAGAGGTGTCGTGTACTGTCAGCTATTCTCCCTGAAGATGGCCCAGCAGCGTCGAAACATGTAGGAGACTTTCACGAATAAATATTGTATATATTTTGGTGCATTAGTTGGTGTTTATTATTTCGTATGATACAGTGCACGGACATGGAAAACATTAAAACTACTATAGTTTGTCTACATGCGTGAAACATAGCTGAGGTCTCTTTGAGGGACGACCTCAATCTTTGCGTAAAAATCAAATAAATTCCTTTCATTCAGTGACGTACAGTACTGTGGGTTGCACATGTAAGCAAACAAAATAGTTAATAATGGATGAAAGATACATTTACTGCAAAGGTACTGAATAAATGCATTTCAAAGAGCGGGATTAATTACAGGTTGCCCACAGAAAAGATGAACAGAATAACACCCATTGACACGGAACAACAAATAATGTTTTATGCCCTGCCCTGGTTAATATGATGAAAGTATTAAAACTCGTACAGAAAGACGCTGTAGTTAAAAATCTGGTAAAAATAACACTGCACTCTCGACGGCCATATTGCTGCAAACCTGAGACTATTTTATATAATACGTAATTCTTTTCTCCTATATTTTTACAAGTTAAGTGTTTTATGAGAAGTTTCTTAATAAAGTGTGAAATCATCCGGCATGATATATGGGAAGAAGAAAACTTTCTTTGTGCAATAAGGTTTTTATGGGAAGCACTAGGAGTTACAAGGAGAGGTGCATAAATTAACAACTTCCTCTTTATGCGATATTCTTCACTCAGAAGTTAATTTATAATTTTCAGGTAAAATTATTTTCCTGGGCACTTCGCTATCAGGGATACAATTTGGTACAATTGTTAGAGTGTTGTTAAGAATGTAATAAAGAAGGAGCAGGTCAACTCCTTAAGGCTGTTCACGCAGATGCGTTCGAAATTCTTCTCCCCTGTATGTGGTGTTTAGTAAGAAAATTCGTTGAGAAAAGAAGGAAAGTTCGGGCCTTGAAGAATCGGGATATATTTACGATTTTATATGTGACAGTTTTAAAATGCCTTTCGAAAGAAACGTGAATTACCAAAATTCATGCGATACCGTATGAAAGAGGGTTGCCTACTGAAGAAAAAACCCTTTAAATTCTCCTTGGAAATACAACGATACTCTTTGGAAATAATACTTCCTAGAGAGGACAAAAGGTCCTTCGTGTGTTGGTTTGCCTTACACTACCGCTTTGGCTCGTTTTTCAATGACAAGATGGCAAATCTTTTAAAAGTAGCACCTACTTTTTAACTAAAAAGAAAATACAAAAATTCATCCTATACTTTTCGGAGGTTCACATTGGTGGTGGTGGGAAGAAGGAAACCTATGGGAAATGCAGTTCTCCTGGCGCCACCAGATATCAGCATCGCTGTCCAAGTTAGTGTGAAATATGTAAGAAAAGTAAATGGTATCCCTTCATCTTCCAATGGCACGCGTTATCACCATCTTGCTTACACGACTTGGGGTTATCTGGCAGTCTCCTTCACACGCATACATAGACGTTCCATCAATTCGAAACAACTTCTCGATATCAGAGCACTATGTCATACCACATTTTCTATTTTTATCTCGCCCTCTCCATCCCTTACTTTACTATCCACAGCATCTATATTCTCCTCTTGTGTGAGTCTATGCTACTGCATACGAATCGCATGTCACTTAAATTACTAAATTATTGCAATATTTCACGAATCTTGAAAGGTTTTATATTAGGCTATCGTTAAAATTCTGCTTCATTATAGGTCTAAATTTTCGTTGCGTGTTTTAACTGTAATGTTCTTTGGAAATATTCGTGGTTCTGGGTTGAATATTACGATGTACGTGCGAAGATATTTTAAAGTAAGTTAGATAGTTATCGCGCATATAAGGAGATATATGTTACAGAAATCCAAAACAGATATTACGACAACTTAAAAAGAGGTTCCGGAAGAATATGATCCCATACATTTTGTTAAACTACGGCTCTGTCCTTTTTTTCTACGCGGATACGAAACGTAGACACTGATGATGTCGGAGCTAAAGGGGATAGAGTCCCCAGAAATGGAATTATGAAAAGCATAAACAGGGTTACATTAAAATGCATACTGGACGGATTGTCAAACCGCAAGAGACATAAAACCAAGGGTGTGCAGACGTATCAAGAGTGCATCCAGATCGTAGGCAAGTTATTTTCTTTAGTACAAACAGAAACGAAGAAACAAACAAGACGAAACATAAAGCAGTGTAAATGCCCATTTTAATCCTGCAATCAGAGTAAGGAGAAAGCCGAATCCGTGATATCATTTACTATGACCTGCTGGTGCTAACAACTAACTCCGTGGCGCACAGTCCTTCTTGAGGATGATAACAGGTCTTCAGCTAGTCAAGAAATTCCTCTCAGTTTATGGAACTCGGTGGTTCACTACCGTATTTACGAGAGTCCAACACCTTCCCCTGTTCTGAGCCAAATCAGTCCAAATCAGAGATATTTGTGAAAGGTTTGCAACATGGTACGTTTTTAAGATGAAGACTTATTAGCATCTCGTACAACACCCAACCTGGAGGACCACCCTTCGTCTTGCGTTCGCGACTGTTTATTCAATATACCCGCAGCGTCCATCCATACCGGAGCCCCTTCCTCCACCGACAAACTGAGGACGCCTAACATTATCGTGACGGCGACACACTTTTCAGAGGCTGACGTTATTTCGCTGTGCAGGTCAAATGTTGTCTTCTCCAGAGTAATGTTTATAACAAATACTCTATCTACAGTTAGAAGCGAATCAAAACAAACGCATAGATTGAGCGACCGGTGTAGATAAGTATAACAGGTTACGAAGAGGTGAACAGAAACCGTGCCGTGACCAGCTTCAGGTCTTTGACCAAATTTAAGTTCCGTTGTATATGTAATTCCTCTGTTCGCGGTTCCTTTTCTTCAGTTGATTTCTTCTCAGCTGACAGCAGGTGGAGGAATACAGTTCCCAAGGAACTTCAAGATCTTAATATTTACGCCACGATGACGTCAACATCTCATGGTTTTGGAGGAGATGCGGATGGTTCAATTTCTTAGACTCAACGTCGTCAATATTCTGAGATACGGAATGAAATTCGTTTGCGACTGGAATATAAATTCTTCTGGCGTCCGGTCCACCTCTTTCTTATTGCTCCATCAAAATATGGGAAAAGAGACACTACCTGTTTCATCTCCATTCAGTGTTAGGTGTAGTCAGCAGGCCTACAGTAAGCTACAGCCTGGAAACCGCAGAAACACGGACAGATTCCCCGTACAAGAAAGATATCTTTCTTTTCTCCGAAGTGTCCAAAGAGGTTTTGCAGCCCGCCCAGCCTCCTATTCAAATAATATGGTGGTTCTTTCTCCGAGAGCAAAGCGGTAGGTGCGTGTGTCTGATCAGTTACATTAACCAGGGCCCAGCTTAACCTTTTAAAGCCTAGCGGTAATTTTACATAGCGCCTGGTTTAACATTAAAAAATTCTACGTGGTGTCCACATTGCGTTTACGTGTTTTGTACGGATCTCAGAACAAACCGCAACTTTTGCCTTATAAAACATTAAGAGACTGGTTTTTATAAACGAAGTGGAGAATGTTTACGGCGCGGCACGCACTGAGTCCTTATATAAAACAGATACGCTTCATCTTTAAAGGGTTAAATATGGATTTAGCTACGAGTGCACGCTCATGTTGTGCAGAGGAAAAATTTTACCTTTACCAATTTCATCGCTTTGTGCAGTGACTTTCCATCTTATGGCAGTCAATCGCTACCTCAAATAAGCGGTCTTCAAAATGTGGTTAAGTTTTTTAAAAAATTAACGTAATTTTCCCATATCAAAGCACGTTCTTCTTCGCTTACAAGGTCCACAAGTAACTTCATGTACGGGGCAGATCACAACGCGTCTAATAAACTGTTTTAAGGAAGATATTCATCGTCGCGAAAAGTACAATTGTTTGTTAAAGAAATGAGTTGTTACACCCTTAATTACGAACGCACTCCGTTCCAGTAAGTACACATGATGTGTTCGGATCTAATGGTGTAGAATACTTTGTCAATCAAGTGTTTTCTTGCTTCTTCGGCTTTATACACCGATCATCGGCGACTTAACATCCGTCTGAATGACAGAAACTTACGATTTTATGACCTATTAAAGAACCTTAAACCCTATGATCCGCTGAATTCTGAATGGTACGTACAGCCCCCTTCTGGTCATGATATAACATAATTACACTAATTCTCCTTTGCCCGGTATAATATTCAGTATGAATAATTCCTCTCAATTTTCTGAGCACTTACACGTACGATTTATATTAATTGTAGATTGGGTCAATATATGTGAATGAAATACGATTTAATGCCTCAAAGGATGAAAATTAACACTATACGAAAACCTGTCATATTCAATTATAGCATTTATCCAACTAATGCACTGTTTTAATATCTCTGTATTACAACTTTTACAACGTTGTTATAATTTTGCCCGACAAGTTTCGATCGCTATTAGGTCATCTTCAGGGGCTTAAAATTTTCAAAGTTACAACTTAATAGTAAGAGCAACACACACAGCATATTTCAGTATACATTAAAATGATACAGTTGGATGTTGCATGTGTGTGGATCGTTGTATATACGCTGCAAAGTTAAAAGGTTGAAAGCTGTAGATTAATGGTAAGTCTAACACATCTACATACTTCCTAAAAATAAGAGTCAAACAGTTAAAAGACAGTAACAAGATAAAACGTATGTGTTGGACATTGCATGGAACGAACAATATAAAACCTCTCATATTCTTCATAATTAAGTTAAGACTCTAATATTCTTGGGCAGGCATTGGTTTAGGTAACTGACGTTATGAGGCACATGTATTGGTGAAAATCTAATATTTGCTCATCTAGTCAAAAAAAGCCGCATATTCTTCGACTCAAAAGTGTCTTGCGCTTTTTCAAAGCATACTTCTGGGCCCTGCCCTGAGTCACGTGAATTCAGTCCCTTCCCTTACATCCTACTTATTTAGGAGCCACTTTAATAATTCCCATCCTTCTAAGTCTAAATTTCTCAGTGGTATTTTCTTACAGATTTTCTTGTTAAAATTATATATGCCTTTCTTGCTTCTCTCATACTTGTCAATGGCCCGCCTCTCTAAAGTCCTTGGTTTTATAACCCTCATAATATTTGATGATTTGTACAAACTATGAAGATTGAATTATTTCCTTTCAAAAGGTAAAGTTTATCAGCTACATGCTTCTTTGCATAAATATTTTGAAACAATTCAGAAATGCGTAATATATTAATGCAATGATTATGTTCTTCGTTTATTCAAATTACTGATCCACGTATTAAATACAGCACCTCTTATTCCACATAATATTTTTCGATAACCCCAAACTATCGAATTTATTCTCTATAACGTACGTGAACAGAACACACAGCAATAAAAGTGGACGTTACGGTAAGTTAGTATAAAAATTGATGAAAGTAACACTTCTACCCATTGAGTTTGTCTCAGAACTGCAGCATAGTTGCTTCAGAGTTCTTTGTAATCACCAATCATATGATAGGAACAACTGATTCAACAGATGAATGTATTAAAGATTTTATTAAAAACTCCTCGCGTAGCCGGGAATATATTACACTATGCACATTGGCTGCCTTGTTCACTAACACAGTTCAGACAAATTTCATACCTGCTAAGTAAGAGTGCCGTTCTTCTAATTCCGTTCTAGACAAATGTTAAATACATCAGCTCTCCGCTGTAGGCATGCACAAAGGCCACGCATTCTTCAAACGCTACATCCTGTGCTCAAAAAACCACAGATTTTCATACTGAATTAAAGACGGGGCAGTTCATTCACACTGCAACACAGAAACGTACACTGCTCGTTAGCTTTCAAATTAAACTTACCAGGAGAAAGGTTCTAATAGGGTTTATCGAAGTAGTCAATTCATTATTCCAGTATTAATTTCGACGTTGTCAATTATATAAGGCAGGCGATACGTTTGATATAAAAGACATTTTAAAAACTGAGGGTATTGCCGTCTTCAGGAGTTTGGTTTTCGTTACACTAATATACTTTTTGGTCCAATGGTAGGATTATTATTATTATTATTATTATTATTATTATTATTATTATTATTAAAGCAAAACAATTTCCTATTAAATGACACTCCTTGAACTAGTACCAATTCGCGAAATATGTTATATATTAAATGTGGGTAAGAAGAAGAAAAATATCCAGCACATTATTTGTCAAGTAGAGGAGGTTCGAAGATTACGGGGCGTTAGTTTCGAAGTGAGAAAGATGTAGAGGTCTTGCAAATACGTATTTTATATTTGCCTCGTATTCCTAAGTTAGCAACGCATTTTTGTGCTATATTTAAAATCTACGAAGTACTACGTCGATTGACATCATACGTTAGGGATTCAAAAACCTCGACGTAATAACATGAAAAAAAAGCACCTTTGTGAACAGAGAAAGTAACTTCCAGAGTGTGGAGTTCGCTTACTGTCTAAATAAAAACTGCGAGTCCGACACTTGCTAACGCAGGCCACGCGCCGTACACGAATCGTAAACAACATTCACAAAAACAGACAATCCTTACTTTGCAGCCCACGAAAGGAGTAGTAGTTTTGCAAATAAGGTTCAGCACTCTAATCCTTATAGGCCCTGTGGTCAACTGGAGACCCCAGACAGCGGAAGGCGTAAGTAAAGACACACGTATTGACCCTCATTGTCGCCATATCCACTGTATCGATGGTGGAAACAGTTCTCCAGTGGCTCTAGACTTACCCACCCTCATATTCAAAGATTACGGAGGGACTCTTCCCTGGACAAAAAAGAGGCCTAGTCATAAAGCTGACCACTCAAAGCCACTTGGTGCCGAGGCTAAGAATAGGTGGAGATTAACCTCCATTCTCCTTTGTCTTAAAGAAATGCATAGGAGCAACTGCACTTTAGTACGATTTGTTTTATGTGATTTCATAAAATAAAAATTTAGAAGTAGAAAAAGTAACATATATATATATGTAAGTCAATCCAGATGTCAAAATTCCTTCCTCTAAGATTTCGCAAACTAAATAATCATATTAAGAAGTAAATAAATCATCATTGTTGTCACCACGCTCTTCTATTTAGGTGCAACAGCCTTCATAAATTTGTTTTTCTTTTTGCATTCAATGGAATAAAAATTATTTGGAACTGGATCTCTTCTCAGCATGATGTGAAAGTGTCCCGAAAGAATATGGTAATATTGATCACTGGATCTTTGTAGTTCTGAACTTTATGATGAGAAAATGCAACAAAAAAATTTAAATTTTGAGATATTCACAGTTTTCTTGACGAAATTTCAAGTCTTGTACGACGTCGTTTGTTAAAAAGTTAGTGGCGTTTCGGAAGAGATTCCTGCCTCCACCTTCACTGCCAATGCACTTTTAAATTAATACTTATAGGTCTGCACCAGCAAATTTTCAAATTAAGTCACATAGGCCTATGCAAGCTACGGGGAAGTCTATATTCAAAAAGAGGCTGAGATAAGGCTCAATGAAACAAAGTATTTCATTTTCAAAATTCAAGGAGTTAATACATGTTTTATGGATGTAAGCTATAATTTAATCTAAATAGTGGTTCTGTGTTAAGGTACTTCCTCACCTGCATCCAGAATTACTACAAGAATTTAGTACTTATTCCAAGCAAACAAGCACTCCTTCTGTTTATTTGGATACCCTGTACAAACCGCATTACGTGATCGGATTGCAGAGACGCAACTGCTTGGCACTTCTGCCGAGTGCTCTGCTGTAGTTCTATAAACTGTTCCCTGTGATTGTCCCAGAGGAACTGCTCATTTGTCTTGTGACTGTCCCGACGTAAGTTAGACGCTGGCAGGAATCTTGCAAGTTCAAACTTAAAATATAGAGTGGCAAGACACATAGAGTCATGGGACACAGCGACACAGTTGGCACTTTATTCGTCTAAAACTGTGCATTTCCGGCACAAGTACCAGCATAAGATCAGTTTTGTGTAAAAGAGTGGTGAAAAGCAAAGAAATATACTCTTAAAGTAACAATTTACGTGCTTTCGCTTAATTTTGATTACTCACATGTAAAATCACAGAAGTCTCATATTGATTATACATTATGTTTTACTTCTGTTTTAAACTGCTGTTCAAAACGGTTTCCTCTCTCATACACATTTAGCGAACTACGTCCCAGATGCACAACTGCAGTGTTTCCTATAAATTTAACATGATTGTTGTAATTCGCTTTCGATAAAAATTACATATTTTTTTAAAGAGTAGTAAAGCTGTGGCCGAAATGTCAACACGTTCGTGTAGAATAGTCTTCCTTTAACGATGCTTGTTTTGGAATATTTGTTTTTGTAAAATGACATGTGCAGTGTTAACTTACGTTAAGTACGTAAGCTGCCTCCGAAATACCGTACGAGTATAACAAGACTCCAGTTCACTTATACAATTATGCTACAAAGAATTTTATACATCTATCTGACTCTTTTACAAAATGTTAATTATGTATAAATATATCTAAATTAGATTTATAAAATATTATTCGATATTGGTACCCTGATGACGATCCTTTGTGGATTGAAATATGTAGGAATACTCAATGTGATATTAACCCTTTAAAGACGAAGCGTATCTGTTTTATATAAGGACTAAGTGCGTACCAAGCAGTAAACACTTTCCACTTCGGTTATAAAAACCAGTCTCTTAACGTTTTACAAGGCAAAAGTTTCTGTTTGTTCTGAGATCCGTACAAAACACATAAACGCAACGTGGACACCACTTAGAATTTTTTAATGTTGAACTTGGTCGTATGTAAAGTTACCGCTAGGCTTTAAAAGGTTAATATGCACATATCTAAGGAAGAACACTGTGCATGTACTGGTTGAATGTTGTGAGTTGGATTGAGGTATCGGAAGTTAAGAAACTTTTAATTTCAAGAATAATTCCCAAATCGAAGACATAATTTCTTCTATATTGTGTATAAATTAATTCTCACGAAAGAAGGTAAAAGTTCTATAAAAAATTGTAATAATCTGATGGCTGTCGTCATTACTCACTTCCAATTACAAACTGAAGGGTGGAATTGTAGCATTAAGGAAACATTTTGCAAATAATTCCTTCTATAGTATTTCTGTTATATTATACTTCGGATAACTCAACTTCGACGAAATCTTTTCCTTTCCTGAAAATTTTTGGTATCCTTGAAAACATTCTAGAGTTTTTGTCCTTTCGTGGTTTTTAGATATTCATGCAAACTCAAAACTTATTTTGTTACCATACAGCGAAGTCGTGCGCCTACATTAAAAAAGCCAAAAATTAAAATTCAGCTTCCACAAAGCACTTACTTCAAGTTTCTAATCTGTGTGTACTTGCACGTATACTGGCTATGAATGCCATCACTAACGAGGGGACACAAGGCAGTTATTGATACTGTCCCATTACACCTTGTTGAAAGCAGCGTAATCTTGCAAAAAACACAATAAAGCCTTCGTACCTTTAGGTCTAATCCCAGTGGCCGCGCGGTCTAAGGCGCAGGTCTGCGGCCGAGCGCTTGCTGGGATCGTGGGGTCGAATCCCACCGGGGGCATGAATGTTTGTCTTGTACAGTGTTTGTGTTGTCAGGTAGAGGTCTCTGCGACAGGCCAATCCCTCGTCCAGAGGTGTCCTACGGACTGTGGTGTGTGTCTGAGAGTGATCAAGTGAAAATAAACAACCTCGACACCTACTGTGAGTAGGTAGAAGAGGTAAGGACTACGAAACGAAACTTTCGGTCTAGTTGCAGTCACATTTCTAGACATTCGAATTGCGTGTAATGCGTTCTGTTGATATGCTTGAAATATAAAAGACATTTTATAGGATTTTAAAAATATATAGTATAAGCACTTGACAGGCGTTAATAAATTAAAATGCGCATATATTAAGCACTTCTTCTATGCTTCGAAATGGATTCAAGGTTCTTCCCCTCCTTTTGACAACCACAAGTGAATTCTGACATAATTTGTAACTAAAATCAGACCGGCAGTGTAATATCCAAAGAGGCAACAAACGAGAAACCTACAACAAGGCTTGCATTACCTCTAAGAAGAATAGCGTGTCTGAAGTGAGATATAGAAGTGCAATTCCGGAATTGATATAAAACTTGTTTACTTTGAGATTACCCCAGCAAGTAAAGCATTTTATGTAACTGAATAATTAAAGACTAAAATAAACTTGTCCCTTAAAATAAACCATGATCAAACTCAAATGCGACTATTTAATTTCTGTTGATACTCAGGCCTAGAAAATCTGAGGAGTAGACAAAATTCTACAATTTTCAATAAATAAACAATCGATTTTAAGAATTTAATATCCGTTGTGATAACCTACACATGATTACAAAATTAAAAAATGTGTAACTCTTGTAGTATAGAATAATGCGTGCAAATAATATTGTAGTAGAATACAGCGTAGTATATCTAAAATTAAAACAAATATAATTTTAAGTAGCCTATATATTTAAACAAAATATTATTTTGCTTTCAGCTGGGGTGTTCAGAACACCATTGTTGATTACAGAATACAAATATTCTAAATTGTAAGCATAGGGTCCCCCTTGTTTAACTCTTGCGAAAAAAGTAAAATGTATCGAAAGCATTATTTACTATAACATAATGTTCTGTAACACTCACAACGCTTTTTCCAGTTGCCTTTAGCTGCGACAGGTATTTGTACTTAGCTGTTTATATTCAATACGCAATGGGAACGAGCGTGTTTGTTCAAGTGAAGTGGCCGTACAAACGTTCCATCAAACCTTGATCTCGACATGGCCGCAAATAATGGTCAAACTATTCAGTGTGAAATTTCACAAGAATTCTTTCTGGAATTACAAAGTTGTTAGAAGCATAAAGCCAGAAGGATAGATGGACCCAACAATGTAAATAGATACTACTTATGGATAGGAACATGCTTAAAAAGGGCGAGGAGTCATCCAAAAATATTCACAAATTCCTTGTATTTCTTAAGACTGCATGATTAACATGAACATCTTCTAAGCTTATGCGCACTTACTTTCATAAATATGTACTCAACATTTAAATTAGACCTTACTTATCCCTCCAGAACAAAACTGCATATAACGGTCTAAAATTCATAAATATTACAGACGTTGTACGTCCTTAATTTAAAATTTCGTTAATATTTTAAATATGCAGTTTCCTTACTTCATGTATGGGGGTATGAATATAAGCAAATGCATAAGAAAATTTACCGATTCTTTTAATATTTGTACATATTTTTATTCTAGTCATGTAAAAGAAAATTTTCCCTGTGCTTAATTAAGCAAAAAGCAATGAAGTGGTAAGGGGAAGTGGTGGTATATAGCCACACATTTTTACCTCGGCACTGGATAGAAGTAAGCGGTCAACTTGACGCTCCAGACGCTTTATCCATGCGGCAAGGGTGTCGGCACCCGTTGTATAAAAGGCGGGATGGACCCCGAAAAAACTCTGGTCGTTTTAGGAAAAGGACAACCTGCCCCTGTCGATAATCTAAGCAGGGATTCTTGGCCGTCCACCCTGCAGACTGGTCACTATACTTACTCACTTATTCCAGCTCTCCATACGAGTCATGTACGATTATTAGTTCACAATAACTGTTTTTTATATGAGGAAAAGAGAGGTGCATACAGGATTTTGGTGGGGAGACCTGAGGGAAGGCGACCACTTGGGAGACCCAGGCGTAGATGGGAGGATAATATTAAAATGGATCTTCAAGAAGTGGGATGAGGGCATGGACTGGATTGAGCTGGCTCAGGATAGGGACTGGTGGCGGGCTGTTGTGAATGCGGTAATGAACCTCCGGGTTCCATTAAATGCGGGGAATTTCTTGACGAGCTGAGAAACTGTTAGCTTCTCAAGAAGGCCTCTGCTCCATGGAGTTAGTTAGTTAGTTAGTTAGTTAATAACTGTTTTTATTTGCCTCCTGGTATAATTCTACAAAGAATTTTTAAATTTTTAACGCTTTCATAGCAGCGAAATTCTCTCTCAAAACAGGATTATAATCAGACCCTTCTGCGGCAAATATATTATGTAATTAGGGTTTTCTTCTCTATTTTCACTACAGGATACCGCCTTTCTGAAGAAATATAAGAAAAACAAGGACAATACACTTGACACGGAAAACGTGAAAAGGTCCATTAAAACTACGTTCTGTGGTGCAAGCAATTGCATAAAATTACACAGCAGTCTAATAATGTATTCAGAGTGTATGGACATCTCTGTACAGTGCTTCTTCCTTAACGAGTAAATTGTGTCGTATTGCGGAACTTAAATACAAATTAACACGACAATTGATGTCCAACTCGTGTATTGTTACTGTGCATAGAGTATTTGATATTTTATGAGATTATACCGCAAACTCTAGTATATTTCGTTGTGAGGGTTAAAACATAATGTAAAAAAAGAGGTGAAGAAAGGTAGTTACTCTAGGTGTAGTGAATGTCCGCATTTTTCGGACTTAGGAAACCGCTGGGAATAGAACCTTTTTACAGCAACAGACCACAGCACATCCTGACGCATAAAATGCAGCACCATTGCAATTTATGTATGAATTTTACAAAGCTACAATCCACAAAACAATCCAATAAACTCGGCTCGCTTAGGAAATAATATGACCTTACAATTCCTTCGGAGAATTTGTGTCGCAGAAGTGAGAATACCAGTTACGAGCCAACGTATGAAATGAAAAATACTGTATGAGGTAATCGTATGTTACCTACTACTCGCATTTGAACGTACTTGTGTCATAATTACTTTGCTGAGACACTAATTGATCCTGCACTTTGATTTTTGAATTATGGCGCAACCGTACACAAAATTTTAAGCAAGAACTGAAAGGGAGGGAAATTCTGTCTTATAAAAGAACTGGTTAAACGGGTGATTTTATACATCTAGTTTTGCTGTTTAATTTTCATTTAATTTCATAACACATTTCATAAACAAAATATATATTATAAGTGATGATATACTGACAGCAAGTCCCACGAAATATTGACCAAATTTCAGGCGATAATTGATTAGTTAATTTTTAGCCAAATATGTTAGGTCAATGTGGAATCGAATCTCAAGGTCTACAGACTTATCGCCAAATCAGGAACAGTGCTTCCACCAGTGCCACGGTAGTGGATTTGCCTGAGGTCTGCATACGGAACCACCATAGTTCACGCTTTTGGCAACTTCATGTTGGAGAGAAAGTAGGTTTAATATTCTGCTGCTTCAATAAGGTAAGTAACCACATAACAAAGAACAGGCAGATATTTAATTTATTTGCTGATTCTGAACACAATTAACGGTATGAATTTGAATAGTACAGCCACTGGTTTTACAACTGTCATCCTGAAGGATGGTGGAAGTCAGCAGCGTATATCAGCAGTTGCAAGACACAGGATCAGTCACTGAATTCAGGCTTACGCCATGGTGTTGAGATCTGACGTCTTCCGGGATATTACGCGGCCTGTGTAGTAACTGTTTACCGACGCTGGGGCAACGTGTCGGCTCCAACTTTACGGGTCAAGAGTCCGAGAGGGAAAGAAAGCCAACCTGTACCGTACATTCTAACTGGGAAGTTTCGCGTATTATCTTTATTCCTTTATTTTTCCACTTTTATTTATATTTTTATTTGCATTTATTTAGTTATTTACTTATATCATTTCTGTTTCCAATTTGTACATTCGTTTATTTAGTATTCTTTCCTTCCGTGGCATTGTCACGTTCCATACACTTTCCTTCCGTTATTCTCACCGTACGGACAGCAGCGACTAGGCCGCTCTGAGACCGGTTCTTGTGCAGCCATCTCACTAGGCACCAGATGTCTCTTACTGTCTCCTCCCCCCCCCTTCCCTTGTCCAGTTGTGTTTCCTCCTTTACAAATTTGTTTATTCATTTTCATTTTCAATTTTTAACTTTATTATTATTATTTTATTTACTTACCTTTACCTTTATATTTTCCTCTCTTTATTCTATATCAGCTTTCTCTTCATCCACCCCTCCCTTACCACTGGTTCAACCCTATCGGCTGTCAACACGCTTACTGATCCCCACCCCTCCCCCCCCCCGCGCGACGTTACAGGTTGGCCTTCTTTAAGACTCGGACTCTTTAACCGTGAAGATGGGGGCCCATTGATTGTCCCGAAACGTCGGTAAACAACTACTACACGACGCCGCGTAATATCCCAGAAGAGCGTAGATCTCAGGATCCATCGTGATAACAGCCCCTCAACATCCCTTAGAAAGGGTCAATCGAAAGTAATGCAAATGGTCAATTCTGCTTCTACAGACAGTGATAATTTTACAGCAGGAATACATAATTATGAATTTAGCTACGTCAGTGCAGTTATAGAAAATATTAAATTAGATTAACTGCATGTCATGTTTTGTAATGTGTAGAAAATTTTAGCTACGGAGCTTACTCATAACGTTTCTGATGCATAAAAAAAGATTAGAATAGCTGGCGTTTTCCTATACATCCTTCTGAACTGTGAGATGTGTGGGACACTTGATGGGGTCATGTTACAAATTCAGATTCAATTTTATCCATCTAAAGGACCAATCCAGTCTATCAGCACTCATACAACACGCAGAAAAAGAATAGTGTCCGTACATATCTAAAGATTTGAGCTTGCAATGAAATATAAATTTTTAGAGTCACACTTCGATTGACTAACTAACTAACTAGCTAGCTAACTAACTAACTAACTAACTAACTAACTAGCTAACTAACTCCATGGAACACAGGCCTTCTGGAGAAGCTAACAGTTTCTCAGCTAGTCAAGAAATCCCCCGCATTTTACGGAATTCGGAGGTTAATTACTTCATGCACAACAGCCCGCCACCTGTCCCCATCCTGAGCCAGCTTAATCCAGTCCATGCTCCCCTATCCCACTTCTTGAATATCCATTTTAATATTATCCTCCCATTTCCGCCTGGGTCTCCCAAGTTGTCGCCTTCCCTCAGGTCTCCCCACCAAAATCCTCTATGCACCTCTCTTTTCCCCCTACGTGCTACATGCCCCGCCCATCTCATTCTTCTCGATTTTATTACCCGAATAATATTTGGTGATGAGTATAGGTACTTTGATCAGCTACATTGTAATTATTTGTATTAACAATAAAGACATTCTTTTGTTGTAATTCATTTCATAAGCCATTTAAATTAGACTTGTTTCATTTTTGTTTTAACTCCACCTCACAGCACAATTATATCCTGTCTCATAGTTTTGTTTTGCTGGATGTCCAGTATTTACATTGGTTGCTAGATAAATCTTTAGGAGTCCCACTCTTACACAAAGACACAAGAGTATAATTAGCTATGTCACAGACTGTAGAAAAAGCAAGATTTTATTTACGGCAACGAACCGAGCAACATATCAGACCGGCTTTAAGCTTCATCCCCCTTTTCTAATCAAGATTACTGCAACCACAAGTTACGACCGGATTTGTAAAAGAGATGTTGAACAGAAAATTCACATTAATCACTGTCAGACCTGAGAGTTAAAGGTAGAGATTTCTGTTTGCTTCTACGTGCGGAAATCACTGACGTTGAAGCATAAATCCTGTACCTTAAGTTTTAACGAATTCTAATTGAAACTACACGCCTAACACATAAAAAGATATCAAAAATTACATAATTTTAACTTTACATAATCTCATTTCTCTCTCTAACATGAATAACGACGAACTTACATCTGTGCTTTTCGTCCGTCTGAGTCTCTTTATCATCTGTACAAATCATTTCATATTACGGTAGCAACGCTCAGAGTAACTTCTCTGTAAAATTCCGAATTTTAAATTGTAGGTCAATTTGAAAGAACATTTTACTTGAATGCATAATGGTCACTATGGAAGCTTGCACTTTTGCCCCATTTATCTTTATAAGTAACAACAGTAAGTGTGTAACACTATGTTGTCTGAGTTTGTGTCTGAATGTGTCTCGTATAGTTTCAAAAATTTGACACCTTTTTACGAAATTTTATGAATATTATGCAGCTGGAGGCCATTCAATGCCGCAATTGCGTAGTATTTTACAATCTATAATAACAGCATAGCGGACGTGAGATTCTAGATTGTGAGACAGATAAAACCGACACTTACTTGTTGGTCATAGAAATAGTCTGGTAATAATAAATAAATAAATTAATTAATTAATTAACTGTGTTTAAAAGGACGAAACAGAACCCATTCTGACCCATATAAATTCTTCCCACACTTGGAAAGCTTATATGCTTAACTGACTTTAATATTATCCCAAATATAAATCGGTGTGTCCCAAGCAGTCTCTTATCTTCAAGTTTTCAAGCTAAAATTTTTACATAATTGTCATTTCTGCCACACGCCTTACACGCCCCCTCCATGTTGACGTCCTTATTCTGCCCACACTAATGTGTGCTGGTCTTGGTGACAATAACGGACTCACAGTTCTTCGTTGCATTTTATCCAGTCTTCCCTTTATTTCGTTGTAAATCCAAATGCTGTTCTCGGCGCCCTGTTCTCAAACACGATGGGTGTGACTCTCTCACGACGAAAGGACAAACTTACACAAAATGACAAATAAAATTACTTTGACCTTCAGACTTTAGGTTATTACAAAGAGAAGGGGGGAATATTAACATTACGGCACATAAAAACACATTATATTTTAAGTGATCTGGTTCTTATGTACAAGGTTGACATTAAAAAAAAAATCCAGTGAAAGCACTGAAATCAAATTCCAACATCGCTGAGTTATAGTGTTTATATTCGTATGTTAGATACCCTCATAATGTGTAATCTCTTAGGTGGAACACGGAATTTTACCTGTGAGCATTAAATTAATTTCCCCATGTTTGAAAGGAGACGAGAAATCTCTCACCTCAGTTATAAAAGGTAATGGAACAAACCTTATTGGCTACGGTTCAGTGACGAAAGAGACGAGGTATAAATACAAAAGACAAATGACAAGAAAATGAAAAAAAGTGTGTATTATTTTACCAACTCCTACACGAAACTAAAATAAAATGTACAAAACTTCATAAGCGCCCCGACATATTTCGGTGTGCTAAATGGGCCATCCTCAGGGGAACCCACGTCACACTTCACACTTAAAAGTACACAGACCAACACACCGAAACATGTCGGGACGCTTGTGAAGTTTTGTACATTTTATTTTAGTTTTATTTAGGAGTTGGTGAAAAAATACGTATTGTTGCAATAATACCTACACGGAATTGACAATTCTAAAGAAGAAAATTAAAATTTAAATCGCGTTAATAGCTACGTTTCTCTTTATCTCACCACAATTGTGTCTAGACACGACGTTATCTAAGGAAACATTTCTATTTCGTGCAAATGCAAAGCGCATAAACAAAACCTACTTCTTCTGTAATGGCCTAACAATATAACATCCCCTTTGTATTAAAGTTGCACAATATTAAAGTAACATTGTGATCTCACATAGTTAAACAGTTGGCTGTATTATGTACGTCTTCTGCAACTAATAATTTTGCTGTAACTCGTTCCATTGCCATTGTTTCCCAAGAAGGTGACCGGCTCGAAGGCTGTAATGTGAAATATTCTGAACTGCTTATGAGGGAGTGGGTATTTTGTAGCTATTATCATCTGCAACTCACATTAATACTGCAAAATTGTGCTTAGGAATTTTTGTAAAGTAGAGCGACTCAAAGTAGCAAAATGTTTTACTATACAGCAAAGGACTAACAACAAATTAACCTGCGGACTACATTATGTTATTGATGTGCCGGTGGATTTTCCAGGCAGTACTACCTACAGGTGTCATTGAACGACAAATGTGATATCGTACTAGGGTTTAAATCGTGATTCGGGGGGAATTATTCGTGGTTCATGTTTCTATCCTGACACTGTTGACAGGAGAAATAGGGAAACCCAGGAAAGATATAAATCATCAACGTACAGCCTCAGGTTTTAAACGTGGCTGCCCAAGTGCAATTCACTGCTGCTCATTTTGATAAACCTGTAGCTTTGTATTTAGGTGCAGACTGTACAAAACATTTAAAACCTACTCCATGGTACCTAGCCCAACGTCGACACGGAATTAATAACCGATGATCTGTAAGGTGCATTACAGATCGAAAAGGAGGGAAATATATTAGGTTTTACAATTTTACATACATTTTAGGAAAAGGTATCCGCTTTTGAAAAGTGTAAAATGATGCACCTTTTTTTAATTACGACGTTGAGATAGCCCTGCAACGACACATACAAAAACTATTCTTTCATCCATGTTGCCAAAAACTTGTTGACTACCGTTATTAGCACGCCTATGTCTCAAAGAATTAAGGAAAGTTTATATGTCGCTATGGCGAAAATTATGTCCAGATCGTACAGGCATATTCATGTTTCCAAAATGGTGCATGACAGCAAGTCTATATTTGATTCCTTCTGAACCAGATCCAAATGGTATATGTCGGATTTCTTTGTGATTCTTTTGTTTGGAATAGAGAGGTATAAATTTGTACAGCATTTTCCTTAGTCGTCTTGATAGAACCAACTATAAGACATAATAAGGGCATATCTAATTCCGTAACACATATGTTAAACAAATATACCATTCGTGGATTACATTGTGTCTTCTATGAGTTAAAATTTTAATGTTTCAGACAGAGTCAAAAGGTTCACAACAGGACACATTACATTTACCTTAAAAAACATTAAAAACTTCAGTATTTTCACTTAATTCTACGTTACGCTGCCTTTAAAACGAAGAGATTTCACAGTTCATGTTAAATCAAAAGATAAGCCTATTTTACAAGGTCAATAAATTATCTACTATTCTTACACCTTGCCTTTTTATCTATTTCCTTTTGCATCTTTTTTCTCCTTTCGTTAGACAACAGAGATCGTCGGCAGAATTCCCGGATAATGCAACAAAGCTTATTACCTATTGTTCTGTCAAAATTCTTGATATAAAGCGTTTTCAGGATTAGCGCTTGTATCACTATATATCTTGTGTTGAGAACTGAAAGATTAGGACTTGGCACATGTTACTTTATCAGACAGATACACTCTGGTGTTATTACTAGCCCCAGTTCAGTTGTAACGTACAGAAATTTTAGAAGAAAGAAAAAAAGGAAATCTTACGTTTTATAACATTTTGTACTAAATATCATTCATGAATATTCGAAGCGCTATTATTATTATTATTATTATTTATGCAAACGCAATAACTCGATCCAAGGAGCAGAGTCTTTTTTCAAAAGCTGTAATTCCTCAATCAAAAATTGCCTGCATTTATGGAACCGAATTTTTATTATCCTTTCACAAAAGCCAATCGCTTCCCTTTAACCCATTAGGAGCCAGACGAGTCTAGGTCTTTTGTTCAAATCCTACTCCCTAGCGATCCATTTTAATATTATACTCTCTTATAAGCCTAGGACTTCCAAGTGGTGTCTTTCCTTCACGTTGCCGTCCCACAGCTCCATATGTATTTCGCTTGTCCCCTCTCATTCTTCATGAATATATCACCTGAATGACTTTGGTGTTGGCCAGAGTCATGAAACCTGTCACTGTGAAATCTCCAGCCTCTAATTACTTCTTCCCTCTTAGGCCTAAATATCTTTTTCGGCGCCCTGTTCTCGAAACCCCTCAACCAGTGTTCTTCCCTTAACCTTTTAAAGCCTACTGGTTACTTGATGCACCGACAGGTTTAATAGTCAAGAACTGTGCATTCTGCCCACACTGTACTTATGTGTTTTGTATCTATCTCATAAAGCAGTGATTTTTTCCCTACATAACGTAAACTGGTTGGTTTTTATAACTGAGATGAAAAGTGTTTATTGGGCGGTACGGATTGAGTCTTATCTAAAAACAGTTTACGCTTCGTCTTTAAAGGGTTAATGTGCGAAAATAAGTTTCACACCCATACCAAAACAGGAGGAAAAGTTATATTTTGAAAACTATATTGTTCGCAAAGACTTTTTTACAATACAAATACGAATACAAACGATTCTGGGCCGAATGACAGTTAAACGTTCCCGCAATTAGTCTGATGTCAATCGCTTTGTGCATGTAATTTTGATTTTCCAACGTCGTTCAAAGTGTTTAATATTTCCTACACTTCTAAAGTATTTGCAATTACTTTTACATGTAATTGGGTCTTGATTTCATAATAACACAGCTATATATAAAATACAAATTCTTACATAATATAGAGTCAAGATTGTGTTGAGTGGATTTTAAAAGAATAGTATCATTTTGATAGACTAAAATTGCAAGGAAGGGATACCTTACGTAAGAATGAGAATTATAAATGTTTAACCGCCAACCTTCAACACTTTTAAGCCTGAAGATGACCCCTGGGCGGTATCTACAAAAATAAGTATTTTTAATAAAAATATTTATGTTGACTGCAGTACCTTTTTTATTTAAGAAACACAAAGGAATGGGAGATGCAAAAACCAACTCCAACACTGTATATATAAGTACACTAAAAGTTCCAGATATAAAACTTAAGATTACCATTAGTCGGTTCAACATGTTTCGACAGGTAGCCCGTCATCATCAGGGACACATAACGTAACAGAGAAAGAAGGAGACATATGTGACGGCCATTAGTCTTAAGTTAGGACTAACGATAACCTTAAGTTTTATATCTTGAACTTTTAATGTATTTAATACAGATAGTGTTTGAGTTGGTTTTTGCATCTCTCATTGAGTTACTAACACGGTATGGAAAACGTTAAACAAAGAAATGGGTTTGGCGAACGAAATGAGGTTTGTCAAAGCACCCATTCCTATGACACGTATGCCTGAAGTGCGGAAAGCAATTAGATGTTTGAACTGCGAATAGTAGGCCTGCAGATTTTATTTAATATAAACGTTTTTATACAATCCAGATAGCAGCCAAATCATCAGTTTATCACTTCATCTTTAGAAGCTCATTCCGAGATTTGAACGACGGACCCTTATGCATAGAATCTTTGTATATGCGTTAAAATTAAGGTTACAGGGTTGTGGAATTTATTGACATTGAACTGTGCCATGGAGAAAGAGGACGTGCAATCTTAACTGGATCGAATTTTCTCAATGTCGGATTCATTGGTTGAATTTTGAAAAATTTTCGGAATGTTTTTCATATTTATATACTTGAAATATAAAACTCGACACGCTTTGTAAGAATGGAAACAAAAATTCTATCACACGATTCATATAACTTTTTCTCAAAATTGTAAAATAAAACACTTATTTTTACGTTCTACGTCCTGATCGCTTTCAATTATAAAGAACACTTTCTGTACTGACGCCTGACTCTCTTCCCCATTAACTTTACTTCTAGATTAAATACACACAGGATTGAAGACAGAGTACCTCTCGAATGCTCAGAAAATACTCTGTAGCAGTGCGTATGAGTATACAAAAACCCTCGGTGAATGTTCGTTCACATTATAGACCAGAGGGGAAGACAGAGGAAACTGGAGTTCATCAGAATATCGCAAATACAGTACAACGAACCTTAACCAAAGACAAGCTGAGAACCTCCATAATAGCAACACTGCACTTAAAATAAGCTGCTTTGCAGTAAAATCACTTCACGTCTCATGAGGCACTTCTCAGAAATTTATTGCTATTGGCAGTGTCAGTAGCTATCTTGATAAAGATGAAGACATCATCTTGCTCGTCGGATAATTGTAGAAATAAAGACAGAGAGAAGAATTCTGTATAAAATTATTCTGGATGCCGGAGGATAGAAGACCGCATGAGAAATCCAAGAGTAATGGTGAGGAATACGGCCTATCTCCTAACCTTCGAAGCTTTACTACCGTGTTCACGACAATTCATCATTTATGTATGTGTATACCCTGTGCTATACATACACAAGGCTGCCCGAAAAGCCACGAAAATGATCCTTGATGGTCCACAAGAGACGCAGATTTTTTGAACGGGTCAGTGACTTCGTCTCTTAAGGATTCTGTAGCATGGAGCTGGTTAATACATAGTGCGTTCTAAGCCAATTTCTTGACGATGATGTGTTCATGTAACACATACGTGTATTTAACATTTTGATTATATTTTTTGTTGTTACATATATGTACATCTTATAAAGCAGCTGCTTCCATCATCAGGGGCAGTACAAAATATTATGAAACTTATCTATTTTCATACTTCGGTTAAACTAATTTCATTCCTGGGAGAATGAGATTCATTTTAGTTTGTGTAATGGAAGAGCAAATTGTGGTTTCTATCTCGTGTTATATGCCATTGACAAGATTCAACTTGTGCACTATGCAAGTACTTTGACTAGAATTACTTTGTTTTCCTGGCATAGGCATTAGGTCCTAAGCATGTCGTTTAAACATGCGTTTATTATCTGATGATGGAAGGAGAGACAGCATCAGTAACCGTATCGCTTAATAAAGAAAGGGACCTGGAAAAGACAAAATATTTCTCGTCTACATTGTGTTCCAACTTAAAGTGTATGAAGCTTGTATTTTAAATGATATATAATTTCCAGGTTCTCTGCGTCATTGTGCTTTTGTTTATGATTTTGTTTCCAAATATGACGAGTGATTGGGTACAGATATATTGGCCTCTTTTTGTTGCTGTGTTAAACTTACTAACTTATTATACCTTGGCTCTACGATCCTCTGAGAATTTTGGCCTTCTTAATTACAGACGTCCATTTTCCCTGTCCACTGCCGTCTGTCGCCATATTTTAACTTTCATCTCCCATAGATCCTTTTTCACATTTTCCGACAATCTCAACCTAGGTCTTGCCATTCTTCTTCTTCCCCCTAATTTATTCTCAAATATTTTCTAAATTACCACTGCATGATATACGCTTACTAAACACCATATCCAGTCCAATATTTTCTTTTTAATGTCTGCTACTTTGCCTAAATATCTAAATAGATTCCGTAATCCCTGATTCTTTCTTATTCTCCATACTCCTTGTTCTACCACTGGTCCGTATATCTTCCTTAATACCTTCTCTTCCCATATATTCAGTCCTTTCATATATATATCTCTCTCATGGGCCATGTTTCACTACCATACACTACAACAGGTTTCACCATTATCTTATATATAAATATATATTTAATTTTTACAGATTTACTCGTAACTATATACCTAGATATTTTCCCTGGGCTGTGCTAAACTACACGTTTATAACTTCAGAAAGAAACGAACAGATTAGCCTACCGACAGCAAGTTCAGATTGCGTTTTGGAGACATATGATTTGGTTAAGTGTCAATTTAACAAACTGACGGATATTTTACTTGGTTATCTGCAATAATTACCAAGATGGTGCATTCATACGAGCGGCTGACACCGTATTCCAAATATTTGCTTACTGACCACACATAATCATCGCCTATATCCTTCAGTATTCAATATCGTCTAGGGATTGGAGGGTGTATTTAACTACACTGAAAACTTATGCATACCAACACGGAACATTTATATGCCTGTGTACTGGAAGTCGGAGAAAAGACATGATTATGCTAACGAAGACTTTTCAGGTAGCGCTACTGTTATTTAAATTTTAACACGATTGCAAACTTGAAAATTACAAAGAAACGTGAGAACTCTGACTGAGATCAGCATAGACATCGAAACGTAATTCCTAAATAATAGACATTAAAATCACTACGAAGTAAACGCAGTGTTAAACAACATCAAGCACTTAATTATCATTAACCAGTAATGAAATTAACATATGCCCATGTTTCTTAATTTACTTACATGCGCAACTGTACTGGCTGGTTTCATTAAAAATCTCTCTTTTTCTCTTAATACGTATAAAAATTACGAAGCTCTAAAGAGGAAAACTACAATAACATTAACCCAACATTATCCAAGAAGCAACACCTCAGTTAGGAGAAAGCGGGAGGGGAAGCCATGACGGCAAAGGGGCGCGGCGCCATTAAGAGACTAACGTACTTTTATACCATCTGGTAGCTGCGTCGGACACTGTAGCATTGAAGCATCTAAACGACCGTACAATCTTTCCGAGCCGAGGGTCACATTTCCCTCTGCTGCTGTAATATGCTTCCCAGCTGACCTAATTGCACTCCGGCGCACTGCCGGTAATACAACTCTGGTGGCCATCATGACCACTGATGCGTTAACTAAGCTTCAGGAAATTTCAACAAATTTCAGGCGATGGAGCACATTGACTCCGGAAAGGGACACAGGAAGAACCACACAATGTGCTTTGCTGCACTAACACAAGCATTGCCACACATTAGGTTCAGGAAACCCAGAGAAAACGCAACTCCTTCTTCTATGGGTGAGGATAAATAGTATTCTTGCAAAATTTGTAATTTTTTCGGCTTTTATAAGAGTTTCCATCGAAAATATATGCACAGAATAAAATGTGCAGCCCCAGTTAATTTTAAACGTAACAAGAACATATAGTACAATATAAACTTACATACGTGTTAATTACATTTCGTCTGTTAACGCGTATACGAAAAAATATCAAAATTGCATTAAAAACACAAGGACAGGTTCGATGTGTGATAACAGGATATTTAGGAATGATCACATAAAATATTTAAGATGTTCCCTTAAATGGGTCACCATGTTCCGTTTCGTAGTTCTTCCCCCTTCTACCTACATAAAGCAGGTGTCGAGGTTTTTTATTTTCACCTGATGACACTCAGACACACACCACAGTCGATAGGACTTCTCTGGGCGAGAGGTTAGCCCGTCGCAGAGACCTCTACCTGAAAACACAAACACTCACAAGAGACAAACATCCATGCCCCCGGTGGGATTCGAACCCATGATCCCAGCAAGCACTCAGCCGCAGACCTACGACTTAAACCGCGCGGCCGCTGGGATCAGCTGAATCACCATGTACGGGCGTCGACATACTGGTTTTTGCGATTATAAGCATCAAATTTTCCATGACGTAATCTCTAATTTCATATTCGCAATAAATACTCAATTTTACGTCAGGTGTTTTCAGATAACTTACTTTACAAAACGTCCAAGTAGAATAAAAACACAATAAAATGTTGGGGAATAAAATAAAGAAGTGCGCCCAATACGTACATACAGAACTGCATTTCTATAGGAATAGCACCGAAGTTCACGTCTATCTCATGCACATGTTTATGACAGCAGTCTGAAATGTCAGCCTTAGGATTGGAATCTCCGGATATCAAAGCCAAATAATAGTTCTTAGATCTGGAGGAAAACCTTCACTTCTAGATACCTAGTCGATTCAGGATAAAGTAAAGGAGACAAATCTGTCAGAGGACAATGTACTGTAGACCAGGACGTTTCTCCTGTCATAACAATATGATGCCAGGTATGTCGTGGATAATTTCATAGACTCAGAGTTGAAAAATGTACCTTGCATTCGGGAAACATCTATTAAGAATATCTACTAAAAGCTACCTTCTATTTTTAGCTCCTCCAAGCAACTACAAATATGGCAGGATCACTTCCTGACATTAGTTCTATGAAGCTAATCATTTCCATCTTTCCTTGACAAACCTACATTCTACAGAGCTGCAAATGCATCGTTACATATCGCAAGAGCCTAAGCCTCTAAGTTCTTCCCACACAGTACCATGATAGTACGTGTGAACAGGAAAGAACCTATTATTATTTTGTCCGCAATTCAGAATTCATAGCCACTAATATAAAACAACATGCTTACTCCTTACACAAAGTTCGTTCTTTGCCATGCAGGAGTATAAACTGCACACAACATTTTTATCACATGGCACGACATCCCTGCGGGGCTAAGTCTTCTCTGTGAGGTTCCTCGGTCATACTAAGACACGCCATATTCAGTAGGACTCCTCTGGACGAGTGATTACAATTTTGTAAAAAAAAAAATTACGAATTTAAATTTACAACGTTTTAATTTTATGATTACCGATTTTGTGTATTTTAGGATTTTAATATTTTAATCATTTTAAAAAGAGAGACACAATATCTAGATTAGCTGTTGGTCTTGCACTCTTTTGGTCTGAATAACTCCCATGGCACCCCGGTACCGAAACATGCAGGAACTTTATAATTCGTTCTGAATGTATTTTATTGAGTGCATGAGTAAGGTGATGTATTAATTAAATGCAACTTAATTTAAAAAAATCAAACGTATGTGCTTATATACTACATTTAATTCTTCTTTATATCGCGGTTAAAAGGAGAAACACTGAGCCCATATATTAGAATTTCTGCCATGTATGCTTCGCTTGTATGTTATTGCACTACAAAAGAACACCACAATATTCAGGTAGATTCGCACCTTTATTTTTGGAGACGTGAAAAGAAGCAGATTCCGTGAAATGTCATGGAGTAATATTACATCACGTTTCTGTAAAACAGCAAAAAGCCAGTCTTCCTTGCAACGCGGTAAATTTTATTGTATGAAAAAAGAATCCAAGAAGTTAAACTAAACCCTGCCATTTACTGTCCCAACTGAAAGGTCATAAGAATTTAATTCAGTTTATTCCTAGCACGGATAACAGAGAAGTTTGACAGTAAAGTAAAACACATGAAATATTTATTTTTGTGAAGAAGAAGAAGAAGAAGAATCCTGTACAAACATTGACTTTTCGGATGATATAAGTCATTTCCTACAACAAATCGTAAGACAGCCATATCTTCGTACACGATTATGGAAATACACGTGACTGGGAAGCGGTAAAATTCTGACTTGTCAAAAGTTTTCAAGAGTGTTTTGACTTATTTGTGTCATTTCACGAACATCTCTTTCATCATTTATGGTAAGAAGAAATATTTCCTTCTATAGAACGAAAACACGTAAGCTGACGCCCTCTTTCACAGGCAGCATCAACGACTTCATGTCGTCATACAAAGCAGCTGACACGGACGTCGTCTGCCGTGAATGTTGGTCATAATCTGACCGAGAGACGCCAGACGCCAGACGAGCAGGAGCTCCTTTGTTAGATGTCACAAGTGTCATTCTGCTCTGCATATGGATTTAAGTAAAGCGACAGAGAAACAATAGAAACCAACAAAATTTTAGATTCACCTACGATGGAAAGACGCTTCTACGTACGGATCAACTGAATATATTTACCTTGCGTTTTGCTCTAATATTTAAGGTCAAAATATGACTATTTGGTTCTTGTTTCCACGTTGCCTCAAGATATTAAAAATACATAAGTAAAATTTTTTTCTTATCAACAGCCTTTTTACACTAAAAACTATAATCATTTTAAAATCGACAAACGTGTTTCAAACGTTTCCCATGCGTCATCTTCAGTGCCTCTTTTGATGGCAAGACTGCTTAAGCTTTGGCGTATACTTATGTAAGGTAAATTTGAAGACACCCTGTACAGGCCTGGACAGGCCCTGAGGGCTCCAGGAGTTTGAGGCCCTCAGATTTCAAGACAGTCGACACATGAAGGTGTTAAGGTTGTCAGGCCTACGCATCGGGCGCCATTACCCTCCAGCAGATACCCTTGGTACTCATTTATGTTAGAGGCTGATTCGACCCTAGGGCCACTATGCGGCCGGAAGGATTAAGTTAGTAAAGAATTCAAAAAATTTGAAACGGCAGCCTTCCGGCTTGTAGAACAGTGCCTCGACAAAATGCACCGCCTGGCGCCCCATACTTATGTGCACCTAGTGCTGACTCTGCTGTGTGGATGCTATTGTGTTTGTCATTTATTAGCTATATTAATTCAAGTTCAAAATCTCACGACGCACACTTGATGAATCTGGGTATTTAAAACGTTTAAAATCCTCCTATGCTAATTAATTTAAATACTATATATCTTCAGGCATTCACGGCGACAAAATTTTATGAACTCTTCTCGGGCTGATAGCCTTGTCAATTGTTTAAAATCCTTAAATTGTTTGAAAATTGTTTAAAACAATTGTTTAAAGAAATTGTTTAAAAACCAGTTGTTTAAACAATTGACACGGTTATGAGCCCGAGAAGAGTTCATACAATTTACTTGCTAGCTTTTAACATTCACAGCAAGTGTGGTTGGAAATTTTGAACGTCTTCGACGACTGCGTGAAATAAGGCCAAACTAAAGGTGTAATGTGCCATACTCTGCGAAAGCACCGTATTGAAGAAAAGTAACATGAAGAATGCAAATAATTAGAACTTAATAGCTAAAGACGAATTTATGTTTTAAATATACCCGTTTCTTCGCGTGTGCTTTATACGTGTGAAGCACGCATGTGTGTACCTTACGTGTGCAAAATCAAAGAACAAAGAGTTTCAATGCGGGCTGAGGTGTGTATGAATGTCCTTCAGATTTAATTCTCAAGTAATAAGTTTAAGTTTTACGTTACGCTATCATATCGACTACACGACAAAGACAATAACATAAGGACAACACAGTAGCAATGAGGTAAATAAGTGCTAAAACATGTGTAGTATTTTGATAAAAAGGGATATGCATTTGAAGCACAAAAACAGTGGAAACCCTTAACCTAATATTAGTACAAGAGAAAACGTTTGAGAATAAAAGTCTCTTGTTAATAAATAAATTTAACTAACAAACGCACGCCTTATGAAACGAATAAAATGCGTTGTTGTTGCTTTGAGAATTTTAGCGACAACAGGTACTTCGGACACTTAGGTGACCCTTCTGATAGACACACAGAATCAGCACGCCGCTGGATTCCATTGCCCCTACTAACCTGGTACCATTATAGTTACACGTTTATTTACCTACACTGTATTTTTCATGTCGCAGGTGATGGTACTACGACAAGTTTATAGAAGTTCAAATGGTGCCCTTTGAAGACTGGAAGACCGCGAACTCCTGGAAGTCTTATAGGTCTCTGAACTAGTATAAATCAATAATGGGCAATGGCCGATGCAATGATAGTAAAAGAAGTCATATGTGATCAACCTGTACAGACTCAGTGGCTAGGCGTAAATTAAGAAGTAAAAAAAAAGCATCACCTGCAGACTGTGTCCTTCTGTCTATGGCTTATTACCAGCGACTAAATTTTGTAGAATTTTATTCAAATTCGGTGTAGGAGTTTCTTACGGAAAGTGGTATAAAAACCGAGTGTCGCGGACAACTGCTCTCGAGTTACAGTGTACATAATATTGTAAATGCATTTTTATATACTCTAGTTGCTTGTTTCCCGATCTAGGTCAAGCCCTATAAAAAGGACTTAACGTGTTTTGTGTATGTCAGTGCATTCAAAGGCAAAGTTTATTTAAGGGAATGAATGAACTTCTGCCCGTGTTTTCGATACTTCCATCGTATTTATTTAAATTCGGTACAGGGAATGTTCCAAACAATCTACTGAGTGTGAGTTTGACCAGAATCGGCGCAGTTAAGAGAGGACTTGTATGAAATTCTATCCGCAGTCCCCAAAATAAGTAAAATTTATTTAGTGTAATATATCTAACAATATGTGTGTAGGATAATATGTCAACATACTAAAAGTCTTTGCACCAACATAAATATGCGTATTGATCAATACCGGCTGGAACATGAATAAAAACTGTAATATTTTCCTTACCCAAGACTTGCTTCAACAGTTAAATGAAAGTACTCTATTAGACACTTCTACAGACAGACAAGACGCATTTAAGTATAACATCACACATAAAATGGGTGTTAAACTGACATAAAATCAGACGTCCAATAGTGACGCCACAGTGATGGCAGCAGACAAGTGGGGGGGAGGAAGCAGCATAAAGAACCAGTGGAGTGAACAGCATACGCAAAGCAGACGGACCCATCAACTCTATTTTACTGTCATGCCATATTTCTTCCCGTTCGTAACTACTCAGTGGCTTTGTTTCCAGCAGTGCAACAGTGCATGTTGCTGGCCATATGATGAACTGTTCGGTCCACTAAGTCAGCAAGAGACGAAACTAGAACAATTATAGCGAATGTGTTTACAACACTTTCAGCAGGAAGCGCATCATATTCAACCACACAGAACAATTTTCCCAAATTTCCAAATGCGTAAATCAATTTAAATCGCATACTCATTATACGTACAAAGTAAACTGCAATAGATTTAATTAGAGCTTAGTTCATACATTTCGGAAGGGAAAAATGTCTTTTGAAGTAATGTGATTTTACTTGCAGTAACTATGCAAGACATTCAATTATTTTATTCCATAATCAATGACTATATTTCATTGTGGTTTAGAACTTATCGTCCTGACTCATGAGGATAAGACTTGTGATGATGACAGACAAACTAAACAAGCCATTCCAAAACACTCGCATGAGCCATAAATTTGGAAAAGAGTGTAAAAAGTCGTTTTAGTCTACTCTTCTTTTTCTTCCAGGATTTACCCGAAAATACTTCGCAAATTAAAGAAAAACATAAGTAAACAGAACTAATATTCCAGCCGAGGTTCGAAACAGGCACTTCTTATATACCTTGAATCGTGTCACTGCTCTGATAATTTGTTCGATATTTTGGCCTAAGGAAGAATGGCAGGAAAACCAGGCACTAACTGGTATTAGGTGCACAACAAAAATAAATGCAAACTGCAAAGTGAGCTGACGGCCAGCTACCTCTTCTGGCACATTTACGTGAATATTTATAGAGAGTAGGGAACATCAATTAAGAGGCATCCTATATCGCAGTTCTAGCTTATAATCGATAGAGAAATTGTCAGAGAGTATGATGGAGGAGAAGAGAGAAAACCTCCCTCTGGAAAGCAAAGCAATGGTGGCTAAGAGCATCACTTCTAGGATTCCATTATCCTGCGGGAGTTCTGCATCCCTAGGGACCACTTGATATAGCACAAACGGCGACTCTTTCCTATCTTATCCATCAGGCATCCATAACGCTTGACGCCCTGCATCACACGGCCATCCAACTGCGCAAAGTAATTTGTTTCTACTCAACTGATACAATTTTTCTTGTTGTTTATTTGTGTCAAGCGAAGAGAAGAGATTAACTGGAACTGTTACGTGTAAGTTTTATAATTTTACAGGTGCTCACACTGGGTAGGGTTGTGGGCTTTACCTTGCAACACCGCGTAGGCTTTTAGGTTAGAGTCAAAAGGACTATCATAAATATAGGGTTAAGTTATGCAGCAGTCACATAGGAAATCTGCTTTTTCATTCTGCTTTGTTATCTTCCTTGAAATCTCAATAATTTAAAGGAAAAGCCTGAATGATTTTTTCTTAAAAGTACGGAAAAATTGTCAATATTCAGTTATAGAAGATTTTGCATTAATTTGACGAATTTATACACATTTCTTTCTCAGTAAGTTGTTTCAGGAATTATTTGATACCGTAGCTCAGATTTTATAACAGAGAATTTAGGGTTATGGTTATTTTGATCATCTAGGGATACTGATGCATTGTTTTCACATATACTTCAGAGTTTCCATTGTTGTACTTTCAAGAGTATTGTGTCTCAGTAAGCGCCTGTGTACAGTTAAATGGCTTCTGTAAGTGGCCTATACTCTGCGCTACTCTGTTGGCAGCACATAGCTATCTACTCAGCAGAAGGAAGCCTTTAATTACCCAACTACTCACTGACAAGATAACATAACAAAGGCGATACATGAAAAAAATACAGGAAACCCCAGCTCTTCGCGGTGTTCACATACGTGGAAAAACCCGCGATCAGTGAAACTGCTAAGCATGGAATTAAGAAAGTGTAGAAGAAAACTAGGATGAGGGGGAAAAAGTCGCATTGAAGAGGACAATATGTGTGTTTACAATTATAATTACTTTAAAAAAACATGTTTCTATCCCGACTGAAATTTCTCAGGCTGATCGAACAAAGCAGAGTGCATGGTGGATGGGAGAGATTGAAGAAAGGGGTGAGTTTCGATTGCTTTGCCTTCTTCTGCATATTCTCACACACTTCCTTTTATGGTTCTATGATGGCGCCCATCTTCACTTTGGGGCATACTTACAAGGCTGTTTCCATATCTTAGAGAAAGGCGTCACGACGACTTACAAAAGACATTATCACATTTGATTGAACCCTGATCTTAACGCTCCCTCTCATCTTACATTCATTTCCATTAATAAAATAAAATATAAATTCGTTTACACAAGCATGAGTCCAACGGTAAGATTGCCCATTACCTTATCCCTCAGCACGTACATAAAATCTTCTAGGCCTAATTGAAATCTTCAAGTAAAATTTAGTCCTAAAATTGTGGATCGTGGGGTCAATACTGGACAAAAATAATGCAGATCGTAAAGGAAACTGTCATCGAAAGCATTAAAGGAAACTGATCGGCAAATTGTACATAGATCAGAATGTTAAAGTACGATTGGGCCAAGAGGAGACAACAAGTGTGAAGACTGGAAGAGGAGTTAGACAAATATGGTGCTGTTTACCTAGTCTATTCAACTTACACAGCGCGTACTTCGCAAAGGAAGTTCTTGAAGTGTTTGGAGACTTCAAAGTACGACAATAATAATTCGCAATGTGAAATATGCAGATGAAACTGGGCTCCTGGCTAGGGCAGAAACGGTAATACAGGGCATGGCTAACAGACTAACTGAATTGGAAGACGTTATGGAATGGAAATGAATGCGGACAAAACTAAGGTAATGAGAACCTCCAGGCACCCATGCCAAGAACACACTATGATTGGTCAAAAATTGGAATAAATGGAATATTTCAACTATTTGGGTAGCATGATAACAAATTATGCAAGATCATGTGAAATTAAATCCAGGATTGCATGGCAAAAGCAGCATTTAACAACAAGAAACCCCATTTCACCAGAAAACTGGACTTAAATTTACGGGGGAAAAAAACTAGTAAAATATTACACTTGGCGCATGGCTTACCTGGTGATAAAACTTCGACACTTCGGAAAGTAGATCAGATATAACTGGGAATCTTGAAATGCGGTGCTAGAGAAGGATGGTGGAGATAAGTAGGAGCAATCATATGAGAAATGAAGTATTACATAGAGTCAAGGAAGAAAGGAATATCCTACATACAATAAAAAGGGAAGGCTAACTGGATTGGTTACACCTAGCGTCAGAACTGCCTTCTAAGACACGTTACTGAAGGAAAGATAGACGGAAAAATTGACAGAAAGACGAAGAAGAAGACGTAAGGACATATCGGATGGCCTTACGGAAATCAGAGGATAGTGGAAACTAAAAGACGAAGCATTAGATAGCACTATGCGGAGAACTCGCTGTGGAAGAGGCAATGGACCTATCGTAAGACAGACTAAGGCATGAATGAAGGTCAAAGTACATTCTGCATTCTACGGCATCTAAGCAGCTACTTAGTGTGACCGGCTGGAAACGTGGCCTCATATTTTTTACATTTCGCATATAGGCGACCGCGACCGCAAATGAGCGGGGATCCTACACTGTAATATTTGAGGACTGCCACAGCAAATCTGCATTGCATAAGCGAAAGAGCAATCAGCGAAAGCGCAAAAAAGAACAGCCCGCTTGCGTCAGTATGAGTAGCTACGAACCAATGGGCAAACAATACTGACAGGCGAGAACAGCAGTTCTCGGAGAACATGTACAGGCCTGGGATAACATGGAAGAGGCAGTGACTCGTTAATTTACCGTCTCTGGGTAAGTTTAATGTTAATTGATGTCATTTGATAGTGTAAATGAATACCGCACGAACAGATTCTGATAGCTGTTGACGCCCATAATGGGAGTCTGACGGATGGTTAATGATATCAAGGACCAGGTTTCACATTTTCTACATACAACGTAAAAGTTAAGGAGCAGAACGCGTCTCGCGTCTTATTTCATCCTCAACTTTATATTGTGCATCTCAAATTTGCACGTAATGTTCTGAGAGTATAACGGCAGAATATTTCTTCAGATATTGAGGACATTTATATACGTTATTCTTATTTTGTGAGATTTGTCTTCCATAAATTTGTAACTACTGCATTTAATTTGTGCTTAATTATGATGTCAGGTAGTTGGGTAAGACTGGTACCTACGTTTTAAACCAAATTTTGCTACATCTATATTCTAATCCTGAAAACAGAAGCAGCGTATTTTTTCTGCACGCGATGTTTATATATCAGACTACATTACGTCACATTCTAGATGTCAATAATCTTTGTATCTGATAGGATTTCAAATTTAGATTTCAGTTGCTATGGTCACGATGATAACGAAATCCACCTGAGGTCGTTCTAGGAGGGATAAATTAATGGAAATAGAATAAAGAGGCCGACGTCAGTGGCCGCGCGGTCTAAGGTGTAGGTCTGCGGCCGAGCGCTTGCTGGGATCGTGGGTTCCAATCCCACCCGGGGCATGGATGTTTGTCTTGTACAGCGTTTGTGTTGTCAGGTAGAGGTCTCTACGACGGGCCGATCCCTCGTCCAGAGGAGTCCAACCGACTGTGGTGTGCTTGAGTGTGATCAAGTGAAATAACAAAAACCCTCGACACGTACTGTGAACGAGGAGGTAGAAGAGAGAAGCACTAAGTAAAGTAAATAATAAAGATTATAAAATAAACTTCATAATAGCTACAATTATTACAGTGACGCAATAAAGGGGTGAGATGACGCAACATGTAACACGCGTGGAGGCCGCATCAGTTAAAGACGCGAAAGGGGCGAATTATACAATAAGAGGCTTTTGTGAAAAGAATTATACTTCGGTTCTATAAAAGGCATGAAAGTTGTTGAGCAGGTAAGCAACTATCAGCTTCTTAAAAACTGCTTTAGGAAGTCGAGTTCGTTTAATCACTCTTAAACTCGGTAACAAAATTACAAGAAAGACAAACTTGAATATGCTTCTCTTTCTTTGTTTGCCTCTTTGAAGGTGCACTTCTTATTCAGAATTTTTTGAGCTGCACATGATAACAGGGAATCAGCCGTAGACTAGAAGGAGGAAAATACGGGCAGACTGCTAGATAATGCATTGAAGACACCAGCATTTTCCTACTGCTGCCTTCTGTGTACTGTAGAATGATGCGGCAAGCACATAAATATTTAGCACCTAATCTCATCACACATTGCTTCCTGCCCTTTTGGATTTGGAACGTGAGGCGTCTGTCATGGATAACGTAGGTACAGTAGCAAAAAAAGTTGGTAAACCTGCACCAAGGGAAGCTTGAAGATATGTGATTATTTTAAAGATTCTGTTAGGTTCTTCGCATAAATAAGCAAAATTAAAATATAACGAAAAGCTTATGTCAATATGTTCGTCCTAATATTTCATCTACGGAAAGAAGTAACATATTTCGAGAAATTTTTCATGCAATTTGGAAGAATTTATTTAGAAAATTTTTAATTTTAGTTCACGTTTGTTGCAACCAGCACCTGTCACGAATCAGAAATTAAGCTGTATCAATATCATCTAAAACATTTCCACGTTGAAACAACTTTACTTAACACAAAATGTAATCGTCTTTTAAATATACGAAATCTGTTGGGGAGTTCTTTGATATGGTGCGTGTAAAATAAAATAAAACAAAATAGAGTTAAATAAAAACTCATATCCTTTAACAACACATTACACTTCGTGAGAGGAGCAGACTTTCGTACTTTACGTGTGATCTTCAAGATTTAATGTCATCGTTATCAATACACACCATATCCGTGATTAATCGAATCGACGGGCGGGAAATAATATGAAGTGAAAGCTGTGAACGATTATCGGGTTTCTTTTCATTGGCACCACATCTATGTGTGAAATGAGCGAATATTTGGTGTGGTATACTAAGACGTATACATCAAAGACATGTTTGAAATCAATCTCTCTGTACCCTGAAACTGGTTATAAATTTTCATTCTGGCTAGTTAGATTACTTAAAGACGAGAACGGCATCATATATTTTGCTGATAACTACTACAATTACAGTAAACGAAGATATTTAATACGTACTGTTTTAAATGACTGCGTTAAACTAAACAAATATAAAATTTTGTAGGCACAATACAACTATTGTGACGAAGATATTATATTTTTCGAAAGCTTCTTCAGGAAATTAACCTTTTAAAGCGTAGCGGTAACTTTACATACCACCAGGTTTAAAATTAAAAAATTCTACGTTGTGCCCACATTGCGTTTATGTGTTTTGTATGGATCTCAGAACAAACAGCAATGTTTGCCTTATAAAACATTAAGAGACTGGTTTTTATAACCGAAGTGGAGGATGTGTACAGTGCGGTACGCACTGAGTCCTTATATAAAGCATCCATTTCTTCTTTAAAGGGTTAATGTAAAAAAGCAGAAAAAAGGAGTATGAAATATTTTATATACACTTTATGCATTTATGAGATTTTAAGCGACTTACCGTATTATGTTTTGCTTACATAGTTTGAGCTTCGCTTCCTTTGTCATTGCTTTTCAAATACCCGCACGTAACCGTACAATTTTTGTCATACACTCCACGTAACCGTACAATTTTTGACACATACTCGGGCTCTCAAGCGATGTATAAATGTATAAATCTTCGCCTAGTGTATTTGTTATAATTTTTCTTTGAAAGTACTCACCTATAAAAATCACTACCACCAGAAAGCCTTTCCGTACTTTAACACAAATAATAAAAGTAAACGGTATGTTTTATATCTCACAGTCTTTGAAGCTACGGAAAGCAAGCGACTGAGATGGGAATTTTAAAATAATCAGCCAGTAAATACAGTTTGGTAACAAGTGCTGAGTTAGACTGGTTACGAATTATGTCCGATACCGGCTCCTTTTACAAAACACGGGGGATACTCTGACAACTTAAAACAAGTCGCAGAGCGTACTAAGGTTGTGTACTGTTAAGACAGATAATTTACTATTAGTGGCTTTTACATAAATAAAAGAAGACTGCAGCTGTATATTCTGTGAAGTAATACGCAGACTTTTCCAAGGAATTCTTGACTTTTAAAACTTCACACAATCTAAAGGTTATTTCATTTACGCCCTTAAGTAAGCACGGTCACTTCTGAGCCGATTTTCATGAAACTGACCAATGATGACGAGCTTCATAAATACACATATTGCTCCTATTTTGTAAAAAAGAGACAACTGAAAAACATCAATTTTAAAGGAGAAGAAAAAACATTTTAAAAAACTTTCCTCTTTATCGCAAATGAAATATTTGACCTATAAAAATTATACCCATATCATTACCATTATCAATTTTAATGCGGTATTTTCTATCGCCGGACCTCAATAACACGGTCCAAATAGATTACGTTTCATAATGTCTTGTTTTTACCTGACGAAGAAAGCAAAAAAATTCCAGAATTTTTGTGTCTGTAACAAAAATCAAGAAAATGGAAAGCGTTCAAGATTGGTATATGTGTCACATTTATAAAAATATTTGGCTTTATGTTCATTAATATTTATTTAATGATTATGAGAGTAGCGAAGGTTATTTACGTCAAACAATGTGATAATCAGTGAAGAGTGATTTGGAAATGTGGAAAGAAACAATCCTTGCCTAATTTAATTTTCTGTTGAGGCACTTGTCTAGAAAGAAAGGAAGAAGCCACGAGACGCGTCATTTAGGATAGGTGGTATCCGAAACCTCGACCTCGCCTGCAGGAAGCAGGAATGTTTCACTTCAATCATGGCGTTCAGTACAAACCCGTAACGTGCGATGTTACTCGGCGGTGTTTACCGCAAGTCCCACACACATTGACAAAGGATTCAACGCAATGCTGAGGCGGGGTAGATGAGGAGAGTATTCAAAGTGCCTACACACCCAGTAAATATTCAACAATTCAACACGGCCTGTAATTTTCCCATCACATATGTGACTGCTGGTCAAGCAACACTGTACACACAACTTCCTAGCGTGAAAAGTATACAATTAGCATTTCGCGCTGAGAATAGGAAGTTAAATAATTGCTTAGGTACACCATTATTATCCACATAAACACAAGCTTGGTAATAACAGGTACAATGAATAACATTTAAAACTTTAATGGCTGGGTTAACAAGTCTAATTGGTGTTCTGTCTAACAGATTTTAATGCTGTGTAGAAAGTCAAGAGTTAGACCACATCAGACGTTAGGTGCGCAAATTTCTTCATCATTTTCAGTCCTAGAACTATTTACGTATAATAATGAATGAAGATCGTGTCGAAGATTGGCATGTAAAGCACTTAATTTGGCGTACCCAGTTAAAATTATTATGGATGCTTAGAAACATAATTCGCTTGAAAAGTGTTTTTCTCCAGACGGATAATATTTATTCATAAAGAATTCTAGCGTCCCCGATTATAATGATCACCTCCAGAACGATTTCCAAAAAGCCATTAGATTTATTTTTTGCGTTCAAGCATATTATTGTTTCTACAAAACCATTATAATTTTCACAGTAAAACCCGCAGCTGAACCTGTACTGAACCTCTTCAAACTTCCCACACAATCTATAAAATTTACTGTGATAAGACTCCTACATCTACACACTGAGCGACACTTCCCTTGGAAAATCTTGTTGAGGTTTTTCAGTTCCTTCTTTGCTGTTTGTGCTGTTTAACTCAGTCTCTACACTTACCAGATTAGGAAGAAATATTAAGTTTTGCGATAAAATGCTTTTTATTCCGCACTGTACCTGTCTTATACAAAAATACCTTTAGTCATTTTTCCTAACGACTGAAATATCTATAACTAAAAAGGCACTACTTTATAATTGTCAATATAAAGGTCAAAGAACATATCATTAAATTCAGTAAGTGTGACGTAGTGTAAAGTTGAAATACTTTTCTATTTGAGCAGGTATTCTTTAAATTGTAAGTGTGTAAAACGAAACGTCCTCACTTAAATCAATTCAAAAGGAAATGCGACAATGGAAGAACTATTTTTCTCCTCATGAACTTCCTGGCATGATTTAGGGGGAATATTACATCTATAAGCTTAAGACAGTATTATACATTGAGGATAAAAAAAAGAGGAAATGAATGCAGGTGCTCAAGCGTACTAATTTGTAAATTTCCTGCCATATACACAACGTTACGAAAACCTTAACAGATTTATTACCTTATATTTTGCTCGAAAGAGACACATGAGAATGGACTTTCAATTTCAGATTTCAGGATACAGACTGATCCACCAGCCAAGAGCGAGTTAACGATATCCATGACGGGTAAAATAGTGGTTTCCTAAAGCAGTGTGTTTTTATGGGTAAGCAAATTTTTTATATAGCTAAGACAGTAAATATTTTTTTCTGGACACCTGCATATAAACGAAAAAACACTTCATATTGTTTGACAATTTCTCCGATTTTATGCATTTATTAACATCTAAGTTTCTTAAATATAGTTTCTATTTAGCGTTTAAAGCATGACTGGGATGATGAGAGAAAGGAAATGAACCATTTCCAAAATTCGATGAGATAATAAACTGAAAATCACGTCCGTTTAGTATTGATAATGATCTTCGTTAAATAGATAATGTAATAACTGATAGTAAAATAACATAAAAGAATCCTTTGGTAACAAACGTTGTTAATTACAGTTAATGACGCTTCTTACCAAACGACTCTTGCATCTTAAGGTAGTAAAGCGTAATCATTACAAATAAGCAGCGTCCAAGAAGGATTATGAAGAGTAATATCGAGGTCTCTTTCTGGGATTGCGGGTTCGAATCCCGTCGGCAGCATTTTTTGTTTCTTGTGAGTGTTTTGCGTTGTCGGGTAGATGTCTACGCGACGGGCCATCACTCGTCCAGAAGATTCCTACCGCCTTTCGTGTGACTGCGATTTCGCAGACTCAAAAATGAGGGGGCCTAGGCCCACCAGGCACTGCTGAACCATGAAAAAAATTTCTTAATTCTTCTGTTAATTGCTTTCAAGGACCTGATACACGTACTTAGAAACATCCTGTACCAAAGGCAATTTACTTATACCAATTAAACTTGTATCAGCCATCACCATACTTGTAATCCCTCTTCTTCAACAGATACTAATTTGCGCCTCCTAACATGCCGACCTGCTACCTGACAGAAACGTAATCACTGGGGGGTGCAGGTCTAAAATAAGTGTTAGATAAATTAACAGCTTTAAGCCCGGAAAAGCTATTGTGCTCCATCAGCGTAGGAAGCATCACCGCGCCCATCAGCCACTCTTACAAACACAATAATCATCAATCATAATTTATCGAGTGTTTGATGGAATTACTGTTTACTCGCAAAGCAAAGAAGCCATAATCTTTGTATCAAAAATTTAAAGTGTTACAAGTACTGAAGGTGCAATTTTGGATACTAATAGGGCTGACCCGTTTAATCTAAAAGGATGAAGATACGACGGTCTTCAATTTGTTGCTTTCCTAATCTGAATTAAATGGAGAGAAATACATTATTATAGCATTATCACTTTAGTGATAATTAGCTACATATTAATTAAAACTGTCATAAAAATATTATCAAATAAAGATAAATGAATACTGTAAAAAATCTAGACACTCACCACTGATTTACTTTATTTTATTTTATGTTATTTTATTTTATTTGTTTTCTTACTGTATTCAAAGGCATTTCGATGTCTAACGCATATAACCTCATGTGACTGTATAAAGTAGCGAATACTTAATCACAAACAATGTGAAATGAAGTAGCCACCGCGCAATTTCTGTACCGAATAAAATAAAAATAAGCATAATCAGCGTAACCCTTCTACGTATTCAGATTTGAATTCGGGACTTCCCAATACAAATTTGTCCGTGACTTTCTTTATGGAGTTTAAAATCAAACACATTGTTCGTTTGTGAAGTAATTACCTTGCGTTCCAAAGTGGTGTTACTGAGGTTATTCTGAAAATATTTCCCCTTTTCGAAATCAGATTATTATTGTCGTTTCGTGAAAGGTTTCAGGCTTTGTCTCCGTTCCATCAGGCAGACACTTTAAATTATTCTATGCTTCATTCTTCAGAGTTATTTTAAGAGCCAGTAAATCACCATAATTTTTTATCGATAAGATGCCCATCTCTGCTATATCAAAAATCCAAAGTAACAGAAAAAATGTCACTTAATTTATTGCACAAGGCTTTTTCAATTATATATCTTATATAGCACCGGAATGGAGGGTTACTGCAGCTGCTGTGTTGTAAATGGTGTGGTCGGGTGCGATCGTCTTATGTTGTGAAAATCTTTCCCAGCATTTGGAGTAACGTAATGAGGCAAACTACGAAATACGTCACTCATGGTCGAATACCGAGCCCTTGGTCTCCCGAACACAGTGCACGAATAGTATTCTAACGTTCGTAAAGGAAATGTTTACCATAAATCACTTCCCAGACTTTATTCTCTGGTCCTGCTCTTGCTGTATGCTTAACCTTTTAAAGCCTAGAGGTAACTTTACATACCACCAGGTTTAAAATTAAAAAATTCTACGTGGTGCCTACATTGCGTTTATGTGTTTTGTACGGATCTCAGAACAAACAGAAACTTTTGCCTTATAAAACATTAAGAGACTGGTTTTTATAACCGAAGTGGAGAGTGTCTACAGCGCGGTACGCACTGAGTCCTTATATAAAACAGACAGGCTTCGTCTTTAAAGGGTTTAAAGTCCTGTGGACAGCCACTAGCTATGCCACTGCTGAAGGCAATCTTTAGTGAGTGCAGTGGTGCATCGTGCTTGATTATTAATTTCAACGGTGGCTGAAACTCAATTGGCGTCAATGGGGCATGTGTAATATGTATGGGGTTATTAGAGTGGGATGGTAGTGTGTTCAAAGTTTCACTTCGCCTTCTAATACCCTGTGCAATTTATGTATCCATCACCAACAGTTGATAGCATCTATGGCCCTTGTGGACAAGAACCACTGATGCGCAACACCATCCTATTTAGCAACAAGTTTTGCGAATGTACGGTTTGCATAATTGTGTTACTTAGCTTCACAACAGACCTTGTTATTTTGAATATAATTACACGATAATATGTCTTCAGTCAACCTTCAAGTAACACAGTAATATAGCAGTAAATCTCGTATGATGTGGGTTTCAGAAGAACCATATTTAGAAGAAAACAATGGCTTGTCATTTGACAGTCCCTAATTTGAATCCGATGACAATATAATTACTATCATCTTTGTTTGAATGACGTAAGAACGATAAAAAATATTTTTAAGGTATTACAAAAATAAAATTATTGATATACTCGTCAAAATCAAGATAGAAAAGGAATTTGATAATAATTAATAAATAATATGCCTTAAATATTTTTATTTAATAAGGCACGCAGCTAATAAAACAAGAGAGGCAACGTACATATAAAGCATCATTGAGGCGCTTTGGTCTGACCATTGTTGCCGTGGAAAGCAACAAGTATTACATACGTATTCCGAATTTGTGTCTGTAACCTTTTTTACCCGACATGCAAAGGGCGTGCGACGTGTTATATTGTCATCTGTGACATATCTGTAGCCTTAGTTACCCAGCATGCAAAGCAGCGCATGGGCCGTATTATACTGTCGTCGGTGACCTGTCCGGCTCTACCATATTTTCCCACTTTACCTCATAAATGGCACAATTTTAGGGAAAACGTTGTTGAACAAAAAAGATGCGTTTTTATTTTTTCTATAAATCTGTCTGAAACATTTCTCACTCTAAGAAGAATTCAGCGATATATTATCATACGTGTACATAGGTCTTCATGTAAGGTACGCGCTATTCTTGTCAGATTCTAATAAAACTTGAATTTTCTCATCAGATTTTCGAAAAATACTGAAATATCAAATTTCACGAAACTCCAACCACTGGAACTAGAGTTGTTCTATGCGGACGGATGGATGTATGGAAGGACGGACGGTCAGACGGACGGACTGACAGACATAACGAAGCTAATCGTCGCTTTTCGCAATTTTGCGAAGGCGCCTAAATATATAGCGTCGATTGCAAATATGAGCACGAAGATGTGGTAAAAATAATAATGAGAGACAGACGTAACTAAAGAGAAACAAGTTTCAGTACCATTTAAACCACCACACATCCCATGTGTACTGCCAAGGATGAGTCCGGATCCTCCCGTTGTCAGGCCGGCGACTGCTAACCTCAGCCATGGCAAGGGTTGGTAATGAAGTAGAATTTAACCTTTAAAAGCCTAGCGGTAACTTTACATACGACCAGGTTCAACATTAAAAAATTCTACGTGGTGCCCACATTGCGTTTATGTGTTTTGTACGGATCTCAGAACAAACAGCAACTTTTGCCTTATAAAACATTAAGAGATTGGTTTTTATAACCGAAGTGGAGAGTGTTTACAGCGCGGTACGCACTGAGTCCTTATATAAAACAGATACGCTTCGTCTTTAAAGGGTTAAACATGTGACTACTCAAAAGGCCGAGTTATCCGTATCAGATCTTCACTAAACTGAACACCATTTCTCCGTGAAGCAGTGGTTATCGCGATTACTACCTTTTGCTTTTTAACGATAATCTCAGTCAAAAATTATCTGAATTTTAAAATTCTCTTCTGATGCAAATACGGAACTTGCTGGCAGAAACATAATATGTAGGTAATTAAGTCCTGATTAGGAGGCTGCAATACTACTCTCCGCCCGTATCTTTTCGCGTTAAAAATTATCTGGATAGATTCAAAAATATTTGGCTTGGGAAATCGACACAAAAACTTACCAGGCGATGTTGTAACAACAATTAACCCTTTAAAGAAGAATCTATCTGTTTTATATAAGGACTCAGTGCGTACCGCGCTGTAAACACTCTCCACTTCGGTTATAAAAACCACTCTCTTAATGTTTTATAAGGCAAAAGTCGCTGTTTGTTCTGAGATCCGTACAAAACACATAAACGCAATGTGGGCACCACGTAGAATTTCTTAATGTTAAACCTGGTGGTATGTAAAGTTACCGCTAGGCTTTAAAAGGTTAATAGGGAAAGAAAATGGATAAAGGCGACTACATATTAATTTGTAAGGAGGCTGTTTTGGCCTTCCAGTATCTAAATACTCCTCTGGAGCTTCCGTGGGAATGCATGATAGTACTGTTAGTAAGTAGACCAATATTCTGAACGTTATATCCACGCCTAAAGTGCAGACTATTATGTCTACATATGTATGATCTCTGTTGTCACAGAACTACAATATTGTTTGTCGTAACAAATATATCCTCTGTTATCCTTCAGAATTTTGTCTGTTAATTAATTAAACTGGCTGTGTACAAGTCGCCCACGTATGCTGTAATTATTGTTATGTGTTTGTTGATGTTATGTTAGCAATTTTGTTTTAAGTTGATGTTACTTTGAAATTATATCAAAGCATTTTTTATTCCAACATATTAATTTTATGAATGTTCTGTTTGTTACGTTTCGTAGTTGCGATGTTTATTAAGATACCGGAAACTAAATTGATTCTGATAGAAATTTACTGACAACTAGACGGATCTGCTATCTGTTCCTTTGAAATAGAGCAACAGATCCCTCAGAAGCATCAGTGAATTTATACCAGACTGCACGGCATTACACTATAGACGACAAACGCTCTACAGTTCCCACCACAAGGATATTAACTTTCTCATGCAAGAAATACTTTCATTGCACAATATGTGCGTATTCACATTGACGATAATATGTTTGTGCTATGTTCAACACAAATCTTATTATTTGCTCCCTGGCCTAGTTTAATGCCGATGATAAGCTGGAGTTTTAGTTCTGCTGAGCAATTAAACAGAAGCGAGAGTTGATATCATTGACGGCATTAAGTATTTAAAATCGAAAGCTGGTAAAAGCCAAGATAAATACGGCAGTCAAGGACAGTGTGCATTTTGAGTAATGTTATTCCTAGCAATTTTAAAATGAAAAATTTTGGAACATGGATGACATCACTTCTGTGTTCAGAGCTTGTGTTTTCATCCTTTCCAACAGTAACATATTACATGTCCATCCAGAATAAAATGTGGCAAGAAAAAATGAAGCGAAGAACTTAGATAATATCGCCCACCATTGCTAAAAAGGGGACAAATCTGTATAGCTCAAAGTAAGGGCTAGCTCCTTTTACAAAACACGGGGGATGCTCTGACAACTTAAAACAAGTCGCAGAGCGTACTAAGGTTGTGTAATGTTAAGACAGATAATTTACTATTAGTGGCTTTTACATAAATAAAAGAAGACTGCAGCTGTATATTCTGTGAAGTAATACGCAGACTTTTCCAAGGAATTCTTGACTTTTAAAACTTCACACAATCTAAAGGTTATTTCATTTACGCCCTTAAGTAAGCACGGTCACTTCTGAGCCGATTTTCATGAAACTGACCAATGATGACGAGCTTCATAAATACACATATTGCTCCTATTTTGTAAAAAAGAGACAACTGAAAAACATCAATTTTAAAGGAGAAGAAAAAACATTTTAAAAACCTTTCCTCTTTATCGCAAATGAAATATTTGACCTATAAAAATTATACCCATATCATTACCATTATCAATTTTAATGCGGTATTTTCTATCGCCGGACCTCAATAACACGGTCCAAATAGATTACGTTTCATAATGTCTTGTTTTTACCTGACGAAGAAAGCAAAAAAATTCCAGAATTTTTGTGTCTGTAACAAAAATCAAGAAAATGGAAAGCGTTCAAGATTGGTATATGTGTCACATTTATAAAAATATTTGGCTTTATGTTCATTAATATTTATTTAATGATTATGAGAGTAGCGAAGGTTATTTACGTCAAACAATGTGATAATCAGTGAAGAGTGATTTGGAAATGTGGAAAGAAACAATCCTTGCCTAATTTAATTTTCTGTTGAGGCACTTGTCTAGAAAGAAAGGAAGAAGCCANAACTCTCTGTGTTCCCGGCCTGCCTGCAGGCCGGGAACACAGAGAGTTCACGCCTCCAGTACACAGTACACAGTGAACAGCACATTCGCACTCAACTATAAAATTCAACCTTAGTGTAACGATAACAAAAAAGTTCTCCCTGAAAATGACCCAGCAGGGTCGAAACATGTAGGAGTGTGTTACGATTGACGATAAAACTCCCTTTGTGCATTTGTTGGTGATCAGCGTTTTTGTATAATATAGTGCACGGACATGAAACACATTAAATTTTTGAATAACTGCACGTCTAACAACTGATTATTCTCTTAAGTATGTCTGCATTTGATGCTTGACTGTTGTTATAGATCATCTGATGACCATTCGAGACACTATAATATAATAAGTGGCCCACGAGAACGGTTTCATACTACCGGATTTCTATTCCAAGAAATAATGTGAGTTGCCTCTTTGGCGTGGGTGAGTCACACTTCGTTGGCTGTCTTTACATTTTGCTGTATTGCTGTAGGGCAGGTGTTAAGGCCCAAGACACAGTTGGACAAGGATCATTACAAACAAGATTTCCCGGCGTTTTGCAAGCTGAGGTTGAAGAAGCAACTGCATATGACACATATAATTCTGTGTTCAAAGTATGTTCTCTGTCAGATAAAGGATCTTCTGTTTGCCTATAAATTGGTAGCCGTGGTTTACAGGAGTGACATATTTACGTGTAAATCAGCTTAATGAAAATAATTCTTTATTATAGCTCAAAATAAAACCTTCAAATATAAGAAGGTCTTATAAAAACATGACTTACAAAAGTTTAATAAAAATAACTAACTTAAAACCTTCAAGCTTCTCATTTTTAAATGAACATCCGTATATATTTGTAGATTTATTACATGTTGAATTTTTAAACAAAATATGATAAGATGGAGGGGTGTCGTATAGCCTCGAAACTTTTAGGTATATATTATATTTTCTTGAGTTACACTTGGATATTTTAATTAGTAAGCGTCTACATCGATGACTTTAATGTTAAACCTTATCGAAAGATCACTCTAAGGTGACTGTAATTAATTACCTTTAAATGAAATTCTGCTCTTAAAGCTAAGAGCACTTCAATTAAGCATGCTTTGACGCCCTTGCAAGCGGAAATTCTCATGTGGCATAAGGAATATTTCATGTTTAATCATATTCTGCCATTCACATAAAATATTAGGCAATATGTCGTTTTATTAAAATCTGATAAGTTGGGCCTAAGTAAGAACCATGTTTAAGACTCAATAAAAAGAAAAGTGCTTGGTGATATTTCTATGTTCTTCATACTGAATAATTTCAATAAGAGATAGATAGTATATAGTTCAAGACGTTATACTAATCAAGGCGTGAATAAATAAATAATCTCGCGTTCTGAAACAAGGAAACAACAACAAATAAATGAATAAGTCCACGTGTCTCACACACATAACCTAATATTCGACTCGCAGAAGAAAGTTTAACGCGCAATGAATTTTTCAACCTAACCTCTGAGGTTGGACTGGCTTCTCGGCGGGCTAGACATATAAGCTTGATAAATCGTACGAATAAAACAGGTTTCTTACGTTAATCCTCGACAGTGCACAAACAGCAGAAGTTAATCATGTTTTCGTGAAAAGTTATATAGATAATCTTGGTTTCCAAGTATGTTTAATTTCGTTATCATATAAAATGTCTGTTATTTAGATCTTGTAAAAACCACGTCAAATGCACCTTGCAGACATTTTTATTAACTTTGTGATTTCTAAAAAAATTCTTGGAAAATGTATTTGCTGAAATCCTTATTTGTGTACGACGCCCCTATAAATTTAGAATGACAATGGCTGGAAAGCACCAACAGACATGTCCGACTACTGTAAGGTCCACTACCAAGTTTGCCTCTCACACCTTCAGAAGCCCAGAAACGCATTCATGTGGACAGTAAATACGGCAGCAAAATGAAGCGGTTTTTTTTTAAATTAAATCTTCTATTAGGTGGTATTAGTGTCACAAGTGATAGGCCTTGCTTCAGCATAGGCGAAATACCTTAATTGAAATGTACGTAACAAGGTACTGACACTGATTTTTACGTTATGCAAGAAAAGCAGACAAACACTAGGCACAAATTATGACACATAGGCTAAAGTAACACTTTCTCCAAATACTCATATTAGAGCCCTATTTGCTAGAAAATCCCGAGGCTACGTCAAAGTTCCCTCACTTTTTGCTGCTCCACTTCTAGAGTACCAACGAATGTAATGAAATGAGTAACGGCTGTCTTGAAAGTGAGCTTTTAAAGTTTACAACTTACATGAGGCTTCCTTTCATTAAAATAGGCCGTTAGAGCAACAGACTTTGCACAGCGTTAAAAGATGAGATGGCTTACCAATTTGTCGCTCGTGTTTTAGGGAAAATCTTTAATGCAAAATTTAAGCATTTACTTCGGAAAATATTAAAACGTATACTACACTACAGTGTTCCCAAGCATACTTGTATTATTTCTCTGGTTAGGTATATGATAGGGAAAAAACTATTACTGGTCTTATTACATGTAATCCACTCTATACAATAAGGCCATATATTTATTAAGACGTACGAATATTTTTTTCTCTAAATAAGACATGTTAGAATTGTATCTACAGTTCCTAACTTCTGAACACAAATTATATAAAATAGCGGCTGGAGAGGAGCAGCCCTATATTTCCTTTATTAATTTTCCTTTTACAGAGAAGGTAAATTAATCAACCGCCTAATTAAAGGTAACAGAAACTGTGAACTACTGACTGGTATTTTTGTTTCGTCTTTTGAATGTATCCCTTTCGATTTCTAGCATGATAATTACGTTCCGACTGATAGTTATTTTTCTCACTAATGGAAGAGAAATGATCGAAAAACAACCGAAAACGCGAAATGACTATTTTCTCTCATATGACAACAAACTGGCCATCCAGACGCGCTTTCCCTTCTAATTAAAGCATTAACCTTCCCTTTTGGATTTACAAATATATCATAAAATTATCAGAATATGTGCGAAAACATGGTACTTAATACACACTGAAAATATTTTACTGGTAAATTTTAGTTAAAGCAGTAGCTATGTTTGTACGTGGCAGAGTACATCTGCACTGATGTGTGATGGAGATGGATGATGACTTTGAGATACAAAACCCATTAACCATACGCTCCCTTGTATATACTATATATGTATATATGTTAAAGATAAGTTGCCTCACCGACAACCCAATACGCTGACACTAGTTCAGGAACGCATATCTGTCACCGCAATTATGTGACCCGTCAAACAAACGTTGACAAGAAGAAGAGACTAAGGTACAAATATTCCTGAAAATTAGTATAGTATTAGACTGTCATATCAATCTTCAGATTAAGCCTTCACGCATGAATTTCCGTCTTGTCACAAAGCATTCTACGAATAGTCTAAGGAAACACGAATCTAAATACGCTCAGCAAAGTAGCAGTTCGTATCTTTTCTTTTCAAACTACTCCAAGACGTCAAGCACAGTCTAAGTGCTCCCCACTAAATAAATGTCTCCATAACGGTAACACACCTTTCCATTCTTGATCAACTTAAACCAAATAGGCAAAATCGCGCCACTTCGAACACAAGCTTTAAATGTGTAATTCATTTCACACTGAAAATAAAGTAGAAAATGTCTTACCTTTGTAGTAACAGCAAGTCCAGGTCGCTGATTTCTTCTGGTTCATCGCATGTTGAACCTGTAACAATTACGAATTAAATAAATGTAGAAAATATTTAGGGGTACGTCAAAATATTATTCCAAGTGTATAAGTATTTTACCAACTGAAATTAACCTTTTAAAGCCTAGCGGTAACTTTACATCCGACCAGGTTTAACATTAAAAAATTCTACGTGGTGCCCACATTGCGTTTATGGTTTTGTACGGATCTCAGAACAAACAGCAACTTTTGCCTTATAAAACATTAAGAGACTGGTTTTTATAATTGAAGTGTAGAGTGTTTACAGCGCGGTACGCGCTGAGTCCTTATATAAAACAACAAAGTTTCGTCTTTAAAGGGTTAATCCAGAGTACTAACCATTCTATTCTGCACTTACATTTCACAAACAGTGTAGTAACTCAGTAGTAAAGGGTTTCATTTGCATGGGTAAAAGAGATTAGAATTTTGGTCTAGGTAAGTTTTCACAGGACAAAATGTTACACCCTGGCCTTCTGTGCCTTTTTAGCTCATAATTATCTTTTCACGCCTTATACCACAATGCATAGTTCTTTGTAAAATCGCGTATTAAGTTAATATCCCTGCAAATACACCCAGAAGTTTATTTCACCAGTTAAACGTAAATATAAAGTTTCCAGTACGCTTAAGCACTACACAGCGAAGGATTGCACAGGTAACGCAGATAGAAGTTTATGCATTCTGAACGTTGGTAGTAAATCGGGAACCGAGGAACATATTTGTGCCTGAGAAGGAGGAAGAAAAAATATAAGGAAAAACTGCATAATCAGTAAGATCAGGATTTGTAGTACTCAACACAGATCAATCGGCTGATCAAATACAAGAAGTTATTATCGGGTAACATACCGCACGTATAGGGAAAACAGAAATGCAGACACTTTTTTGGTAGGAAGCACATAGGGAACAGAAAAATTTAAATACATACGGGGATGTGAAAATTATTATTCAAATGGATCCTAAAGAAATATTGTAAATTAACGTGGAATGGACTAATGTGGCTTAGGATACGGGCAAGTGGAGGTCCTTGTAGACATAAAATGCGGGGAATGTCTTGATTTGTTACGTTCACAAGGAATGCTCTGCTCTTTGAATTCCAGTTTTTAGATGTTGGTATTAATTGCCATTAAAGGCGATGAGCTTCTCTGTCCAGTCGCAGGGCCCCCTTGTTCACTGTCTCACAAACAGTTAAATAATTTCTTCCACCGAGAAATTAACAGTATATTCAAATTAATTTAGAGACTAAGATGTTTTTGATATCAGTCTGCTCCGTAAGTCCTAATCACAGTCAGTTCTGTGGTTGTTGACAGTAAGCTTCAAGGACGGAATAAATGCTGCACAGGGTGTCAAGAACATCGCCTTCTCTAAGACAAAGTAAACCACATCAGGTTCAGGTACGATTATGGCATTTGAATGTGTCCAAAGTAAGACTTTACAAAACATTAAGCAGAGTAACAACCAATAAAATTCTCCAAAACTTCAAGAGCAGTACCGTATAAACCACTTAAAAAAACTTAAAAAGAAAACTTGGAGAAGAATCTCAAACGGCTCTCACATAAGTAATAACTTAACCACATAAGCAGCTTCTTTAAGTATTTGGAACAATCGTGATTAAAAAATTTACACATGTCCATCACAAAATCGACTCTCCCAGTCCTGCACACTTGCCCACAACTTCATATGGATTGCTAATGGCCTCACCCCACTTCCAGATCTAACCATCAAAGCAAAGCCACGTAAAACACATCAAATTATCAGAAAACCAATTACCGTTCTAGCAATTACAACCATCTCATGTGAGTCCTGGAAGATCGTAGCACCATAACCTCAACCATCCTCACTTTGATGCAAGTTATAAGCCACACACATTACAATCAAAGCCCACAAATAAGTTTTATATCAGCTTCTTCTAGAAGGTTACATGCAAAAACCACGCACTTTCCAACATACTGACCACTTCTTCCTTACCCCGTTATACTAAATATACTCCGTATAAAACCGACTGCCTCTTCCCCCGTTCTATGACGTCACACATCAAATTTCTCAACAAACTACAGTTATATAACAAGACGGCCGAATCATTCCCCTGCTTCCCCTCTTTCTTCCATACCTTCTACCAACAGATTACCTAAATATAAGGGCATACAGCCAGGTCAACATAGACGCTACAAATGCCGCTAATGTGTTTAAATAACATTTATTTTACACTCTATAGGCAAAAATTTTCCAAAATTATCGGCAGACTTCATTTGCATCTGAACTGGCAGAAGTGAATGGAAGCTAGCTGTTCTCTCTAGCGATGTGTGTTCAGAATTTCTTTCGTCCACAACCCTGAGAACAGCATTAAAATTTGCTTTATTTACTGCCCTATTTAGAGGTAAATTAAATAAAGGATTGGTGAAAATTACAAGCCACAAACTCTATTAATGTTACTTTTTACCTAATATTTTTAGAATAATAAACATGATAAGGCATACAGTGCGTGGAAACGAAGGTTGTGCTCACAAAAGTTCAGCAAGAGACGCCGCTTGGAAATCCTAGACCGAATATTATTCTTAGATTCCTTTAAAATTCTGTCAACTTTGCCTTTTTGCACAGTCGCATGAGATAAGGAGATAATGATGGACTCGTGTGTGAGAATTTGAGGCGGTAGTGATTGTCGTCTTTAGAACCTGAAGAAGACCAAGAGAAACCTCATTCAATTTAGCTGTATATCAGTTTCTTTTCGATAGAGTTACGTTCTGAATATTTAAACAATAGAGATACAGCCCGGAGTCCCCCACATCTCTACTGTTTCTTGACTATTATGACAGATTCTTCAGAATAAATTAATCTTCAATGTATCTTTACCCTACTTCGAATGAACTTGTTATACTCGTATCAGACTTAAAGTCATTGAAAATACATTTAGGCCGTTCCTTTAGTATTTGTCAAACTTTCCTCAAAATGTCTAATTTGTAAGTGCAGAAAATGGGTCAATCATAATTTATATTTATTCCATTCTTAATGATTTAATGCAATCGTTATTTTAGGTACATATTATTCTAAAGGTTTCGTGTTTCTCAAAATTTAGCTGTATATTGTACGATTTCCGTTTTCATGTTAGCAGCATAAATACAAATTTCAGAAATAATTAGCAACTTTTCAGAAACATAAGTTTGTCAAAGGTCATATTTGAACTAAGTTATCGGATTCAATGGTCTTTGTAACACATTCTACTCTTTGTGGTAATTTGTACGGTGATACGCTGATGAAAGTCCCCTGGCTGTTTCATGGCAGTAATGATGTTACTTTTATGCACAGGCCTAATTGGAGTACATGTATATCGATATCCGTAACGTGCTAAGTTAATGTACGGTGTATGTTGTTTTACCTGGTTCCGGGGATTATACCAAAGCCCCATGTAATTTCACCGTGGAGTCACTATAAGGTAAAAGCCTACCTCTGTTCTACATGGCAAAACACAGTTTTGCGTGCTATAATAATAACAATAATATTTGTGTCTTGGATGTAGGTAACATATACGTAAAACACAGCCAAGCATAATACGACAAAGGGCGTGACTCGCTTTTAGGGAGATCAGATTGAAGCCAAATTTAATTAGAATAACATAGAATAACAATAATCACCAACAAAATGCACTATATCACGATCAATTTGTTTAGTATTCATCACCCCGACATGTTTCGATGTTTATCTACATCATCTTCAGGGGGATGTCTTCACACTAATATCATAAGACACTCGTCACTTTTTAGATTAAGGTAACTGAGGCTGGTTTGATTAGAGTGTTGATACTTCGATTTTCAGTTCGCAGATAATGTTAAAGTATTAAAATGTAAAAACAATATTTCACATTATATAATACATTGTCGCACTACACTTGGTTTATAGTCTAAAGATAAGATGTTAAAACGTTTAAAAATGCTAAAATTCGATGTTCTGTATTATATAACACACTGTTTTCACTATACAGTACGCTGTTATATAACTGGGCAGACATGCAGTCGTCTGTTTATGGATTGAAAAGCCACATAAATCCTCACTGCGAAACACCAGTCCGTATAGCCGATCCCCTGGTGGAAATTTGAATCCGAAGCGTCACGAATTCCAAACAGGATTGTTAGCTGCCCGATAACAATGTTCGGTATAGTACCTCTATTGTTCCACATAAAGTAACGGCGGGAATTTTCATACGTAAAATGCCATCTCATAAATTTAGTAAATAAAAATGCTTTAATCCTGAATATGACTACTTATGCCTACGCCTATTTTCTCCCAAGCTGGAAATAACAGATGAGATATTGGAAAGATTTAAGATAAACACAGTACAGCATGAAAGTTTAGAGATGAATTATTTCCATGTTCATTTAATTTTCCTTTACTCTACATGTTCTTACAATATTAACGTCACTGAAAACAAATATACAAAAGTGTACCGCTAGAGATACTTTGAAGTTATAAAAAGTTGGGCACTTGGGATTTAAGCCCTTGAAAACAGGTACAGTTTTACCCCTTTATTTATTAACCACAGTTTAAAAGCCTTGCTATATAGAAGACAAAACGCCATAGCACGAGATTCTGCATTAAGTGGATTCCCCAAAACCTTCTAGATTGTTGATACTACGCTGTTGGCAGCTTACGTTCTCACAGTGCCACTGAAGAGGCATATGAAGGCTCGGGGCAGAATAGGGGATAGGTAGAGTTGGTGGAAAATGTGTTAGGGATTTTAGCCCATTACAGAGGAGATGTGCATAGGATTATTACTGAAAGCTACAAGACTATCGATGTGATGCAAGCCATAAACAGGAATCTACCACTGAGGTCCCTAGATGTTATAGCGGGATTGTCTTCAAGCTGTAAATGTAGACATTTGAGCAAGCGATTATTGCTCACGGTTTTCTCTAAATAATGCCTCTGCTTTACACACGTGGACTAGTTACCACATATTTTTGCCCCTAACCTTGGTTTATGTCAATATAAAACAATGGCAAACAAAGTAAGGAGCCGAATTCCTGAGACAGGAGCGCTAATTCGGTTTTTCACAGCGGTGTTGCTGAAGATTTAAAACTTCTGGGATGTTACGTTGTACTGTCATGTACATACCGACGTTTCAGGAGAGTGCAACATCTTAATATTAAGAGTTAAGTAGTCCACGTTAACCCCGCAACTTAAGGCCACACATTTTTTCGAAACGTCGGTAAATATTTACCAGTCGAATCAGCTTAACATCCCAAAAGATATTAATCCCCATGAACTACTATTACATAGGTTCGTTAACGTAATCGACATATGTTCCTTTATACGTAGGCTAGCCAAGAGATGAAATGTGAATTTATATTCTTAGCTATTACGTGTAAGGGAACCGTGACAACTTTTGCACGATATGAATAATTCACGAGTGAAGTGAGCACAAAGGCAGCAGTAAGGTGGGTGCGACTGTCAGCATACCAGTTCAAAATGGGCCTAAGACTTATTAATGAGACTAACAATTGCGCACTTTAACTAATTATCGTGATAGTGGAAGAAACTTCCTAATATTTCCTTACTTTCTGCTGTTCGTCCCTCTGTTCCGATTAACAGCCACAACGTGAATGTAGTTTTGACAGCTGATTTAGCTGGAATTGATGATTATTCACCATCTACTTGGCACATATGGTTTATGCTATATAAATTTGAAAATAATAACCATATTGGCTTATGTAAATATTCGTACTTTACAATATTTCTAATGCTGAAACCTGAAACAAGAATCGCCTACTCAAAGAAGACTTCATTTAGAATAGGCCGACACGATGTGTAACAAGGCACTCATAATTGCAGCAAAGCGCTCTCATAGACGGATGTTCCTGGCTTGCATCAATTGATAATATTATAGCTGTCAGTTAACACAATATATAAGTCTACCGACACAGTATCCCATTCATTTTGTTCCATACTAAATCGGAATGTCTCTCCAGAGTTTTCGACCATTCCTCCCTGACCTAAAACTTTGTATATCACGGTTTTTAAAATTCCGGTACTTCATATTCTGTATAACTAAGTAGCATCTTATTTCACAGGATAACATAGACTATAGATATACTAAATGTGCATATATATATTAAATGTACAAAGTATTTGGGTAAATACATATTTTTTCAATGAAAGAGAATAAAGGAACTTCTGTATGCCGGTCACAAAAGAAAATTTGATTATTTAGTGTCTAAAAATAAAATTACCATCTTAACGTCTTCAAGCCTAGTTGTTACTATACCTAACACAAGCTTTAACAAAGCTTGCATTTTCCTGCACAGGGTAATTATGTTTCCATATGACTTAAAGAAAACGCGATTATTTTTCTCTATATATCCTTCACACATTATTCTTTTTAATGCAAGCACGCCATGCCCTCTTTCAGGTACAAATTGAGTGTTTATATGCGATGTTTGTTTTAGTCCAAAACGTGTTGATTTCCTTTCACAGTTTCAAATACAAACTCTCAAATCTATAGCACTTACAAGAACTTGACACAAATACTCTGTTCCATCATTTTAAAATCACACGCCTAATTGAAAAATTTTATAAACGTGCCACATTTCCACAGGTATCTGATGGTCACTATTTCCTCACGCTAGAAACCACGACCCCTCCTGATGAAGAGTTACGTTTGCTTTTTGGTTTTTTTAAATACTTTATACGTGTTAATACGTTCCATAATTTCAGAGTATTGGTCAAATACTAAAAAACCAAATAAACACACTTTGAAGTCTTATTTGAATATTACATTTTATTTGAATAAAATACGTGACACTTTTAAGTGTGTTTATTTGGATTTTTAATAATCGACAGCTACACTAAGGTTACGCATTTGTAAGTGTACTTATATTAATTTTTAATAGTTTACTAAAAGACGGAAATTATGGAATATATTACGTTTATAAACACCCAGCAGACAAAAAAAACTCATATCTGAAAGAATACAGGACTAAAATTATTGATGTATCAGTGAATTTATATTGGAATTTTTAATAATGAATAACGTTATACGTTATTCATTACGCAATGTCAAAATACGTCGAGTCTATTAAATAGAATTTAAAAAATTTCAGTTTCTTGCACCATTATAAAATTAACTGTAAAGAGGTTTTATACCACTAAGTCCAGGACATAATGAGTCCGTTCTGTTAGCAGAGAAATGGGCATAATTTCCACTACGTTCTGTACACAACTGGTATCCATATTCGGGCCAGATTATTACAAATGTGTTGCCGTTGCATGCTGAGTCAACTGTAACTTGCAGTTCTGACAGCCACGACAGATGCCACTGACGTTGGCTATTCTGTTCCAAGCAAAGATTTTCGCAACAATCAAACTGTCATTCGTTGTTGCTGTCTCACTTGGTATCAAATGAGCTAATAAGTGGAAAACGTTACGTACTGTTTCCATAATATAGCAGTCTAGATTCCTACAAAACATTGTAGCCTTAGCGACTTGTACTTTAGCGACCTATATTTTACATAAACAAATGGGCATATAAAGTAATTTTAAATTGAAGCACAACATTGATTTTAATAAAAAAAACTCATCTGGAGATCATGCACTGTATATTGCACATCATTCTGAATTTGTAGCTCACACATCAGTAATATTTTGTTTACAGTCTGACGGGTTATAATTTGGCAGATAGATAACCAAGGTTACTTACCCAGAAGATGAGAAAAAAGCCACGAAAGCTTCCTTCCAAATCCCTTGAAAATGATACTTCAACAATTATCCTATCCCTATACACTACATCTGTGTTACTAACAAAATCCTTAGAAAGACAATAATCACTGGCCGACAGACGTAACTCTGTTTTTAAATGTTGACACAACAGCAGGTTTTTCCAGTTACAATGCATTTTATGTCGACATGTTTTTCCCCGTACATTACACTACTAAGTTGCCAGATGCCTTAAACGACCAAATTTATATTCGAAAGGTTTTGAAGATAAATGTAAATGTAATTGAGTTTTAGTGGAAATGTGTGAGAAATTGCTGGATGGAGATGGTTTCACATGCCATACACGTTGAAGTATTCACAACGTACTGCAGGATTGTACTTGGTGTGTTTGTGAATGACTGGCTCCAGACTGAGTCTAAATCCCGTCCTCTTTCTCCGTACAAATTCACCAGGTTCGCAATCCCAATGCATAAACAGAGTTCTAGAAGAGTATTAGACTCTAAATTCCTGAATCATCGGGTCACATAGTATTAATCGAATTTATCAGGTATGAAAATTTCTATACAGGCAGGTCATAAGAGTAAATTTTCCGTACTGAAGCTGAATAAATGGCAAGACAGGAACCTGTAGGAATTCCTGTTAAGGAAAGACAAACTTAAAGCCACTTATCAGAAATACAATACTCCTCAGGTATTTTGCTGCAGTGATATAAACACGCATAAAACAAGACTCTAATATTTTGGTTTCTGTAGGTATCCATAGTTATATTAAAGTCACTGAATAACTTAATTTCTCAACATCACACTCACACGCTCACAAACATAAATCCTGCATTCCGAAATTGAATTTAATATTTTCCTTCGACATCTACCCTCATTTTTCAAGTACCTCTATCCACTATACTTCCCTTTGTTTTATTCTTTGGCGTCTTATTACCATAAATGCAGCCTGTGTCTGTAGGATTTACGTAATTACCTTATAAAAGAACAAAAAACATCTTTCTAGATGACGTCACACCCTTAAGCGCAATAAATCATCCTCCCTTTTCATTCAATTTTATTTGCTATCGACGTCGGTGCAGTAAGCAAGAGCACGTACTAGTGACCGTCTCAGACGCTGTATATTCTTTCTTTTAATCTGTTCATTCTTTGTTACAGTTGCAGCATTTACTAAACCTTTAAAGACGGAACGTAATCTGTTTTATATAAGGACTCAGTGCGTACCGCACAGTAAACACTTTCCACTTCGGTTATAAAGACAGATCAGTTGATGTTGTATAAGCTAACATTTGCTGTTTCTTTGGAGGTCCATACAAAAGACATAAAACACAATGTCAGCAACATGTAGAATTTCTGAATGTTAAACCTGATGGTACATAAAGTTACGGCTAGGCTTTAAAAGGTTAAAGAGTAATGCTTATGAAACTAGATAAAACAAACGCGGGATCTTCAATAATACCTGAGATTTCCCGTTGAATTCAAAGGGTTGTTCTAGCAGAATGAATATTAGCTGAGATCTTGTATGTTTTTATGCCGCACACGGAAGCTGTAAGTGTGGTAATGATTAGGCAGCCGTGTGCGGACCACACAACGGAAGTAAACTTCTTGCCACAACTCTTGCACAGCGTCAGCTGCAACCCGAAAGGCACTGACATCCCTAATTAACCTTCATTTCTGTTACTCTGTGGGTATGATAAGTGACGAGCTTCATGTCTGAAGATTTCCCTAAAAATTAACAACGGGAAGAGATCAAAAGAGACAGCCGATCAGCCCTAACCATCAAAGCCAGAAAGGTTTCAAAACAGTATTGTTTACCAATAGACATGTGATTACGTGAGTATTCAATCCATGAATCATTTTTCTACGTATCCCTCTTTGTTTCACTTTCGTAGTTTCGTATCTCAACTCAATTTTCGTTACGAACTTTTTGACTGCTTTGTCACTTCTTTCTGTTTTGCAATTCTCCTTTTTCGTATTATTTCTGTATAACTTAACGACGTACAGCTTTATAGACAGGCTCAATAAGAAAGTAACTTCCTACATGAAAGAAATAGCAACAACGGGAAGTGTTCTGTGCAGCTGTGTGTCGTGTTTTGTAATTTTTATGCAAATACAGTTTCTTCTCAACAGTACTTCAGAGTTGATAAAGTGTACGTTTATTTATTTCAGATAGAGACAGGCTATCCTTTTCGCATATGTATACCATTGTGTCACTCGTACAGGGATTAATAACACGTTTCGGCTAAAAACACTGAGACCATCGTCAGGCCAATGATTCAAAGATCCTTTTACAAAACAAATTTAGTGACCTTTTATATAAACGTACTTTGTAAATAGTTGTTAAGATTTCTAGTTTAAAATTTATCCATATATTTATATATAATACATATAATATCTATATATTTACTTATAATAAAATATAATAAGCATAAAAAAGCAAATTATATTCTGCGTTGGCAATATTAGCAACAGCTCCTTGCTGTTAAATTCAGGGAGGTGCTCTATTTCTTATTTCCTAGTCCTTGCTGTAAGTGGGCGCTACATATGCAGCACGCAAGATGAAAGCCCTGCGTTCTGATGTTCGTACGTTCCTAGATATTTGCAAAAGTCTTTCTCATGTTTATGTTTTTTCTAATAAATTATTATCAGGCAAGTACCTTACAACACTTTACACAACTAGACACTTTTACAAAAATGTTATTAAACTTGTGTATGTAAAGGAAAACGTAATTTTAACATCTTGATTTTCCTATAGTTATGTTTTTCATGGAAATGATTGACCTGACGATGGTCTGAGTGTTTTCGGCCGAAATAGGCCTATATTGTCAGTTCCTGTACTTGTGATACAGCAATGAATAGTTGCACAGACGACAACCTGTCCCTATATATGGCATAGCAAACAACTGTGTACCTCCCACGCATATTACAGTTAAAAGGCTTAAAACACATAAAATTTGTTCTTCAAAATTTATTCCAAAATTTGACAGACTTAATTCCATTATGTTTGTGTTCATTATATTAACCTTACAGGTGACATACGCATTGCATCACGCTGTCTTGTTTCCCCCTTTGCTCCAAATATGGATGCGCTCCGCTGGCTAACAAGCACTGTAGATCTACATGAAGAAGCAAGTGGTGCTGAGGACGTCAGTTCCTCGGTTGCGTAATTGCTAGCTTAATTGAAATGTCATCTTTCTGTAGGACGGTCTCATTATGACCGATGTGAGTGCTGTGAAGAGTTCATGTAATGGCCCCAGTGTGTGGTTCTGCGTGTTTATGACGTGTTGGTAAACACATGAATAATAAGAGACTAATTATTTCCTCTAACCCTACGAATGGACCGGGCGAGGTGTACAGTACCTGGAAGATACACTCACCGCAAAAGTCAAAATATGTACCTCCCGCTTTCCCAGTCTAATTACTCTTTTTAAATGTTTTATATATATTGCGTCAAGGAACCCTTTTCTGTCCTACACATTCCAAAGTCTGTGGGCTACGTCAACGGCACCATAAGTAGCGGTAGGTTCATCAAATCCTGATACGTCTCAGGAGAGGAAAGGGTCAAAGAGGGGGTTAGGGAGGAATCCTTAGGAGTTTTCCAACCTCCCTAAGGGAGCACACCTCTAAATCAAAGTCTCGCCCTCCAGGACGGGTGTAGGCAATGAGGCTCACCCATCCTGTAAAAAGTGATAACGCTGAGAAGCCTGAAATGGAAGCCAAGGTCAAACTGAAAGGGATGTAGTGTTCAAGAAGAATAAGAAGAAATATCAAAGAGACCAATGTCCTGAAAATCAAAATAAATTACTGCACTGTGCCACACTACAGTGATGTAACATACAAATTGTTGGGCGCCTTTCCGTGTCGTTGGATGTCAGAATTGCCACACCACGTTTTAAAAAGTAACACAAACCAACTAAGGTTCTTTCTGCACTGATACTAAGAAGCCGTATGTATATAAGTACTGGTGTAGGACTGTTATAAAATTATGTGTTTATCTACGTGATTAATTACGTAGTATTCTATGAAGATCTGCGGGAGGGGTATGAAGTTTCTTTCTTAACTTTTGCCACTATTTGGACATGAGTGTTCTGTTTCACCTCTCGGCCCTTTAAGCCTACGGAAAAAACCTCGCGATATCCAGTGTACTGCAGGCTAGTTACATCTCAAATCTAGTGCTTACCTGTTGCCGAAAAGAAAATTAATAACCCTCGCCTCTAAGGCGTAGGTCCGCGGCCGAGCGCTTGCTGTGATCGTGGGTTCGAATCCCACCGGGGACATGGATGTTTGTCTTGTATAGTGTTTGTATTGTCAGGTAGAGGTCTCTGAGACGGGCCGATCCCTCGTCCAGAGGAGTCCTACCGAATGTGGTGTGTGTTTGAGTGTCATCAAGTGAAAATAAACAACCTCGACACCTACTGTGAGTAGGTAGAAGAGGGAAGGACTACGAAAATATCCCGAGCGGATTACACAGCCACTATTCACCGACAGCTCAACGAATAATACTGATCAAGCTACTTCGATTCCGTACAGCTATTATGAATATTTTGTAGCGAAATTTTTAAATAGGCCGACTACGTCTACGTAAACTGAAGGAGTTCTGCGTTCGTATAGACTCTATTCACAAACACTTTACCTTATCACATATATCTTTTGAAGGCAGCCAGCGTTCGCAGCATATACCACGAGACCTTCAGCATTCACATCCGACTTCAAGTATGCAGCTTCCCTTAAATGATTCACTTCGTATTAACAGCATTATGTACGTTACTCAAAGTCTGAATTTAGCAGAACATCCGTCAATATAACTCAAGATGCCTAAGCGTCCAAATAATTTCGGTGACGAAATGATTTGTACCGCTTTGATAGGCTACAGGCACATATATATCTAAGGAAGCATTCGAGTTAACGTTACATGAGATAATATTAGGCAGAGACTAACACTATTAGCAGCTGTTTTATGTTGTCTGTTTTCAATACTGCAGCATTATATCAGTTTTTAAGATTAAATTCTTAGGGAATATGACGCTGCGCCCTTTGTTAAATAGCTACTGACAGTTCGTAGGAGTTGATGCCTCTATCTGCAGGGTCAGGAAATTGTTGGACGCTGAAAGCTAGTCCGAAATTTCGGTAAGTAATAACAGAAATGGTGTCCCGCAGCTAAAGACTCCAAGTTACGTCAAACTTCTGCGAGAACTTCACAACCGCAAACTAATTTCCATCACAGATTTCTACATGAACATCTGTAGAAAATTACTAGAAGTTACAGTCACATATCTCATGATATCTTAAATGTTTCCAGCACATTTGTAACCACAAGCAATATGCACTTTAACCTTTTAAAGCCTAGCGGTAACTTTACATAACACCAGGTTTAACATTAAAAACTTCTACGTGGTGCCCACATTGCGTTTATGTGTTTTGTACGGATCTCAGAACAAACAGCAACTTTTGTCTTATAAAACATTAAGAGACTGGTTTTTATAACCGAAGTGGACAGTGTTTACAGCGCGGTACGCACTGAGTCCTTAAATAAAACAAATACGTTCCGTCTTTAAAGGGTTAATATCAAATACCACGAAGTTAAGTAACAACATGGGAGACCGAAACCTCAGTGGTTTGACATGCAAATTTTGTGTGGCGCAACAGCCCAACTTAAGCTTGGCAGCCTCATTGTTGAGATTTCTAGATCAGAAAAAATTAGACACACAATCACCCACACATACACCCGGTAGGAGTCCTCTAGACGAGTGATCAGCCTGTCACAAAGGCCGCTACCTACACAACAAACACAAAGAGACGATTATCCATGCCTTCAGGGGGATTTGAAACCGCAGTCCCAGCAATGCAGCGGCCGCAGACCTAAACCTTATATTGCACGGCCAACGGGATCGGCCAGGTACAAATTAATGTTATGGAATCACACTATGAGAGTTAAGTACCTGACTCTCCGGCCCGTTTATTGGGGGGCTGTAGTGGTCACGGTAATAAACTTTCGAGTGCCATATAAGGGGGCGAGTTTCTTGCTTACTTCAACGACTATTCGGTTTCAAGACCAATTCTCTCCTCTATGAAGCTACTGAAGTACGATATCTAACAACAAAGGCGGAATAAGAGTTTCGTGTGGATAATTTGGCTTTAAAATTATAAATGTAACACATTCATTTAATTTAAAAATAAATCAGAAATTTTAATTATGTACTGCGAATTTCAAATATACATACGGACTTCATAACATCTGTAAGATTTTTAAGTCCTAGGATTATTGGAATTACACCACATACTAAAGAGGCACGTAAATCAACAATTTCAACCGATCAGTCAGCATTACAACAACGAGACTTTGTAGGCACCTATATTGCTGAATACAGCACTTTTGTTGTTGGATATGCATTCATATTAGAGGCTGGCTGGAATGGAAGCTATTTACAAATATCCCTGCTGATGGGATACAATACGAAGCCCCATTTACTTTTTGACCCTAATCCCAGCACTCTAGATCCAGGCATTATACTTTGCTCCAAGGCTCTGTCTGAAATTCGATTCTGTGCCGTGATGTACAAGACTTTCTCGGATGTGATTATGATGATGGTGATTGATAATATTGCATCTGGTAACAGCGAAATCCACAGAGATATCCTTCGCTTTTGAATTCCTCGAATTCTGTGTTTAAGAAGAGGAAATTTCCAACCTTTGCGTAGGAAAAGTTGTTTCCAGTTACAGAAATGTAATTAACACGGTTAAATATAAGATTCATCTTGCCCCATATCACTATCAGATTCTGAAAAGAAGCCATAAGTATGTGTGCAAGATACAACTTGCCATAATGAATGCATTTTGTACGAATATATTTTGTACGAAGTTCAAAATAAACACATATAATTTTTCTGGTCGTTCTTATGGTATTACAGTTTAATAAGAAGATAATCTTATTACTTTAGATACAGAAGCAAAATTTTCGTGCTCATTAAAAGATAAACATGCTCAAGACACACGGGCCATTATAAAATATGTCTTAAGGAAAATATGAATTTTATGTGTATTTCAAATTCCAACACACCTAACACAGATTATTGCAAGTGAATCTTATATACTTTGATACAAGCAGCAAATATTTTCCTGATTAATGCCATAATATACAGTGTCGCCTTCGGTTTTGGTTTCTCATATGTTCGCATTCGTATAAAATTACAAGCGAGAAATAAGTACGTTCCACTTTTCTCCAGCATTGAGGTATGAGGTTTGCATGATGCTGTATCAGCCAAATAACGAACTTTCCGGTAAAATAAGAGAATCCCGAAAAATATTTTTCTACTGAAGAATGAAGAGTTTTGGACCCTACTAAAACGCTTATTTTGTTTTATTGAATTTTCTTTCCCATAAGTATTGTAAGGAATGTCATATGATTTGCAATAACTTTTGAGTCGTTCAATTTTAAGATGGAATAAAATATTCCCAAATGCAGGTTTGCGTGTAAAATATTTGTACAAGACATAGCTTCACCTGTTACTTCTATGGGCGTAAAACATGATCTGCCACCTTAATAGAAGAGGTTATATTAACCTTTTAAAGCCTAGCGGTAACTTTACGTACCACCAGGTTTAACCTTAAAAAATTCTACGTGGTGTCCACATTGCGTTTATGTGTTTTGTACGGATCTCAGAACAAACAGCAACTTTTGCCCTATAAAACATTAAGAGACTGGTTTTTATAACCGAAGTGGAGAGTGTTTACAGCGCGGTACGCACTGAGTCCTTATATAAAACAGATACGCTTCGTCTTTAAAGGGTTAATGGTGGTGATTTTGTAACTCTTGTGAGCGTAGTTGGAACTATGGGGGGCCGAAATAAGGTAAGACTTCATAAAATGCTATGGTGAGGAATTTTAGAGGTTTAGACTTTACCGCATGCTGTCGCAGTGTGTGGGGGTCATGTGGTAAGCACAGATGATATTAAAACCGCATAGTACATTTTAGCATGAGAAGGTGAAAAATGGGTCAGACATGTGGCAAGCAGAGAATATATGAAAACTGCACAAAATATTTTAGTTTAAGACCGCGAACAGATAAGACCACCGAGGTCTAGATGGTACAACATTAGACCAGAATTTAAGACAGTACTGTACGGCAGTGTGGAGCAGATTCATCTGCCTCTCAATACCAGAGAGGGTAACAAATATTCAGACACTATCTGCAGTGGGAAATTTCTAAAGTAGCTGAGTTACTAACGATTTTGAATAAGAGACCTGACCTATAGATCTAATTAAGAAAACAATGCGATGAAAGTAAAAAAACAGCGGTTAGAAATTCATCTCAGTTTGTTCTTCAGTTACAGGAGTTGAAGCAAAACTAATTAGTTGAAACGTAAAATTTTCGGTTCTTTTACAGCTTGTGTCACCTGCTGCAAAATATAGGATACAAAATGCAACTTTACTTCCAGTAGGGGAAAGGTAACTGAATGTTCATAGTTTCCTTCGGAAACGAGATGCACTTTTGTGCCGAATTCAACCATTCCCGAATTCAAATTAGCCAAATCTCAAGATGTTAAATTGAGAGGCGTAAGGTACGAAGATATTCGTGTCACGGTTTTAATTTTCTTTATCAGTATTTCACATAACCGACCTTTCACAGACACACGTATACAGAGAATGGTGAAGGTTCACACTACCGCTTGACGTGAAAATCAAATGTAATGGAAAGTTTTGGTAAGGATAAATTGCACATTGACTGCTTTTTTATGTAAAATGGAATTAAAATTAAATTATAAAGACTGGGTTTCTTTTTAGCTTTATAAACTTTGTAAAAACACACATATTTGTTACTTAAAGAGGGAAGTAGCTGTCATTAAAGATTTGTATGCATGTGAAGTATAATAGAGAAGTGGAACAAATTAGCAATATTTTATCCACGAGGCCACGACTTATTTTATCTCTTGATGTCAAATGTATGCAAGTAAAACGGTAAAGCGGAACCTATACAGGCCTTTAAGGCCCAAGCAGAAGTAGAGGTGTAGCTACACCCTTCCGTTAGCCTCGACGCTAAAAGGGGGTGGGGTGGCGAGCCTTAATTCCCGGCCACTTTACCACTGGGAAAGGTCAAGTACCCACGGTGCAGGAGGATGGGTGGGCCCCACGGCCGGTCTGGACGGGGGCGGAAAATGTCGCCCCTACCGGGACATATGCAAGTAAGATGTATGAAAAATGATGTTACAGCTTATTCATAATTTACTATCACTTAGTCCGATCCTGTTCTACGTTGCGGTTTAGAGGTTCATACACTAATTTACTCAATAAGATAAATATTCGATAAAGTTGTGTGAACATAGACAAGACAATAAAATTTTTCCGTAACAATTAAAAGGCACTAGCATATTCTCCTGTGAAATGTGCGACAAATTTGGGAGGAAGGGAGGTGAAATTTTTTAAATTCTATTGAGATATTCTGTTATTTACCAGAGAAGCGAACAAAGCAAGAAACCTAGAATTATGGTTATTTAATAAAAATTGTCTGGTTTGAAAAGTTTTTACACATTCCTTCAAAAACTAAAAGCAAAACACACATTTATTTGTAATGATAGGCCTATATATATATTGTAAACAGAACTGTAGCGCCACTTCATTGTTGAAATTACAGTTACATTACTCATCATCTGAAAATATCTTGAAATGAGTGTATTCTTTTTTACATCAGATGTAGACAGAATTATTTATTTTAATTTAATTTAATATTGGTGAAACTATTGACATGTAGATGCTTCATTCATAAAATAAGTGCCACTACTTTTGACTTTCGACATATTTTCTCCGTAATAGCCTATACTTGTTTATTCTTGTTCCGTCTATAAAAACCTTTTCTGGAATCTTTAATATTTAATTAAAATAATTTTCTATTTACTTAATTTTATCCTCTCAAAATCTCTGGACTTAGGTACTATCGAAAACGCTACTCCAACAAATTCTCTTCTAGCCTCCTGAAAAATAACTAGTCTTGTTTTTAAATTAGTGAATAAATATCAAGCATTAAACGAAATTCCATACTGTTTTCATCCTGTCATTGCAATTTAGGTTCCTGTGACTTTTACACTAGCACGTAAGCTCAGATAAATTACTTTCAAAACCCTGCACATTAAAATGTGAAAAATATAACATTTTTGAAGATACTGCGCAGGAAATCATGGACACAGGAAAAAATATGGTGAAGAGCACGGCGTAAAAATTTGCGTGTGAGCCATCCAAAATTTTGTGTAGTATATCCTTGTGGACGTTGATTGTTATAGACCCATGTTACCGTCAAATCGGTACACACTTCTTCGTAGTGTTGTCAGGAAGTCAAAATGTCTTTGTAGGTGTATCTAAGACACACAGCACAGCAAAGCTGAGTTAACATAAAATGGTTATATAATACACACACGACGAATACTGTGACATACTCTCCATTCTCCGTCTGTCTAATGGTCGAGTTGGTACTGACGCATGGGGTATAGTCCCTTCACAATACCGGTCGACATATTGCAGGCGCTGTGACTGAACGCCTAGACGACCGTTTCCGCTAGGCATCCATTCTAACATTTATAGTACTTGTGAGTACAGGTACCCATGGGTTTTAGGGAAACTAGTCAGTAATAATGCCATAATTGCAGACGTGTAAGGACAGCCGCGGCAAAACTAATACGCCCTCGAGCAAGAATTTGAATTATCCCAAGTGAGCGTCGGCGTAATATTGCTTGACCATCCTTTGCATCCATACTTCTTCTCACAAAATGCACACCTGTTCCCAAAAGAACGTGCTGTACATCTATTACACGTGTAAGTACGAGGCTACCATATATTTATCATCTGATATCTTGAAAGCTTTGACAGCGATCTGTGACAGAGGCTGCACTGCACTGTCGCTGTGCTTATTAACAAGGGATCACACTATGGAGAGCTGGGCGAATTCCGCATTAGTCTGCATACTCCTACCAATAAGCAGAATTAACTAATGTCTATATCTTTATCCTATGGTAAATGGTTGTCGAGCACGGACGTGCAAAATAATTCAGCATCATTACAAACAAACCAAGCATGATTGTTTGAATACGTAAGATTATTTATACAGTATGTAACCGTAGGGACAAGGTTTGTGTTTATTTGAGAATTAGGATATTAAATTAATTTCGGAATTACATATATTTTTTTGTGGGCAAGTTAATGAATCGGACCATATTTAATGTTTAGAGAGGCGGTAAGGATTAGCAGCCAGTGACCTGAACGGACAGGAAATTGGGGGACAAAGGACTTTTGAAACTGCAAGACAATATGACTTGAAAGTTGACAGGTCGGGGAGCCATAACTTGAGGTGTGGGAGCATTTGGACTGCTGTCGTTTTGTTCGAAGTAGCCATGGGAGGGGGGGGGGGGGTTCAAATAATGTTAACCAATAAGAAAATTGTGAGTTTCTTTAAAATTAGAAGGCATACGGGAAACGGAAGAAGGCAGCTCTCTCTCACGAAATTGCATCTCCTGAACAAGTATTAAGTGACGCAGTCAAAATTAGAAAGTGTTACGTTTTTGGTGCAGAAATAAAACTAAAGTGAAGTGTCGTCAAAATTAATCCTAATTGAATTGTCATTGCGTTTGAAGATTTGGCCAGGTGAGAAGGTATTTCAGTGCCGCGGGACACTCAGGAAACCAAGTGTAACAAACAGCAATTTTTATTCAATTAAACCAATATAAACATGATTATTTCAATTATTTATTTAAAAAACAAATAACTGGGTACAAATGCTTCGGGAAACGCAACACGTGTATTCCCTCGAATGGAGGTCATGAATGTACCGACCACAGCTAGTACGGGATGCAATCGGCCTACCAGAAGAAGAGAACAAGATGTAGGTCGGTTATAAGTATATTCGTTTTTTATGACAATATGTATTACTTTACGTAACGCCTAAAATCAAAGCGCATAGCAATACATAATATTAGTAAAGCATCTGTCCACCATACGCAGATACCCATTAAAGTGTACGAGGTTGTCAAATTATGATGCTGATAACATGCCTGTTCAAGCGATTCGCCCTAGCCTAGGTCAAAGGCAGCATCTAGCTTACGCATCATCTTACAAAAACCCTGCATAAATGCATCAATGGTTTAGTTGTTCGTAGTACAAAATTTTTAGCATGAAAAAATATGCTTGCTGAAATATTTATTCTACTTGCATCGAGTAAAAACTACAGTGTTTTTTTTTGTGCTAAAAGACTCATGACTGCACTATAACAACGTCTAGAAAATACCTTACCGTGGCTGATTGTAAACAGAAACGTAAGAAAAGTTAATGTTTCTAGTTTCAAAAGAATTTAATTTTCGGCAATGGTATTACACAGAATAAGGCGTTTCGACCTTACGGACCAATGTAATATAAGATCGTGTGTGAAAATGTGTATTTCTCCCCCTTACAGAACTTGCAAAAACTGTGGAACTGGTTATTTGCAGTAATATGCCTCCCCGTTACGAACAAGTCCCAAAGGCGTCTCTACCATGAAGATGTTCCACTCATAAGAACACACTTTAAAACAATTACGTTTAATACACAGAATGTCCCAAAACCACTTCAGCGAAAGTACACTCACGTTCCGGGGAAACATGACTTTATTTACAATCAAACACCAGCGTAAAGTGACAGGTACAAGGAGCATAAATTGTTCAAATTTCTTCCTGGCATGTTCAATAGAAATTTTCACATGCCTTACGCACTGATTCTTAAGTTACATTTCCGCGTGAGTAAGAACGCGTGTGCAGTAAACAGCACAGAGGTGTGCACAAGGCTTTTGAACTGAACAACAGTGTAGAATTCCCGAACACAAGCAGGAATAATAATAATAATAATATATAGAAGCTCAGAAGCAGAAATAAATAAATAAATACTACTACTACTACTACTACTATTACTACTACTATCACCACCACCACCACCACTTTAACCCTTCTTATATCACAACACCCAAACACACTTTCAGAAACAAGAAATTAATTATAGACCAGTTCTGAGGAATCTAATGTATAGCTTGTTTTGCTGAAATGTACAAACTATGAAGTTTTGATACGAATATTTAAGACCCACTAATGATAAAATACCAGCACTATGACACTGTGCTATGAATGATATGGTGTCAATGAAGGTGATAATGTTTTTGATCAAAATGAGAAAGTGAATAACACGTGAAGTTTGGTAAACTGATGTGTGTGGTTGAAGACTTGAAGCACATCCCTACTTATTCATTTGTTTGTTAATGAAGCATGTTAAATTTGCATAAAGGCAGGTTACATAGACAGCCTGTTTAGGCGCTGTCATTATACGTAATTTTGCAAAAATCTATGTTTTGAAATTAAGAAAGTGACAGAAGCTGGATTATGAATCATGAAAGACATCATGCGAGCGTACACAGATCGTGACAAATCTGTGCATACTACATAGTCTTGGCCAGATTACTTGCTAGTGGTTAGCGGGGGGGAGGAGGGGGGGGGTTAAAGAAGCAAGCCGGTACAGAGGAAAAGCACTCCGCGTGCAGCATCAGGCGCTTTCTATCCGTTTGAAAAGAAAATCCACAACAAAGGCCGGAAGTTCAGTATTACTTACTACAAAGCAAATTATTTTGAAAGAATTAAGTGTTTGCCTGGCCGTTTCGAGCTGCGCTTAGCAGCGACAACGCCGTGTCGACTACAGCTACGTACAGGGTTTGGGAGCTCATCTAGGAAGAAACCTGGTCACTACCCACATACCTCACCTGAGGCGAGGGCTCTGATTCACGGCTCAATAACACGCAATTTCAATATTCGTTGAAAAGAACCGTGCATACCTCCAAAGCTCTATTTACACGTAGGAAAAAAAAAGTTTTTTTGTCTCCGACAAGAATCAAAGTTCGGTCTTATAGTCACAATAATGACTTAAATATTGCGGAATATAAAATAATGATAATTAAAAATACAGTTGAAGCCAGTTTTTAGTAAACAAATTATATTAATTAAAAGTGTTAAGAGGCTAAGGTCTACCAAACACTGTAATGCCAAAAGAAGAAAAATTAAAAGTGTAAGACCACAAATCTATACAATATTAGAAATTATGAGTACCACCTCTCTATGTTATTGAAAATTACATTCTGAGAAAAGCAGTGACTGCTCCTTTTGAATGCATTTTAACAGGAAGTAGATGCACGTACAGCTAAACATTAATTTCTTTCGTCCTGATTTTCACCTCCTCAAAATATATAACTCAAATTATATTTGTATTACTCCACACAGACCTATAACCAAGTAAACGTTTAGAGATGCAGGCTATACATCAGTTTAACGGGCTGTGTATATCACATGGCCGATTACACCACAATAAATGTCAGGAGGGTGAGGAGTTCTCCACAACACTAGCAACAATGGTAACTGAACACGAACATTCTAAGTGTTACGTACTAAGCAATCTCAAATGCCACAAACTAGAGGAATAGGCATGGGAAGGGGGCCTTACCAAAAGCATTAATATGCGCGGGAGCCACCATGCGGCTACTTTATGGCGGATCGTATGACGTCAGAAGGTCCCTGGGGACAGCCCCTCAACCCCCAGAACTGGTCTGTGCACTTTCTTAAGATGAATGTCTAGCCCGAAATTGCTTTCCACAGCAAGATTACTACAGACATGGAAAGTTCTCTAGTTTTAATGGCACTTTGCTCAGCATGCTAGAGGAGGCAAATATTTTGGGTAGATAGTATTTTATTACGGTAAAGTGTGTAGGTACCTTCATGCGAAAGGCATCAGTGTAAATATAGCTGCAGTGCACCTCAAAACTGATCTCACCAACACAGAAAAGAACGTCTAGTATAAAAGTTATAAGCCCCCCGTCTTTTCGCAGGTTCGATTGCGTTACATTTTGAGTACTGATAATGCTGAGGTATTTACCGTGGTATAAGTCCCCACAAGGGGAAAAAATCTGTGATTCGACTTTTTGAGTCAGAAGGAATGAAAATTTGTGAAACTCGACTTTAGTGAGACGATTACCGTATGAGCCGTAAAAAAGTTTACGAAAGGGTAGATAGATTCGAAGGTGGGTGGTGGGCCACACGCTGAGACATGATTCGAACAGACGTCGGCGGAGAGAACAATCACTGCATGTGAAATAACAGACAGATAATAGCTTATAAACCTAAAATTCGAATGAGTTCCCGTCAGGATTATGAAGCGAAGAAGTGAAGCAAATATGAATTAACGACTAACAGGAAAAACATTTATTCTGATACTTGTGAAACTCTGGAAAAAATATAATATAAAGATAAGGAAAATTAGGTAAAGCAACGTGTGGTTACTTTGTCAGAATTAGGCCTGTACTTGTTACGGGCGAAATTTAGTCCTGTCGGTTTAGGGAAAAATGTAAACTGAATGTGATTTGAGCAGAGTGCTGAGAAAAATATATTTACCTAAGACAGACAATGTAACAAGAGAATGTTTAAAATTGAATAATGAAGAACTTATAACTTGTATTATTCACTAAATGTTAGGCATTTTAGAACAATGATATTAATAAATAGAGCTGCACCTGGAATTTTGCATGCTTGGGTTTGACTGGAGGGAACGTAGCACGGGTTGGCCTCCACTCTACAGATACTATAAAACACGGGGAGGCCCATAGAAGTTTACACAGGCAGTTTGCCTCGGGACCAAGCAAATCCGTATGCACTACAACTATCTGTAAAATACAAGACAGATGCTAATTTTTATTAATACTGCTAATCATATTATGTATCTGTACGTTTCGGCTCCACATCCTGTTATTATACTTTTGTATATTAAGTCTTATATCTTTCATTCTTAACTCTTTTACTTTTTATATTTTTCGGCAACACACTTATATATGACATACGTTTTTCATGTATTCATTACGTTCACTATTTTAAAAACAGGAAGACATTACACTTTCCAAAACACAGAGAGTTTTTAATTTGTGGTTTCTGTATGGCTTGAAGGTGGGTGCTTGAGCCGAAACCTGGTTGACCGTGTAAGTTTTCAAAAAGCAAAAGTCTTGGTTATGATTGAATGATAAGTGGAAGTATATACTTTTGTATCAGCACACCAACGTGGATGTTGAATACTAAAATAATAAATATATTGGTAAAACAAATTTAAGCACAACATTAAATCCAAATAGCCAAGGTTACTGATGTAAGACTACCGGGTGTTCCTATTATAATAAAATATTCTAGTGGCCATGGACGTTAGTGAAGCTACCCTCAAGCCAATGTTATTTTATATAATAATTAGTAGCGACTTCATTTTGAATCATATAAAGAGAGGGCAACTTGCAGGCGTTGTTCTGGAGTGTATAAAAAAGGGCACTAGAACCAAAGGGCTTAAGCTGTATTATATTAGAAGTTGTAACGGATTATGTAATGGGTGCAGTAACCTAAAACCGCATCACAGGGTGGAAGGAGAGTACGAATACACGAGAAGCCTGGAGAATTTTTCTTGTAATAATTTCATGAACGATTACACAAGTACATAGAAAATCCTCTTTAATATACTTAATGAAAAGGTTCGACAGAGACCAGAAGTCTTGCTGGGCAAGTGTAAAGAATGATGACCGAAGCCTTTATTGAAAGCTTCATAATGCAGTCTTTTAAAGAAGGCAATACTTTTTAATTTAATAAGGTGGGGGACCCAATTAATACTTCGAGTGAAATATGGGACAGAAAGAGACAAGAATTTTGGAACGCAAGATCGAAGAAGCGATGCTAGAATTACAGAGAAACAAACGGCTTCTACAGAACTGACCTATTGCGAACTAAATTCATGGTCAGTTTTTCATAACTGCGAAATTGGAACTTTGTAATGACAAGAATAAAGTCTACAAAGACTACAAGGTTACTTGATAAGATATTTTCTGGATATCGCACTGCGTAGGAGCACACTACTACCTTTTCCTTCAGGTTCTACGGATTCTTTTGTCAGTTTATTTATCAAAAGTAAACCGTAAATAGATAATTCGATTGGTGAGTACCATATTACTTAACACTGCAACAATTCATGATATTAGTGTAAGTGGCACATGTTTAAATATACCACATGAAAGTCCGTTAGTAGGTTTCTTTGCAGTGGATTGTCCATAACACACAGTCGTAGGCTCGTCATTCTGGTGTTACTGACAGTAACTGAAAAGTGCAAATATTGAACGACCCTACAATTAGTAATATTTCGTACGAAATTATGTATTCTCCGACACTTGCTACTTTATAAGTTAGATGCAATATAAATATTCAAAAAGATATGCTAAAATATACTCTCAGTTCCTTTTATATGTTTATAATTTATTCATTCATACGTATATATTTTCGTGCGTACATCTTAACTCATATAACGTAGCTTTAAACGGTTATTATTCTCCAGTTTTAGAGACTGTCCTGAAAAAGGGGACAAGAAACAATTTTAAATACTCTGCAAATATTTAAATATGGGACAGAGTGTAAAAACAAACACATGGCAGCAAAGCTTTGTTGTTACCGAATTAATTTATAGAGTATGGCAAAATAGATTCTGTGTTCAATCAGAACTTACACGCGCATATGTGCGTGCTAAGTGAAGGGAAGCATTTCAATACCAGACGAAAGATCCCGTCAATGGCCACTGATTTGTCAGTAATTGTTATATTGTTCACACAAATTAGCATGCAGAGCAAAGCCATAGAAATGTACACGACATATGCATTACGTTTATTGTATAGTCGTACGGTCTAGAAAATCATATACACAGTTGTTCGGCATTACTGAGATGTGAAAAAGCAAAGTTCTATAGTAGTTCGTAACTCTGACGCTCGCCATGAATTAGTTCACTTGGGCTATACATGTATATGTGACGCTGGCAGGATCAATGAAAACCTCAACAAAAGGGGTTGTTTATGTCAATCAGTACAGGGTTTTTCTTTCATTCAGCACCCTGTCCTTCACATATAATTAGGTAAGATCAGTACAAAACCTAAATTTCTATATTTCAGGATTCAGTGATATAATCTGAAACATATTGTTTTCAAAACCGACCAGATTTTTTGATTATAAATCTTCGATTATGAATTTTCTGATATAAAGCCTAGCTACTAGACACAGCTTCTGTATTAAAAGCATAATAACACTAGTATTTCGGAAGTTTCTCTAATAAACATTACAATGTTCAAATCTTCTGCTGTTCAGAAATTAGTGGCCGAGACAGCGCAGCCCGTATAGCGTCTTTCTACAGCTGGGTTTTTCGGGGTTCGAAGCCTGATAAGGGTAAGAGATTTTCTCTTCTCAACACCCGTCCGACCAGCCCTCAGGCCCACACGGTCTCCTGTACAAAGCGTAAAGTCTGTCTGTCCCAACAGTAAAGAAGCCGTGACGTAGCCTTGACGACCCATCCCCATCTAGCATTGAGGTTAAACATGGATAGATTTACAGGTTTATTCTCCCCCCTGTGCTTCCAATGGCACCTTTATTTTTCATATGTACTTCCATATATCTTTCTTTCATAAACACACGCACTTTCATTATACACACAGAGATAAACTCTACACATACCACTTGGAGCATTATGCTGTATTTCTTTAGTTGTAAACGAATCTGCAAATAATGTTTATTTCTAAAGAATGAGGTATGTTTTGGGTATTTTTAATAAATTATTGGACTTAAGGTCTAAAATTTTGGTAAAGTCCACACACTGACATTACACCTCGACATGAACCGCCTTAAAATTTGGGGTTCAGAAAAAAAATACACGAAATTCTTAAAGTGCTTTACCTAATGACACTACCAATATCATTATTATGTAGCGTCGGAAATAAATTATATTGACAAGGTAAACTCTAAGCACTGGAAGGAAAATCTGTTCCAGTACCATCCTGGCTGCCACAAACCCAACAAGGACTTAACTGGAACAGAATGCAGAATTCCAGTATAAGCGGCCGACAACTAACGTCCTGAGTAATAGCACAGCTGGGATTTCTAGAACGTAGCGTCTTGTTAGAGAAAAAATGTTTCCAGTCGTAATTTATACACATCTTATGACTGCAATTATTTCAGTATTCTTAACAAGTTGCTACTTGGTTCCAAATTAAGCAAAACATTACATGTTTAGAACATATTTCATTAAAAGATCTTGCACAAGCTGATGCCCCCTACGAAGTCGCTTCCTTTTAGGTTTTCCACTAAAATCCTCTAGTATTTCCTCATCATGTGTTTTACGAAAAAAAAATCCTAAGAAATGGAATAACAAAAGTAATGTTTAAAACAATAGAGCAAAAATAAACGTTCTGATGTACAGAAAATCTTACATGCACCAGCCCGCGCAAGCATACAAACATGTACAGACAGGCGCATGCGTTTTTGTTATTATTAAAAATCAAAGAACTAACATTTCTTAATATTCAGTTTATACGAATATGACTAAGAAGAAATGCCTCGCTGAAAAGTAGGAAAATCACATGTCCTGGTGTTTAACAAAGAAATCATCTACTGATAAATTTCCTTCTTATGCTTCGCTTTTATTTAAGGCCGCAATGTTCTAACATGTATAGGATCACATCAGACGCAGCATTAACTTCGGTAGCACGGCTGTAGAACGTTTGCCTGTGGAACAGGAAATCAGGGATCGATTCCAGCAGTGGTTAATGTTTTAAGCCGGTCCCAGTGGCCGCGCGGTCTAAGGCGTAGGTCTGCGGCCGAGCGCTTGCTGGGATAGTGGGTTCGAATCCCACCGGGGGCATGGATGTTTGTCCCTTGTGAGTGTTTATGTTGTCAGGTAAAGGTCTCTGAGACGGGCCGATCCCTCGTCCAGAGGAGTCCTACCGAATGTGATGTGGGTCTGAGTGTGATCCAGTGCAAACAAACAACCTCAACACCTGCTGTGAGTAGGTAGAAGAGGTAAGGACTACGAAACGAAACCATTAGACGGCCCGGCCAACACATATTATGCTCTATTTCCCTTCTACTCGCTCCTGTAAAAATACGACATTTCAACTGATGACTTTACTTTCGCCTTTTCAATACTGCTAACTCCGTGCACTGTCGTGATGCTGATTGTCATATTAAAACCAACGAAATGCACTATCCACTGTTTTTATTGTTTTTATCACTTCATTCCTACATGTTTCGACGTACGGGACGTCGTCTTCAGGGAGTAAAGTAAAAACTTTGTTGCACTCCCTGAATATGACGTCCCGTACGTCGAAACATGTCGGAGTGAAATGAAAAAGCAACAAAAACAGTGTACAGTGTATTTAGTTGGTTTTAATTTAACAAACAGCATTTACGTTCGCCGTTGATTTACAATTTCTTTCCAAGCGCTTTAGTTCCTCTCCACGTCTGGTTGAAGAAAAAAGCATACATATTTGAAAACAGCTGGTTCAGATTTCATAACACTTTCATAAGGTGAAAAATAAATATGAAGAATATTTTACAGTAATGTAAGCAACGGAGAGTTACAATAACAAGAAGTGTGAAGAAGAGACAGGCGCAAGAACGGATAGACAGACAGACAGAAAGGCAGACACACAGACAGACAGACGAACTACCATCTCCCAGACGTCTCCCACACAAGGCGCAGTCAAGTGGCGCAGTATGGTTTCCGTCATGTTATAACAAAAGACATATCAAATTAGTATATTTTCCAGTCCACAAATAAACAACACGTCAGACACAAACCATGCCAAAAAATTTTGTTAGACTCAACTGTTAACGAATGTTGAACGTGATGAGAAGGTACCTACGTCATCACTTTTATGGGCTGCCTTTTTTTACCAGTTCCAGCAACTATTTGTTTCACTCTGCTTACTTTCCTCTCTTTTCTCTGTGTTTTGGTATTAATATACCCTGTCAGAAGCTTTTTACAAAGTGTTACGCTTTGATGTTTTGGTTTCAGTATTGTGTGTTGGAGAAGGTTTTACGCGAAACACATTCCAGCTTCAAGCTAACCACAGTTACAGAATTCAGGCTGCGTTTCGTCCACCTGTCATCACAAATATTACCTGGGAGAATTTATTCAGATACACCCATAGTTTATATAGGTATCTAAACATATCACAAACCTACACGCGAGTGGGAATGTATCTACGTACGACTTTGGACAAATAAAGTATTCTGTATTCTGCCACATTAACGAAAAACAATGAACAAACGTCCTCTTAAATCCACAGTCCTTATGTTAGTATGATCTAACCTTCCACAAATTAGCCCGAGCATTTTGCAAGGTCATTAATAGCACAATAGTTATTTTACGATGTATGCACAATACAGGCAAGATAACCAGCATTTTGTTACGAGAACTGGAAAACTGTCCCTCACCTCATATTTTTTGCTGTATGTGTCACGTGCATAAACAACATAATTCCTGTAAACTGCACATAATATGATACAGATTTAAAGATGTTCAGTAAGTAGGCATATGAAAAACTATATAGATTCCTGCACACATACACACACACACACACAAACACACACACACACACACACAAGCAGGCACACACAAGTTTATATATATAAATTACTATTAAATATATTTGTGTTAAGTTATTGGGTAAGCAAAACTTGTTTTGATGTAATCTGTCAGTATCGGAGTACTTAATCACATGCAATGCAAACAGGCCGACTGTATTAAAGTGCACACGTACTCACTTCATATGCGGACCAAGCCCCAGTCATGGATTCATTACATTCAACAATATTACTATTGTTACTGGGGAGCATGGTATTTAAAAGCATATTAAATAATTCATTTTATTAGTAGTATTAGTATTAGTATCAATCTTGTCTTCAGTTGTGGTAGTAGCATTAACAGCAGCAGCGTCGTTAGTACTAGTAAATGTGTTATATAAACACAAATTATATCAGTAATAGATAAAAGTTAAACCGACATAAAGGCCAGATTTCGGGAGTGATAAGTACCACTGATTTTGCTGGCGAGGGTTCGCTTCAGTTTGCATTTAGCTCAACTTGCCTACAGGCCAAATTTCCAATCTGTGAGACTTCATTTTTGTTACATAAACAGCACTAAGTTATCATACGTGGGATGTGAGTTTGTTATTGAAATAAGACGTGAAGGTGTAGTTACTTGGACACGAAAATTGGATAATACTAAAGCTACAGACATTAAAACTATAAAATACGGAGGTTCCATTTTTGTATTATATAACTAACCGTTGTTATGTGTAGCAATATAGGAGCAATGACAGTATTATTAATAAATGATTCTAACAATGCTGTAGTATCTGAATATTTTATAAATCTCCTTCTTCTAGCGGCTCTACAACTCTACGTAAGTTTTGGCCTGTTCAATTATCCATTTCCATTTATTTCTATCTTGTGCGAGTTTCTTCCAGTTTTGGACCTTCATCACTTTTAGGCTATTCCTGACGTCTTCCTTCCATCTCAATTTTGGTCTTCCAATGTGTCTTGGGGCTATGGGTTTCCAATTTGTTATTTTTTCAACGTCCTGTCATCAGGCATTCTTTCAATATGGCCTGGCCAACTGATTCTTTGGGCTTTGACGTATCTCACTATATTAGCATGGTTAATAAAAGTGTCCAGTTCATCATTTGTTCTGATTCTCCACCTAACCTCACTCACTTTAATTGGTCCAAATATTTTCCTTAGTATTTTCCTTTCGAACACCATCAGTCTTTGCCCAATTTTATCCTTAAGTGTCCAAGTTTCACATGCATATGTAACTACTGGTCCAACTATGGTTCTATAAAGCTTTAATTTGACCTTTCTTGAGATCTGCTTACCAGTGAACATTATTTTATTTGCGAAGTATGCACGATTCCCTGCCGCTATTTTTTCTTGGATTTCTTGTTAGATTGAATTATCTTCATTTACTATTGATTCAAGATACTTAAATGCTTTCGTTTTTTAAAATTACATGCCTTCTATATTAACGTGAGTTTCTATAGATGTGTTCCTTGAACATTTTATATATTTTGTTTTCACCATATTAACCACTAATCCTGAGTCTATTGCATCATTTTTTAGTTTGCTAACGTGTCCATCATAGCTTGTCGTGACTTTGCCAAAATAAGCAGACCATCTGCGTAAGCGCATATGTCTTAATCTCGTGGATATGTTACCCCTAATATCCAAGTTTTTCATGACTATGTAATACCATCCTAAACAATAAGGCGGACAGTTGATCTCCTTGCCGAGCACCTGTGTTTATGTTAATAGCTTCAGTTAAATCATTATTAACTCTTACTTGTGCTGTTGTATTCTGGAGTAGGAGAGTAATTAAATTTTGCAATTTGATCGGTATTCCAAATTGTTTCAGACTTTTAATAGCTGCAGTTCTGTGCACTGTATTAAAAGCTTGAGTACAGTCAATGAACATATTGTGTAGGAATATTTTATAAATACATTTCCTAAATGTGCTTACAGAATTATTATGGCCCGTGCAATGGTGATGTCTGTCCTTGTCCAGCGCCGTAATGACTGGCCTGTGGTAGGGTTATTGGGGGTACAGCACACAAACACACAAGTAGTATAGATGAAGTCAAAGGGAGGGTTCATATTTGGAATGTTCAGCAGACAGGAGTTCATTGCACTGTCAGGTGTGAGTACTGCAAAATGTGTCAAACAGCGGGTTCAACATGTCGGCCTGCTTTTAATACCCACTTCCTTCCTATGGTTTATTTTACTATGCCCTCTGTATCTCGGACTGGAGATTAATGAATTAGAACCGATTTGACAAGAAGCGATCACAGCTTAAACTATGTAATATACCTGCATTTGCCTGGACAGAATGAGGTCAAAAACAGACAACGTAGTTAATATAGGTGTCTTCCCAGCTGAAAGCCGAATCGAAATCATTCCGAATGCATGTCTAGAGCTTTGCTGCTTCATCAACCTTTTCACCATATTAACTCTTTGTTTACTAAGTGCATCTGTGAATATATTAGGTAATTACTACTTCGCAATGCGTATCCTACAATGTCTAGGGCGTCAGCAAAGTTTCCGTCTGTTAAGGTTGTTTTGTGTACAAAACGATTTACAATTCTAAACACTGGGACTAAATTTTTCTTTATGTTCTTATGTTAAACCCCCGATATATTGAGCCAATTTTAACGTACAATTAAGCGAAATATCACAGCATTTAGCTGGCACAGTTCAATATAAAATATAAATGTAACTGTAAACCTGTGTAAGAGATGAATGCTCAGGCAAAAGTGGATTTCTAGCTCCACTAATTCCTAATATCAGCACTAGCACGTTGTGGGATTTATACTATGGATGCTGCAGCCATGGGGGAAAAACTCTCCTGTATCCCTCTGAATAAGAGACTGAGTGTGCCACAGATACGTTCTGAAAGCTTTGAAGAAGAGTCTCTGGGCCTTGCTGGCAAACATGCGAATGTTAATTATTAACTGTTAAGGTTATTTGTTACTACACCTGAACATTAAGTACATTACTAACAGAATTATTACTCAATCCATATTGCAAAATATAAAATTCGATGGACGGCTGGCTATAGAATCTGTGATGCATAGTGGCTGTTAGCACTCACGTAAAATTAATTTGTGATTTAACTGCAAAAAGGAGCCGGTGCTCGGCTGCATCTGCGCCTCGACGCTCAAGGGCCCGCTCTGCCTTGAGACAGTTCAAACGCAACTGAAAATAGGTAGCGTTCATTTTATCAGCATACTATTGAAACATATTCACAAAAGTGAGAATAAAATAAACAAAAATTCACAAAATATAAAACAGAAACTATGATAGGAAGTTTCATTCAACGTTAAGAGCATAAAGAACCTGTTGTTGATTTGAAATGTACTCTCTTAGAGGACAGCGGTCGGTACATATATCACCAGCTTTTATATCAAAACTTCTACATTCTGTCCACAGTACGTACATATGTTTTACATGATTCCCACAATAATAGGAGATTATTTCGGTAAGCCTACATGACTAAGTCAGACGTTCCTGTAATGGAGACAGTGTGTTTACCATGCGGTATGAACTGTAAGTTAAAACATAATGAAAGTAAAATTTGCTGTTGAAAGCGTTAACTTCGTAGTTGTGACAGTTGTGTCCTCGCAGCTTTGCATACAGTACCAGGAAGGGCAAAAGTAAGTTTATTCTTGTGCTTAAGTCGCGATGTATGTTACAATGGAATAATAAACCCACGTGTTCTTATTCCTGGTGATAGATGGAGGCGAACAGTCAGCTTTATTCCTCAGGGACTGAAACTCCGCCGCTTAGTTGACAGCCTGCTGTGCAGGCTTCAGATTGGGTGGCAAAAAAAGAAGAATTTGTACATCCTGCTGAGAACTTTCTTCTAGTGTGTTGACGATTGCGGTTTGGTGAAACAGAATTGTATCGAAGTATAATTTTATATTGAGGCCCAAAATCTTAAGCTAGAGATAGGCCTCTAGGAACGCCACTGCATTGGTGTAACTGATGAGGTAATATGTACGTAGAAGAAGCAAGTTTGTAAAATAAAAACCAATTTAAACATGTGACCACAACACATAAATAAAATGCAAGCACAAGTGGACTGAAATAAGAACAATTTAGAAATATAAAATGTAATTTCTTTATAGAACTACCAATATCATAAAGATTGATTTCAGGCTTCCGCGGCGATGTTAATAAGCGCAAATCCCACCATAAAAGTTATACACAAAGGTTAGAGAATAACAAATGGAACACAGTTTCAAGAAAGCAAGAATATGAATTTTGTTATTTATTTCCTTCTAGACTTCAGGTTAATTTTCTAGGGAGATTCATCCCCATACCCTTATATAAATTTAAATTTATATATTATACTATGATGAACACATAGAGGCATAACTTTACATTTCAACAGGACTTTCAGAACGTATGTTTTCTGTGTAATAGTCACAAATACGGCAAAAGGCTAAAGTGTTTAGGTTGCGTTTAATAAATTTCAATTACTCAACATTTGGACAGACATACGAGTATATATTAATTTATTACATAATTAACTTAACACTTCTACAGAAAAGAAAACATTTGCTTTAAAATTGTTCATTCCGCAAAGTCTTGGTTTATGTAGCTTAAAATTTGAGCGATGTACTAAAAAATAAATGGTTACTTTTCTAGCACCTTGTAAGGCACCACTAGAATGGCACGTTCAATAGCTATCATCTCACGTCCAAAGAAAAACTGACGATTATTTCACATTAGAATATCTGTCTTCGTACTTTCCGTTTAATGCGCCTTAGCCTAGTAATCAATATAAAGTTATCTATTAATATATTCAAGGTTACGAAAAGAGCAATAATTTTTTTAAATCGCCCTCGTCCCACATAATGAATGTACGAATTATTTCATAAAAAGAGAATTCTTTCATGTTTCTAAATAGGATATTTTTATCTGATATTTCCCTTTGTTCCAAGTGTACAATAACTAACATTACGTAACTTCTGAATTTAAATGTATATATTCTTACAAGACTTCAAAAAAACTGTATGAACGGAGGAAATCTGTTTATTGAATCCGTTTAATGTATTCGTTCTTTTATAAAAATAAACGTCGAATTTAGTAATACTTGAGCCTTTTATTTGTTCCCCTTTAGACTAACATAAACATAGGGAAAAATATTTTACGTATACTTTAGGAGAACGAAAGATGTATTTTTTGCCTGTACTTTCTTTGCCATTTTGATTTGTTTGTTTTCGGTAAAATTAATTCCACACAATTCACAAGTCTGAAACAGGTAAGTTCCTACTGCGAGGTTTATCGAATCACTACAACTGGGATGGATTCTAGTATACAACCTCACTCTGGCGGCGACAGCAATGAACTATATTCAACAGTAACACATACTTGCTCGACAGATGTCGTGGGAGTAGAGAGTGCGTTCTCGTAGGTTAGGATATCGATTAATCGCGACGTGTTTGGTTATTTTTATCCTTGCTTTGTTTAATGAGCCTTGGTAAAATGCACGAAGAACGATAGTGTGACAGAGGCCAGCTTCAAAATAGAAAAGCTTAGGGTAACACAAATACCTTCAGTCCATAGAATTTATCAACATGCCAAAAATCCAAACCGGGAGTAACGGTGTAAAACCTCGGACAGCTGGCTTCTGTGTTACGGAATTTGTCATTCGATAGTAAATTACGAAAAAAGAAATCCGCATCAAATTCATAAGCTACTTTTCATACACGTAACAAGAAGGATGGTTGCAGAATGACACTGAAGCTAAAGAACAGCTGGACGTACTAGTAGGTGTCATAATAGATATGTACACCTGATAAAGCAAAAACAGCCACTTCCGAAACTTTATGTTTCAACAATATAGGGTGCGATGGCAAAGGTGCAAAGTATGTGTCGACTTAAGAAATTTTATTCTTTACAAGCAGCAATAGAGCCTGTAATTACATACGCACAGGCCCTATTCAAATAGCGGCACTGCTATTTGCCTTCAGTGAAGTAAGCGTACAGACTCCTTTACACAAGCATTTTACGGGTACCTGAAAAAGACGATATTTTAGGAGCTACAGTTTTTGAACCGGAGACTGACTTGTTAGCTGGCTAGTACCAGTTCATATCTACATTTGAATATGGAGTAAGATTTATATTTTTCACTTTCAATAATCATGTGATGCAGGCCTAAGCTTTCATATTGTGAGCTACAAAATCGTATTTCTCCTTACATGATCAACCATTCTTATTAAGTGTAAGCGGATTCAGATAGTGTGAACTCCGTTGGACATTGCACATTCGACAGAGGATGTCCCAACCCAAATATAAACTGGGGATTTCCAACATACAAATCAGAAGCACTGCTTGCTCTTTTTTAGATTAATCATCCTGTTTAAGTTTATTTCAGTTTCTTTCGGTTCTAGTGGACAAGAAATAAGAACATTAAACATAAGATTAATTTACTAACAAAATATTATTTTGGCGTTGTAAAAGCTGAGTATAAATAAACCAACAAAAATGAATACTTGAGGCTCCAGACGTTCCAATAAATGAACAATGCCCTCCCCTCGACCATACAAGTACTGATTGTAGGAGCAACTCACATTTAACAAATTATACGAAGTAATGTTCAATAGTCTAAAAATCTCAAATCTTAAACGAGTGTCTTTCTTAATAACCTTAACTTCCTAAGCCGTTATGTTAGTAATATGAATCTTATGTTAGCAGTACCCAAACAGACATAAGCACAAGAATAAATGTTGGTCCCGGTTAGAACGTAAATAGAAACATATAGAGAAAGGTAAGCCTTTCTGCAATGTGAAAGCCTTCTGGTGAAGATAAATTCGCCGAACTAGTCAAGAAATGCACCTGTTTTCACGAAACACCACGACTGCTTGCCGTGTTTCAACAAGCCCTCAAATATATATCTTATCCCAAGCCAAATGAACCCACACCATATTTTCACAGTTTATTAATTTAAGATCCCTTTAATATTAGTTCTCCTGGACGCATATGTCTCTCCAGAAGACTTTTTCATTCATACATTTGGATGAAAATTTTGTAGGTCTTTCCCGTTTCTTTCACAATGTTGTACGTCCTGCCCATGTCACCCTTTGATGATAGTAGCATATTTCGTGAAGACTAAAATAAAGGACCCACTTCTGCTATGTTCTCTAGCCTCCTATAATTTTCTGTCTAGGAGTTCCACATATCTTCTTCAGCGTTATGTTACCAGACACCCACGAGCCTATAGATTCTTCTTCCTTTGGTCTTCCAAGTCCTCTGCTTCTTTCCGATTCTCCCACCAAAATCTCCGAGCATTTCCCTACTCTCCGGTGTTTATTACATAGTCTTTAACATCATACTCCCTAATTTGATAAACCGAATATTTTGTGAATACTACAAATCAACGAAGCTCCAGAACATGCAGTTTTCTCCAGTGCCTTCTTATTTCCTCCTTCTCAGTTCCAAAATTTCTCCTCAGACCCTGCTCTGTAACATATATAGGCTATGTTTTTCCTTAATGACAGACCATATAAGGTAGCAAGTAAAACACGATTTTTTAACACTTACTTATGTTTGTAGATAGCAGACGAGAAAATAAGGTCTCTGAAAAGAAAAGAAATTAACGTTCCATGAATTTTTCTGTTCTACTGAGAGGTTGCCATCCATGATTAAGTATTTATTCTACTGAATTAAAATATTTTAAGCACTTCCTGCCTTCAGCTCAAAATATTATCAATACTCGGACGTAAAATAATTTTAAATATGCACCTGTACACCCAAGGAAGCTTCTTCGATACTACCCTTTTAAAGCCTAGCGGTAACTTTATATACGACCAGGTTTAAGATTTAAAAATTCTACGTGGTGCCCACATTGCGTTTATGTGTTTTGTACGGATCTCAGAACAAACAGCAACTTTTGCCTTACAAAACATTAAGAGATTCGTTTTTATAACCGAAGTGGAGAGTGTTTACAGCGCGGTACGCGCTGAGTCCTTATATAAAGCAGACACGCTTCGTCTTTAAAGGGTTAATATAGACAATAGGTGACTTTCGACATTTTCACATCTGTTCAGGAAACCAGTGTTGATTATTCCCTAGTGGTCGTTACGAATCATTAAATAAACAAGCTGTGAAATGTGGGTACAAAGCAATACCCTCCTTTTAAATACTTCGAAAACCGTGAGACATACACTAAAAAAATGCTTCTTGTGCGTAATTTGTCTCATTTTTCTCAAAAATTTTTCTGCGGAAAGTGTTTCATTCCGATAAGCATTTAACTAATTGTAATAGAGATGCGCGTACACGAACGTGCAGGCGTTCATTTAACTGCCCGTTATTACTGTCTGAATTTAACAAAAATTGAAATGTATATACAATTTTGGTAAAATTCGAAAATACAAAATTTGATGACAGTCCGTTTGCCGTTTCTGTAGTTGTTTCATTCGCACAGACGGACATAAGTTATAGGTAGACAGGCGAGCGAATTGACACACGGAGCAATTTTGATAGTTTCTTCACATGGTTAAGAAACGCGCCTGTAAGGCAGTGGGTAAAAAAAAAAATGTCGAACTTAGGAAATGTACCTGTATATACTACACTGAACATCTCATGATTCTGCGTCTTATTTAAAGTAAAAAACTTGAAATGATATCCTGAATTCAGTTTACATCCTATACAATACTACTTCTTTAACTGAATCATAGGTTTTGTTAAAATTACATATCTCAACTTAGACCCTCTTCTTCATTTATTCTAATATTTATTAAAAAAGCAGATAAAAGTTTGACAGGCGAAACCCATATTTAGGAATCCAGAAATGTTATCCTTAAATGATGCTATCACAGATGGAATAGTTACTGTTTTATACACCCTGTGTGTTTTAATGTGTCCCTGAGCACCGCAGCTGTTACGGTAGCCTTATCGCGTAAGACGCCTGAATCTTCCAGGAAATTAGAGTCTGCTTCGCTCATACAATTCAACTTCCTTTACTTCATAGACCTTCTTCGAAGTGCTCTAACCTGCTAGCGGATACGGTCTTCCTACGTGGTAGAACTCCCATACTCACAGAGATAAGACAAAGTGTATTTAGAAATTTCATTGCTTTTTGTTTCCATTTTACCAATTCAGAACAGTGACAAGAGGCTGACTGCTGTGAGGCAGCAATACCCATTCTGGCTCCATAAAAGTCGGAAATCTCTTACGAACTTGAGGACCGTTAAGGCTAATTCACACATACCATGCCGTGCCATACCGTGCACCTCTCCCCTCCCCCATACGTGCCACATGCTCAGCCCATCTCATCCTTCTCGATTTGTTCACCCAGACTATATTTGGTGATGAGTGCAGATCATTAAGTACCTGTTGATGTAGTCTTCCCCACTCCTCTGTCACCTCCTCTCTCTTAGGCCCAAATATCCTCCTCAGCACCCTATTCTCGAACACCCTCAGCCTTTGTTCCGCCCTTAGGTTCGTAGACCAAGTTTCATGCCCATACAAACAAAAGGTAAAATTATAGTTCTGTATACCCTAACCTTTGTATTTGACATTTGTACCATATTAATGGAAATTACGTAGACGTATTTGACAGAGTACGATAAAGGAAACATGTTTTATGAAAATTTTCATACGTTCGTTATGAGTCTGTACTTTACATCCTCCTTAATTCGTACATTTGTTTTCATAGACAAATCAACAACCGGACATCCTAATCGTTTTTCCCTGCGCTTCCATGTGCGGCACGTCTCGTCGTCACATTCATGGCTAGACATCAGATCTGCTGTGCAGGGTTTAGTTTTTAGGGATAGTGGGGTGTGATCACTAAGCTGAGTGGTGTGAAGTATAAATGTACGACGAATAACACCGCACACGTAAATCCTTGTTTAAAATTCATTTCTGTTTCATCGTATTCAATGTTAATCATCAAAGTCCTAGATAAGTTTTAATGGTGACGTCACAAAATTTTCAACTCATCTTGTCTGGTTAGGAAGTCTCACCATACTAAAATTAAGTTTTTAACGTAGATCTTATATGATATTTCGCTCGAAATGTGAGTGAATCTGATTCGCTTCCCCGGTACTCGGGAAGAACTAATTTTTGTAATTTATATTTGGTTTGGGCTTTTTGATTTCCTTTACTGTTTGTCTGTCGAGGGCTGGGATCAAGATTTTCTGCTTGGTAGAAGGACAATTTCCTTAGCAGCACTACGTACTTTTAGAACATTTTCCGTTCCCACCTGCTTTTACCTATTGGGTTGAGAAACTCAAAACTTCAAGCCGCCTGTGTCAACGAAGGGTGCAGAAATTGGAACTGACTGCTACTCACTGGTTTTATGTTACTTTTCTTCAGGCACTTCTCAAGACTGGAATCGAACCAAGCCTGCCAGGGTACTGTGTATTATCATCGCAATACATTCGAGTTTTGATAAATACTTGTACTTCAATGTATCTAGTTTTACTTTTGAATCAAAGAGAAAAACGAAAAGTATTAAAGATTTATATAGCCGTTTGGCTGATACCTCTCAAAGAGAGATTTGAAGAAAAGAGATGTTCAGGTTTAAGTTGATCCATGTTTTCTATTTTTCACCCCTTTTTGCATATATGACTCTGTCTAGATTACGATCATTGAATTAATCATAACAGAGACACAGATATATTTATTATAATTGAAAACTCTTTTAGAGCAATATGGCAAGTTTAACTTACAATACAAATATAATTGATAAATATTTCCACTATGATTACAAAAGAAAGTACCGCAACAGCGAGAATCGTAGGATTACATGAAGAGTAAAAATTAAAGAATTGCAGCAACCCTCCAAGAAACGCTTACACAATATTGCCAGTGAGAAAGAAAGAGAAAGACGCTGAAGAGGGGCAATGTTTTAGAATCCCGGAAGTTACGTGAGTTGAAATGGCAAGTAACAAGGATACGCAGAAGCGCCCCAACAGCACTCCTACCTCATGCTCTGTCGAGGGTAATTTCCGGTCTCTAACCCTGTCACGTGATACTGGAACAAGACGGAGAAGAAAATCTTCCAATTCTCGGCACTTAAAAAAATCATTTCCGGGCCAGGAGATGAAGTTCAACCACCAGATTTCTCAAAGCACGAAACACTGCTTTGTCCAGATGTACCGAAAAGAAAAGGAGGGTCGTAACATCTTATTTTTATTTGTTTCTAAATGGAGAAGGGTAAAACTTTTGGTTTAATTTTATGTTGGAAATCACGAAATTTTTGGTGTGGTACTTTAAAAATTCATACCATCAGCTGCACATTTTGAGTATCTAGACAGCTCTCGTACAGTAAGACGAATGACACTGATAAATTAATTCAAGATATACTTTTATAGGTCAACATAGGCCTAAATATGCTTTAATAACAATGATTTTCGAATTTCAAAGGGGATAAAAGGAGGCGAAATATGAGACAATAGATCAAAGGTTTTGCTGCTATCAAATAAATTACATCATAAGTTAGCTTGCTAATCAATGAGGTCTCGCGATTCATAATTGATTACATCTATCAAAATTTAGATTTTCGTAGCTCTATATGAAAGCAGTATTAATTAGTTTATGTTTCTAATTAGGACATTGATATAATTGTTCCATTCTCTCCATGGATACAGTGCATAACCGCACATACCCATTGGGAGCTTCAACATGCATGTACACACATTTATTCAAGGAAAGGACATCGATTATAAACGCAACACAAAACAGTAAACGTTGTTATTTAATTCGTTTCATTCATCTCTTTTCTTATAAATAAACAACTTTAATGCTAGCGGCATTTCAATCTACTTTTTGTTTCCAATTTAGTAAAAACAGGGGAAAATAACTTGTTACGACTAATCCAGGGGAAAGAAAGATATCTTGTCCGTTTGTTCTTTCTTTTTCTTTTCATTTTCTTTATTCTTCGGTAAGTTTTTTCTTTTCATCAAATTAAGTGGTCCCACGAACTGCTATGCTTCTACGGTGAGCTTTATCGAATTGATGCTGCTACAGTTGGGGTAGATTCCAGTACACAGCCTCACCCTGACGGCAATGCTACTGAACTATTTCCTACTATAGTACGTGTTTTCCCGACAGATGTCGCGGTAGTAGGTAATGCTTTCTCATTGGTTACAACATCGATCATCCGTGGGGATGTGCTGAACAATCGAACAAGTTTTCACTTACCAATTGTTACAAACACGTGTTTCGTAACCTTACTAGTAAGTTCAAACTTGTAAATTATACATTCTGATGACTGTTGTAATTATTTTAAGCATGCTCCTTTAAATTCACAGGTCACATACCAAGTCGAGAGGAAGGATTTCGAAGAAGTGTTATGGTCACGACATCTTAAAGCGGAGAAACTAAAGAAAATGCATTTGCCTTTGTCTAGGCAGCTGTCCTGCAACCCGACATTCGAAAGCAGTACATACAGTTTCCTAAGCAGGAATGTTAATTCTATACTGTGGTGTTATATAGTCTAAAGTCGAGGTGACGTGACAAAGTTGTTGCCTTACAGAGGTTATTTTTATTATACTTATAAAGAAGGATGTGGATAGGAGTTAGCTCGATGGACCCAAAAGTTTAATATTCTTACTTCCTACTTGATACGTGACCAGTCTTCGCCTGGGCTGGTGTCGAATTCTTTTGTGGGTAAAAGTGGAACGTGTAACAAAACGTATATTACAATTACACGAATATGATTAACTCAAGTATCCCACTTCACTGAAAATCATAATTAGCCAGAACAAGAATTATGACAATCACGTCTATAATATACGTAACGTAACAATGCACAGCGTATGTATCTATGCTGTAGTCTACAACTGTAATCGTTCTTTGTGAAAAACTCTGTTTTGTGTAAACGAACACTAAAATATTTTATTTTCACAGAATTATTCCGTGTGTAGCTGCAATTTTTAAGATCCACCCTTAATCATTTTTCCTTAGAAACGCAATTTTTGTTGATCTTTAGTTTATTAGTTGTATATATTTTTAATTAAAAATAATTCTTATTGCTGAATTGGGTACTGGCAGACACAACTTTCACTCCTGTCGCCTGTATATAGTGACATGCTTTTTTGAGATATCAATAAATTTTTACCATATGAAAATCTTACGCCGTATCGACTATTTAATAGGCAACTAAGAAATCATGCAGGCTGTCTCACCATGGGAGAAATAACATAGCTTATTCTTTTGCATTATCGGTACATACACCATTGCCTTTTGACTGTGGAAATTATTGTTTATGTTTACTCAGTTAGAAAAGCTTCTTTTCACCAGTATAGTGCGTCACCAGCTACACCCAATGATAAATCATCGTACTTCAGCCGCCATCCATGTGTGATTTTCACCAAATGATGGCTACCATTAGGTACGAACGCATGAGAAGATTATGACACAGCGAACGCACCTCTTCAGCAGTATTATACGTTCGGCTCTCGACTGTTTCTGCCTGGATGATCAATTATTTCTCCAGTTTAAGCTCGCACTTTCCAGAAAGGCAGTTTTTTTGTTTTTTGTTTTTTGTTTTTTGTTTTTCTATTCCACCAACGATGCTCGCCCATTCCTTGGGTTTTAAGGCATATGTCACAGAGAACACAACAAACATGGCAACCTTGGCAACAGAAGATGGTACACACAATAATGGCGCCAGCTGTCAGTGCACCGAGCCCGAGTCCTTTCCCGTGGAACCATTTTGATTATATTTGACACAGCACATCCATAATCCTCCTGAAACTACCACATAGTTTCCAATCTCCTATAAAATTTTTGATGAATTACAGCTTGCCACAAACAAACACAAACAAATTTATTATTATTATTATTATTATTATTATTATTATTATTATTATTATTAAGGATGTCTGATGTTGGCAACAGGGCCTGGCCAGGAAGCTTCGTGTTTCAACAGAAAAGTTGTTACATAAAAATGAACCTTAGTAAGTATATACAGAGCTGGAAGACGCTGGCAGGACTTTGAGCATGGGTATGAGCGAAGACTTCAATATCAGTAGGCACATTACAGTAGGTGTCCTGGTTTTAGGGGCTACTCAGCCATTCTGAGGAAGCTTTTAAAAGCAGATGAAAGTATTTAGCCTATCGGATATATATATATCCTTTGTGTGTTCCTATATTTACTGGCATATAAGCAGGGACACAAAAAACAGAAATTCTAAAAAATTTTGGATCAAAATTACTTTTTTCCATACTTAAGTTAAACTACCACATTCTATGCAGAAGTACAAAAGCTTGTAGACATTTTTCCATACGATTTTGCTTCACACGGCACTGTAACAAAACGCGCAAACAGGGCGGGTCATCAACCATAGTCGGGAATTTTCGTCAAATTTATGACACTAGAGTTTTATCTGTTGATCATCCAACGCCAAATAACTGGCAGATTTCATTTCTACATGTCGCTTCTACCGATAAATTTTCCATTGATCAACTTAAACATTACATTCCTGAGGAACATTTTGTTATCTCGATTTCACTGAATATGGAGGCTGTGAACTAGCAAAGTTCTACAAAGACAGCTTCATTTTATGGAGCACAAACATAACATTATAGAAGCAGCTTCTACCTGGCAAAGAAGTATTTCCCTTCTGCACACATACACCATGCTTTGTGTTCATTATAATGGCTCCCGGAAAAGCGCTCTAAGCTTTTATAACACCCAGCACGCTCTCCTTTAATTAGTGTAAAGACAGCGACATAAAAACTCAGTTTTCTAATGTGACTTACAGGTACATTTTTCAACAACAATTAAAATCATAACGCCCTCTAAAGCGCGTCCTTAAATGTCTTTATTTCTGCCTCGTCATTATTCCATTACAACCTTGTGATATTTGCTTTTGTTTTCCATACAAACGAAAGATAAACCAACAAACATCCCAATATCCAGAACAACAAAACATGCCTTGCTTAGAAATCTGAATACACATGATTAATGGTCATTGTCTGATTTATACGCATTACGAAATTCAAAGCGAGAGGTAACTGCAACACTCTTATTTGTTTCGAGATATAAACACACATTTCTTACCACAATTTTTTCAGTTGTCTTTATAAACTAGGGAAGGAGGCACAGGCAGGTCATCTAAAGTTCCTGGGACAAATAATTGATTAGATTATCTGCTGTTAATATTTCTGAATGAGGTAAGAATTTTACGTCACACAAGTTTCCTTTATGCGACACGACTCTGCGTAATTAATTAATAGAAAGCTGTTCATAATTTGACTTAATTGCTATGGCTATCGTGATTGTTAAGTGAAGTGTAGTTTCTCAGATAAGAAGCTTCGATATTAACTTAATGGAAGATATTGCGTTGCCTATGCTACAAAAAACTATGCATTTATTACGCAGGCCTAACAGACACTTACATGTACAGGTTTGAGTCTTATTGGGCCTTAACCAAGCTAAGTATAAAATGTATTAAAAAGGTAAAGCAATCCCATTACAGGCCTGGACAGGCCCTTAGGGTTCCAGGAGGTTGAGGCTCCTAGATTTCCTAGATTTACCACATGAAGGTGGTAAGGTTGTCAGCCCTACGCACCGGCAGCCTTTAACCCCAGGAAATATTCCTGGTACTCATTTCTGTTAGAGGCTGAGTCGACCCCCGTGCCATAGTGCGGCCGGAAGGATTATGTCGATGAAAAATTCCAATGACACCATCGGGAATCGAACCCGCGACCTTCCGGTTTGTAGCGCAGTCCCTCAACCAACTGCGCCACCGCGGCCCCATAAAATGTATTATAACTAAGAAATTATTTTATTTTCTTAGTTATAATAAATTTTTTTACTTAGCCTAAAGATTGTCCCTTTAACCCGACAAATATAGATGTAGCTCTGTGTTACATAGTAAACGCACAGTCCTGTTTAATGAAACCTTAATAGTTATTTACCATATTGAAGTGATCTCAAAGTCACGAAAGTATTGAAAGGAAATATCGCACCAGTACTAAATAGTGATAAAGAAAGTTTTTAAAATTCGCACATTTTATTCCCACCTACACCAAGAAATATAAAAGCAGATTTACAAGACTCGATATTAGGAAAATATCTGTGGCGACTTTATTAAAATATTATGCCATCTCTCTTAAGAAAGTATGGAAAAAAAAAACAGCAAAAATCCTAACCCAGAATTTTCAGTTTATGAACGCAAACCTGAAACTGACGCCTGCCGGGCAGGAAGTTCGTTGCATAGGTTGTTGCATTATTTGTCACGTCCTTATAAGGCATGCAGTGTAAAATATTTCATTTAAAGCTACCTTAAAATTTCTTAGACGTGACAGGCGAATTTTAATTGTGGCATATATGTGACACGATGTGGATTTTGCAAACGTTTAGTTGATAAAATAAACCTCATCGTCCGTTATTGCTTACTGACACTGCGATTCGGATTAATATAAGCTGTAACTCCAACACAGATTCCGTGGGTTAGACGGGCACTAACAGAGAATGCAAGCACAGCGTTAGACCCACTCGGAGGAAAACTTACGTGACGGACGAAGCGACTGATGATTAATGAGTTTAACCAACGATCCTGTGCTGGTTAGTTCAAAATACAGCTAATGAACGAAAACTAAAACATGTCATATTTCTTAAGATATGTAGCGTTATGCGTAGTGTAACACATGATTTGAAAGAAACATAACAGTCGCCCCATAATATTAGCTTTCAATTTAATGTAAAAGAACCTCTCTTCGCGACTGCGAAATTTGCTTGACACTGATGCGTCATTTAACACATACAGCAATCACTGATCGTGTTATGTTTCGGATTGGGTCAAGGTGAGCCAAAATTTGCGAGAAAACAGATTACAAACTGTCGTGATTATTTTATGTCAATTGAATATTTATGAAACTTAATCGTCTGTTTACAGTTTACTTTCACATTTAACTATCAAAATAAAGGTGACCTGCGCTTACTTAGGTAAAGACCACGCAAGGGGAGATATACACAGGAATGGAGGTAAAGTTCCATTGATTACATCTGATCAAGTATGTAAAGTTGTGTGATTAGCTGCGCGATCTGGTGTCTGTGTTTGACCACATATAAAACTCCATCCAATATCTACTGATGCTGCTCAGATTCCACGGTCATTCTGCACACGTGGACGCAGAGAATAATGCAGGTCTCTGTTGCAAATCGAAATCCCATTGGGATGTTGCCTAGTCCCTAGCCTAGTCACTGTAACAACTAAGCTGGTAGGCTCATTAATTTAATATAAAGAAGGCAATCTGACCCCTATCTACCTGCGCCCGGCTTGTCATCAACGTCGGTGGAATGAAGGAACGGCCGGCCAGCCAGCCAGCCAGTCAGTCAGTCAGGCAGGCAGGCAGAGCATGATACTAAGGGAACAGCGCAGTACAAAAATGCGACTGCGGTGATAGTCGGAGGATTAGAAAGGAGAATGGAGCATTAAACTAAATCACCTCACACCCCTGTCACACAAAACACAGTTTCGCGCCTCGGCAGCTGCCCCTCGACTTGTAGGGTTGTAACTTAATACTCTGAGACGCACAAAAGTAGATAATTTGAATCAGTACTATTCTAATCCTGTAACCGCAAGAACAGCAAATTCTAGAATTTCGTTCAGCAAGCCTCACCCGCTGCTTAGGAAAGTTGTGAATAAATGCCGGTCACCAGGTGGCTGTGGTGAAAAAATGTTGTACGGTCCCTACTAACATTTTTGGGTGCTCAGTATGGAACTTTCTTCATGTCATCAATATGGAGCCTATGATTTATTATTATTATTATTATTATTATTCCCATAATCATCATCAACAACAATAACGCCAGTGGGTTTCTGGTGTATAAATTTAATAGACGGTGATTAAAGGGAAAAATTTCAAACTTATGGGAAAAATAAGGCTAAACTATTTATTTTACCAGTTGTAGTTTTAGAATTTAGAAAGATTTCAGCAGGGGTAACTCACGATCTACGTATAATAGTTACTCGAGTAAATACATAAGTATTCATGGAGTAGGCCTACATATATATACATCTTCGGGCTAAGCTCAAGAACACTTTTCGTGCACAATGTAACTAGCAGACAATTGCCTTAAGGGCGGATAGATCATCTCCGGCTAACATGTTGGGATTTTATATGAGATCTTTCCGGTGAAGTCGATGACATACCTGGTGGTGCTTACTGCCATCTCACCTACACAAACAAGAACCTGGAGACCGAGTCATTACGGTAAAGCAATTAAGTCTGTAGTCGAGAAAATATCACTAGGTTTATCGTGATGAATATGCGTACCAATAAGGCACCCTCGGCGTCTAAACACCATGTCATAGAAATACACAAGACGAGCAGAAGTCGAAGACCCAGACATTACTAACTTTGGCAAGAGATGGACGTGAAAGCTCAGCCCTACGTTCCGGCCGCCTTACTCTCGCAGAAAGACATGCGGTACTCCCTCTGTGGGCCTCGGTTTTCCGTATCTACTTGATATCTTCTGCCTCAGCCGGAAATTGAATTCCGCTTTTACTTAAATATAAGCCACAGAGTAACCTGAGCGTGTCATTTTACATAACAAGAGTAGCGTATTTCAGACATTCTATTTCAAACATCTGCTAATCTCTGAATTAAAATGCGCATATATTGAATACAGCAATGTCCCCTGTTATTATGCCTTCCAAATGACTGGTTGCAAGTTACTGTCAAGACAGCATCCTAACTAGAATCCAGGTTGTGTGTTTAAACCATTTGAACTTAAGTTGCGCAGGCACACACGCACACATGCGCACGCACACTGTCGATGTATTGCAATGTCGCTGCAGATTCTACCCGTGGCAGCTACCTTCCCTTCACTTCCTCACTTAAGGTAGTTAGTAGGCTTAAGACTCAATTCTTGTTAACAAGGTACGGTCGCTATAGTGTCCGGAAACTACTCATTTGTCCTTCTGTCTGTAAATAATACTACTAAAGTAATAACCGTATATCCACGGCATATCTGTCTACGTGTTCCAGCTACATACAGGCATCATTTACGAAATGTCTTGCTAATAGCAGTTTTCCGTAACACCTCCCCGAGGCTACGGTCGCATCAAATCGGAGTTAAGACTGAAGTTTCGTAGTCCTTTCGTGTCTCCCTTTTCAGAGCCAATATCACACCGGCGTCGGGTAACATTGAAAAGAGCAAAAGAGAAAAAATCCGAAGCTCTCTTTTTTCAAATCAGTTTCAAAGCGTCTGATTTTCAGGGAGTATTTCAGAACATTTATTTTCCGTATGTGTCTTGAAGCTTTTAGGGTGGAAAAATTCAATAAAATCCTCTCCGGCTGACAGCCGCGTCATGTGGTTTAAATCAACTGACATTTTAGACACCGACAGACTCTGATGATGGAGACGGAGTCGGTTGATTTAAAAGACTTGACGCGGCTGTCAGCCCGAGAAGATTTTATTCAGTTTACTAGACGTGTGAGTTTAAAATCTTAGGATAATTTAATTTAAATTCTAAATTGGGTTTACTGGAGGAGGCCTTCACGATTTCGGAGAAGACAAATTTGTCAGTAAACAGGAAGGAATGATTCATTAAGCTAGTAGAAGTCTGTTTAACTCGGAATGCTGGTAAGTTATATCACTGAACTACAGTAGATGGTAAAAAGGTATACAGTAATTTGTAGAGGGACAAAAATTCTCGGGTTTTGCCCGGAATGACTATGGGAGACCACCAGAAACATAGAAAAAGACAGGCGGAAATCAAATCCGGATACGATCTCGTGCCTCCCACCCAAACAATATCCAGCCGGACACATTACAGAAAAATAATACCACGTCATTCCCATTTCTCTGGTTGTACGGAATTTTGTAGGCGACGATATTAAAAACTGGCTTACTAATTACGTTTAAATGACGAAAGTTCTGTGTTCTGTGGAGATAAAAGGTATTTTATGCGGCAGTAATAAGCCAAAATACATTTGCTGGTACGTGAATTCTTAATGTTGTTTACGAGATGTGTGTTAAAACATAAATACATAATTTTTTTTGCATGACATATTGTCACATGAGCCATAGTTCTAATCAGTAGGCCTATACGCCATAACCATTATTTACACAATTGCATCAAGAAATACATAACAGAGAAGCTGTGATGATCATCCTATCTTTCATCTCAGAAGTTATATTACAAATTCTGCAATTTGCTATTCGGAGCTACAACTTTCGATGTAATTTAATTTTATTTAATATAAGTAGAATATGCCATAATCCGTAATCTGCAGGAGGCTTAAGTCTTCGTGTGTCGAGTTTATAAAAAAATCTTACCATCGTTTACACATATTTCTAGATGCCACAAATTATACATATATACATTTCACTGCGACTTAAGGTATTATTATACAGAGTTGTGTAACATGTGGATTATTTAACAAAATGCAAAGAAAGCTATTGCTCCTATGCATGTTGTGTACTTGAAGGCGAGATAAAACATTCACGAATGCTATTCAGACTGAATATGTGACAGGCCTTCTGGTATGTTGTGTATTCAGATGGTCTTTATATGTGGCGGGCAGAGGAAAGTGCAGTGTGAATAAAACAACGTGACTCTACTCTTATTAACAGAAACAAGGCGATCATCAATTTACGTGAAATTCCAAGGATTTAGTGTCCAATTTTGGGTTGTGCACGACCTGTACATGATACAACAAAAACTGGGGTTTGTTACAGAGTTTGACGTGTCTTATCTTTAGACAGTAGCACACCAGTAACTGTGGATTCCAGGTACAAAACACAGCTTAAAATATACCAATTATATCCTACAAAAGCAGCCATAAAGCAAAAAAGTGATGTGAGATTTACGGCATTAAGTATCGAGATTACAGTCTTCCTAAATGTGAGGTAGACGATAAAAATATTTCGGAGAAACGTGAGGTCCGTGTCTTTCGGGAGGCAGTAAAATTATCCGAATATCTCGGTCACATACACGAAAATACACACACATTCCAGTAGACCGAAGTCTTAACAAAACCTAACTTGTACTAGGCGTTCAGAGTATTACACCTCCCCCCCTTTATTTTCAGAATTCATCAGTGTAAAGCAGAGGTTACGCACACTTCTAATTCTAATCGTCACTTTGTACGAAACTTGAGGTGTCACTAGATGGAAAGGCTGATTATAGACGCATAGTTACAAGTTTTGTGCACTAGTTAGCGTGCTTAGTGTTTTTTTAGATTCGGTACTTGAATACTTGTCCGGATACCTCATAGTAGGATTCTCAATCCTTATGCACTTACTGCTTTACTCATAAAAAATTCTGGTATTGTGTTTAAATAGACCAGGTCTTTTTACCTTCTATATCCTTTCCAATTCATCTCTGGCTTTGAACCAACAAACAGAGAAAAGGTCCAGAAGGAATATGAACATTCAACTTTTGCTGAAATATATGGATTACCACAGTAGTGGGAAAATCGCTTTGTGTCATTACGGAATTTATCTACTAACAAAAGTGGAAATAATACACATCTGTATTAAATGTATGTGACAAAGGAACAGGTACACGTCTTGAAAACCAAAGCACACTTTGAAGACCAAGTCGTAGATATGAAGATTATATTAAACCTCTGATAGGGGTATAGCTATGAGTCTTTGAGTTGTTTTGAAATGAGTCAACGGCTTGCAATTTTGTGACGGAAATAAACGTCCAGACTCTGTAAAAAGAAAAAAACGTAAATTCTGATAGGTGACCATCCGTCACGCGATAAAGGTTCAGAAAGTGGGGTTTCGGGCTTCGCGTTTTATTAAAGATTTAAATCTGATTACGCTGCTACCTCCAATGACAAATAATTTGAAAATGGTTCAAGATTTTTCGTAACCTGGAAAAACAAAAATAGAAATAATGAGAATTATTACGGTAGAAAATACTGTAATAAGTAGTGAACATGTCTTCTGAATGGATAGGAGTGAGGTGGGTGAAGGAGTTATTTTGTTCTGACTGTATTGAATTAAAGTGTGTAGATCAGCAGGGATATAAAATGCTCGCCACTTTCCATCCGGGGTATCGAAGTAACTCCAGGAAAGTACAAAGGCAGGCGGTGAGGAAGCAGCTGATCCAGTAGGCTGCCTGGGGCCACGCCGTTACACTGTTATGAGCAAACTAAACGATTCGGAAGATTCATGGTGATATATTTCTCCATTCTTGAATTTTGGCACTGGTCTTAAGCAACCAGTCTTCACGCACGAATACTGTTAGTATTAGTGTTGTATTAGTTTCAGTAGAAATAATAATACGCAAGTGCAGAATATTGTGCTGGTTGTAAGACTTAACAGCAGCCCAATATGAAAGCAGGCATTAAGTTGTAGCAAATGGTTTCAACAAGCAATCTGCTAAAGACAAAAGAATTCAATTCACATATTTATACACATACCCCGAACGGTATTGTAAATGTTGAGAGACACAAAATTTACGGGAACAGAACATTAATAACTGATGAAAAATACAACACAGCAGATCTAATATTTCATTAGCAGACAGCGCTAAATAATTACAAACAAATCGATATAGCTGCCCGTAATGCCAAGAATATTGAAATGGCATGTAAGGATTAAATCCAGATGTACACGGAATTATTGTATAAAATTAAATGGAAATGGCAAATAGAACAGATGGCAATAATACTAACAGCTTTGTCAGCATTTGGTGCAGTGCCGAAAACAATAGGCTACACAAGAGTTTGAGGTTGCTAAACCTGCAACGTGGAATTCCGAGCACTTAAAGGAGAGCAGTCATAGAACTCGCCACATTGACTGCAAGCATTTCAGTTTCGGCAACAAATCTTACTAACATTAGCAATTACTTTCTCGAAACATTAAATTATAGAGCAACGAGTGCAACAATTGAAGGATAAAGCCAAAATATATAATAAAAATATAATAATCCCATCTTATGTGTACTTTAGCAATGTCAGTCCTGTCACAGTCCCACTCTACGTTCTGGCCACACAGCGCATTTATGTGTTTTGTATGGATCTCGGGACAAACAGCGATTATTTTCCTATATAGTTTTAACTAAATGGTTTTGTATAATCAAGACCGCGCGGTAAGAATTTAGCCTCTAATATAAATCAGCTTAATCTCAGGCTTTAAATGGTTTATCACACAGATATAAAATAGCAAAGAAATATCCGTAAACAATGTTCTCTTTGGTGTAACTTAAGATTTATAATTGCAGACCGGTTATGGGATTTTATGATGTGGTTTTTCTTCAAATGCGTCAACCGATTGCCTTCTGCAAGCAGTAATCCCACCTTATATACACTGCAGCAATGTAAGACTGTCACACACCAACATTAGACTTTCACGGACCGCCACCAGATGGCAGGAAAAACAATACACAGAATTTAGTCTGAAAGAGGTGCGGATTATATGTAACAGACACGACTAACTGAGGTTCCCACGTTAACTACGTAAAGGTTCGCCGGGCACTAATACTACAGTATAATACACATACACATTATTCGGGTTTTCACACTAACTGCTGTCACCACACATTCTTCAAGTTTCCACGGTAACTACGTAAATGAGTGTGCCTTTCCTGCCCGCATTGCGAGGTTTTTGCGGTAACTACGTAGTAGGTGTTCCTAGCCTGCCTGGGTTCCCGGGCACCAGCAGACTACTCGTAGTAGTAATAGTAGTAGTAGTAGTAGTAGTAGTAGTAGTAGTAGTAGTAGAAATGCGTAAAACTGAGAAAAGCATCTTTCGATTTTTAGCAGAAAGCATAAGAAATCGTGATAATAACCAGCACAAAACCAATTCCTTAAATTACTTTACATAGGAGCCAAGAAAATTAAGGAAAGCAGAAACTAAAGGAATCAGATTTTTATGTAACGTGGGAACTATTCTTTCATACGTTCACCTAAGATTTGCATTTTAAAGGGTTACCCTACAGACAGTAATCCCAAATCTGCATGCCAAAATTATGATCTAAAATGACACAACTGTTTGGCTTACAAGAACAGCTTAAAGGAGAATCTGCAAGCTACACAATTGCTGCGCAGGGCTGCACACTGAATGCCAGATCCTGGAAATTACAAATGACAGTAAATGCAGAAGGTTCCGTCAGTGTAATGAGACAATGAACAAATACGAGCGATGTCTAGCTGGTCTTAAGCAAGGGTACAGCTTAAGATGATGGAATCTGGAAGAACCTGCAATCACTACAATTTGGAAAGAAGAGATTGTACTACAGAGAAACACAATATGCAATAAGGCTGACAACAGACTTCGAGGGAAAAGGCAGACACTATTTTCTTATTGTTTTTTACGATCTGTTAAATGCAAAGCGAAGAAAGAAGCCAAAAAATTAATGCAGTATGAAGTAATGCTGATCAAATTAGGCTAACCGCCTTTGATCGTCAAGATGATATGAATAATAACGGTGCGACTGGAAGCCTATCGTGAGTGTTTCAAAGAATTCAGTAGGCATCTCCTGTACATGTTGTAGCGTACAATGACAGAAGGCGAGAATTCTGGGAAGGCCACTTGTTCTGAGGAAGACGCTGATACAGCATGTCATTTCATTTATAATTCATATCGTATATGCTATAACATTACGAGCTCTATGAACAAGGTGGTGGTGGTGGTGGTGGTGGGAAACCTGCTGAAAAAGAATCACTGCGAAAGTGAGAGGGTATGCCAGTAACACTACGATGTTAAAGATGATTGTTATGTTGGATGTAAATCCAACTAACATAGAAACATAAAGGGTGCTAATTTTGACAGTAATGAACCTCTGCATTCTCGTACAGGAAATTCAGTTCCAACAACGTTATAGAAGTACATAACTTAGTCATATGCAGTACCAAAATTTTTTATTAAACTATGGGTGCAATTACTGGTTGTCATCCACGAATTCCAAGCACATTAGCTATGTCTAATGTATACAAAGTAGGAATACCTGTGTATCTGCATATTAGTAAGTAATAATCCGATGCAGGCGTGCAGCTGCCGCAGGGACATGGAAATAAATTGAATTACTGTGCCTTCAAACACTGCTCGATTCATCTGCAAGTTGCAGACTATATTAGTTGCTAGGAACAAGGCTCACGTATCATCTTGTTTTGTCTTGGTAAATATTAGGTCATTTGAGGGACGGAACATTTCTCAGGTGTGAGACAACACCGATTTCACAAATACTCTGAGATATGAGAAATTCTAAAATTATTGTTGGATTCATTTAAATGAGGATACTGCTTCGCCTGAGAATGTAGCAATGTCTACACTGCCATCTGTTCTTAGTCTATTTACTGAGGGAAAACTGGAACCTACAGAAAAAATAAAAAAGTAACTTATTATGTTTTAATGGATTATCCATAACAATTTTGCCTGCAAGGAAAAAAAAAGTGCCAACGTCTCTACTAGAATTGTTGGTCTTCGGATAGAGAATATAGAAAGTAAAAGGCAGAATGACTACTAACTGCATCTGTAGGTGTTTTAATTAATTACGTATTTCTGAAGACAAACACAGAAATCTGATTTCGATAGGATTTTATATTCATAATCTAAATGTAAATAAAAAGGTACCTTGCATGTACGGATATTATTTTATTTATATTAACTTATAAGTGGGGTAATTGGATCACTGATCGGTTAATCAACGAAGATTATAAAAGACGGCAAAGGAATGGGAAACGGAGAAGCCATATCTCGTAGGAAGAAAAAGGTTTCTTTTGCAGAAATATGTAAAAAGACAACGAAAGTCAAAAGGTTTCTTCTTTTGGGTCTCGAACCAGGTATCGCCAGTACCACAGCTTTTACTGCCGACACCACAACCCCGTACGCCGTCTCTAACCTGATGACTGTCCCTCAACATGCACTTTCAACGTGCCGTACTTAGGAAATTACGCTTCACGATTTTTCCAACATACACTTTGTTATGACTGCAGCTGTCAGTGACATGCTGTGCACACGCTTACGGAAAATGTCACTGGAATGGAATATTCTGGCTGTTTCGTTGAACTTCTTAGCCTTTTCTGTCTCCTTGCTAGGAAGTATGTTCATCTTATTGTGAGGAGGAGGAGGAGAGGAGGACTGATTTTGTTGGAGCCTTTAACGAAAGACGCCGCCTCCATATCAGTGAGAAGAATGGGCTCACAAAGAATCGAAGTGAGATTTCAGATACATGCATAATTAAACTGGAGAATAATTCTTCAAACCTTGTGAGAGAGTGGCGCCTGAACAGATCTCGTATGAATGGTGATTATCTCCCTACACACCACTATGCAATGGACACTCAACATGAAAACAGTTTTTCTGCAAAGAAGGAAATATTATTTAATTTATTTAGATAAATATTATATTTATTATTGAGACACATTCTTCTGTATGTCAATTCGAACATAATACTTAACATTCCTTACAGCCGAATAATTTTTAAGATGTGCATCAGACCCCCAGGTTGAAAAAATAGTTTTCTTCTAGTGAACACGAGTATGCATTTCTGTCTAATTCTGACTTCAATATTGAAAAACCTAAATTCATGGGTTTCGTATTGGTTTCTTACTTTTTGTGAATTCGGTTATTTTCCAGAATCAAGGCTAGAAACAAAGCAGAATGAACACACCTTCATCGTGCATGTAAGCGCCATTTACACGATGCTGAACCACTGTAATACGAAAGAAATGTGTTTGTTAATTTAACTTTGTTATCATCACTGCAAAAGTAAAATAACCTAGTAGAACACATTATGCAACTTGACGTATTAGTTCGCAAAAGGAATCATCTTACATAAATGTATACGTAGATGAAAATCATTCAGATGAACTATGGTATTGTCAAATGCATTCTGCCCCTCACACTCTCCCTTCTTCATTTACCTCTTACCGTCACGGGGCTACGTATAATAGGACGTTCCGTCTTATTACTTGAACACTGTTCATTGTCATAAGGCATAATGTCTTTTCATCCTTCCCATCGTAGGTTTAATGAGACCACCGGCTGTTTGTGTTTGCACGGAGCAGTTCTGGGTTGTTGAAATAAACAAAGGGATGGCGCAGGTGATGGCGTGTGGGCTGAAAAGTTTAGTAAGGATATACAAAGTAGGAAAGCACTTCCTGCACTCTGTAAATTTGTAAACTTTTTAAGCCTTATGATACTTAAAGAAAAAGATTTTTAAAATTAATTTACCTTGCGATGCTCGAGTCATAAAAAGTATACAATAAGGGTTACAAAGCATAATAAAATTTCATTCGCTTTATCTTTAAGCATACATTACTATAATAATAATAATGACAATAATTTCTTCATCATTAGAGTCAGTCTGGATTATACTCAACGTTATGTTTTTTCCCATACATATTGCGTTCGGTTCATGACTCTTTTATTGGGGTCCAACCTTCCTGCTCCCCTGTGGTCTGTAATTTGAAATTCCGTTTGAGGTTCAATTTTATTTCCACGCGGTCCCACTGTTTGTTTCGGTAACCTGAAGTGCCATCTTAAATTCCATTTGTAATTCCTCTTAGGCTTTTTTCTTTTACAGCATGTTGATACTGTGTTCTGTGGCAAGAATGTAATAGAAGAAGCCTCTTACAATTATGAACTTTTTATTTTGTCTTGTGTAACAGTGTTCTGTGTAGGGCTTTTATACATTTACTTCGACTCCATAAGGCCGTATTGTTGGAATCCTAATTACAGCACATAAAGTGACAAGAAATTAAGCAGTCGCTACGCTTCATAGACTTCACATGTTGAATGCTGGTCATTCTTGAAAGAGTGTAAAGCAAGACTGCAGAGCGAAAACAAACCTGGTAGAATGGTAATGAATGGGAAGTTTAATACGATGACAAAGTAAATGGCATGGAACAAAACAGAAAGAGAAAGTAAAGTAGGTTATGAAAAGAAATGAAAATATGAAGTTGTACGAGGCAATGAAAAGAAATTAAAAGAACGTTTCTTCCTTTTCGGTCACTGTTTTTAGTGTTGTACATATAAATGTATTCGTCTTAATGCTTCATTTGTCTTTACGAAATCGTAATCTCGTACTGCGAGTTGCCAGCGTATTCTTCGAAGTTTCAGCAGATTCTTATCATCTTAGTGCCTACAGTTGTAAAAGCAAGCATTTGTCCATCGCAAATGGAAGTACTTAAATACAGATGTTCCATTTATCTTTCATCTCAGCCGCTAATGGCTGAAGCTGCGAATAAATAGTTTTTTAAAAATGTCTTTGTCCTTTTAGTTGTAACAATGTAATGCCACATCAAAGAGTTTGTCTTGGATTAAGTAATTTAATGCCAAAAGAACTGACACATCAGTACCTACAAAATCTGTAACAACAAATTTGTATTTGATTAGAATTCTTCTGCTCTTAAAAGATCTTTAATAGCATAAAAATCATTGCTTTTACAAACTTTTATCAAAGGAGGCTTTTTACTCACATTATATGAGTGAGAGCTAGACAGACGGAGATAAATTCCTGGCTGGATTTCACGTATCTGACCTTCTACCCAGGGGCTTCGGGTGAATTCAGTAGGCGACAACTTACGTTTTACAGCTAAGTACTCCAGAATGCTTGGCACTTTATCATCATCTGTCTAATACACTGCCATAGAACATTGTACAGCCATAGGACAATTTTAACTTTACACTTTACTTATTTATTGCATATTATTTAAGTAAACAGATCCATCAAAGACGATATATATAAATATATACATACATACATTTAAAGCTCAAGAAGCTGCGTGCATTTTATGGAACTAGAACGATCAATATTTTCTTACAAGCACCCCCACACGTCAAGTGAGCTAGTACAATCCCTTCCACAACCTTGCACTCTACTATTAGAACTGCATCCAATAGCAAATCCGTTTTTTATTACGCCCTTCTAGCTGACTCCTCCTTTTCTTCGTCGGACTAATGTTTTCTGTTAATTTCTTATTTATCCAACATGTGTTGCATAGGACGACAGTTTCGTCCTCCTTTATTTCATCACTTCAGTACGCGAAAAATTCAAATTATGAAGTTGCTTATTACATTTTCCCCACCACCCTGTTACTTTCTGTTGCCTTGGTACAAATATTCCCCGACAGGCTCAGAACTAGCTGTCATCTGCGTACTCATTATGGAACTAAAGCACCAAGAGAATCCACAATAGAACGTGGACACTATTGCTTTGTGTACCACAAATTGCAGTTAGAAAGGTTGATATGGAAATCAGAATGTCCTTTCGGTATCTTAGGGACAAGACAAAACCAGCAATATCAACAAACTGTCACTTTGTTCCAGGTGAAACGTGTGATACTTTATACTAGACATCAAATGGTTTTCGGTCTCATTCAACTACCTAAGGGTACATGCATCCCAAACAACCAAATTCTCGGAAGAAAATGTCTCTAGGCATTTAACGTTACTTGTACTTTCCTCCCGTGCCTTCCCAGCCCCACTCACCCCTTCCTTTGACGCAGTGTCTACCATCCGTGTAACGTCAGCCGTCAGAAATTTGAGGCGGAATACATCTATGATTCCCTTTGTCTGTCCCAACTTGTTTACTCTAGACTTTATCTTTCCTGGAAGGTTTGGTGGCATACTCCATGGCTGCAAGGGGATGTGGTGCATATAAAAGGGTGACTACATCGAAACTACCCTTTCACTTTGAAATCTGTGTGCTGAAGACCGTATTTGACTTCGGAATGTGATCGCGTGTATGGAGATAGCACTTTGCGGTCTTACACAGACACGTAAAAGCTTTTAACACGAATGTTTTTACATATATTTTTCAATGTATTACTTCACTTTTAAAAGTAAGTTACTTTCCGGGTACTTGTCAGTGCGTTTAACCACGCAGAGCTCTAACTGCTCTGAAAATTATTTGATCGTACCAAATAGTCACTTGCTGTAACGCCGAATGTCACAAAAATGTTTGTTTAGCGTGTTACGCTGACATTGGACGCTTTCCACTGCAGCGGCTGATTGACACTTCACACGTCACATGTAACACATCACACTATTTTTACTACTACTACCACCATTACTACTACTGCTACTGCTACTACTACTACTACTAATAATAATAATAATAATAACAGAGTAGTAGTAGTGTGGAAACCTAATAAGGTTCAAAGTAACAATATTCATTGTTTGGTCCAAATCTATAACCCCGTCTATTCCTACCGCGTGAAAAACCATCATAAACAGCGATTAGAGTCTTATACTTTACCATAATATACTAAAATTTCAAACAACGAGCCTGTGTAAATTTAAACTACAGCTTACATCACCCTCTCATGCGTCCTTGGACCGTTTAACCCTAGCTTTATACTGACACAGCAGCTTAGACATTCCGCCTTCAGTCTTCCTTTCCATTATTCTTGTCATTCGTTTCAGGGAGTTCACTGCCGTATTGATATCTGATATCCTATAGCAAATTTTCTCACAGCGGCTTTGTTGACTATTCGAGCCTGCTGGGATGTCACCATTGCAGTTGTGTCGTCTTGAGTGTCATGGTTGATATCGATGGCAAAACAATCCTCCAAAACGTATGCAGCCACTTCCCAATGGACACGGTATAACTAACTAACTAACTAACTAACTAACTAACTAACTAACTAACTAACTAACTAACTAACTAACTAACTACATGGCGCAGAGGCCTTCTTAAGAAGTTAACAATTTCTCACCTAGTCAAGAATTTCCCCGCATTTTATGGAACCCGGAGGTTCATTACCGCATTCAGAACAGCTCGCCACCTGTCCCTATCCTGAGCCAGCTCAATCCAGTCCATGCCCCACCCCACTGCTTGAAGATCCATTTTAATATTATCCTCCCATCTACGCCTGGGTCTCCCAAGTGGTCGCCTTCCCTCAGGCGTACCAAAGAATCTGTCTGGGTCCGAGGCTTGTCCATATCTTTCGTAACAATACACTTTTTTACGGTGAGGAGTTGTTGGCACCTCGCCCAACCCCCAAGCCGGAGGACCACACCTTGTCGGCCGTCCGCGACCGCTTATTCAATGTATTCGTAGCTACCCTACATAACTGGAGGTCATTCCTCGATCCGCAACCCAAGGATGCGCCATGCCGTGGTGACGGGGACCCACTTAACACGGTATAACATCTCAAAAGACTTGAACCTTAATATCGTAGTAATTTCGTTACGTTTACGAACCCTTCTGTATTTTACAGCCGCTCCGTACTAAGATATTTCTGTCGTCAATATTCTTCTCACTCCTTTTCTTTAGCGCCTAACATTAGGATCCAACGCGTGTATACGAATCCTAAGCATTAATCATCTGAAAACTGACATTCATCTAACAGTGTATAAAATTTCAGTTCCTATGTTATAGAGAACACAGCCCGTCTCCATTAGAAACAGTAACCAGTTAATGATTTTTAAGGAAATAACGGCTGTTTATTACGATAACTGAAAAAAATATCAACATTCTGTGTGCAAAAATGAAAAAATCTTAATATTAGAGCAGGTGGTACATATAGTTACCACTCGGTTTGAAGCAGTTAATAAGTTTGCTGTCAGATATTTCCTAATAATTTTCGTTTTATAGATCTACTTCTTGTTTATATATACGGTATTAACTTCATATGAAAGCGGCTCTTCCTCTTATATTACTGCAGCTGCAGTTGTCTCTTCAGTAAAGTACCGTATTTCATTATCTACAACAAATACTCGTCTAACGGATTTTTAAGGTCAGTGTGATTTTTATATGACCATTTTAATAATGCATGTTACCCATTATGAAAATATGCCTGTCTCTACATGTCTCCCTAGCATTTCGAAACTTTGCAAAAGCGCCGAAAAACTGAGAATGTGATATTCACTGGTCCTTTCTTTCGTATAATAATCAGGGCAAACCATGAAATTGGATTAGGAAATAACGTATTTCAGACATCAATAACTATATATGAGAAGAACAAAATGGACTCACAATTAAGAAAATTACTTAAAACGACTTCTGCCATTATACTGTTTTTATTAACGCTTCAGACTCTATAGATTTAGGGTTTAGAAAAAATGTATTGTTACATAATTTTTATTTTATATAAGCTTACGGTTCCTTTAGGTTGTGTTATGCTGAGAGCAGCCACATTTAACTGTCTCTGACGGCCTGTTTATTTATCCAAGTGGTTTTGTATTACAAGGGTTAAATCTTAAAAATCTAAGTCAGTTTACACGAGTATTATATATAAAATTTATTTTCGTCCCTTACAGAGAATACAATGTCCTTTCACTGGAAAAAGCAGTCGGTGAATGTTGCATAGTAAACCTATCGCTGTTTATTGTAACTCATATGGAACACGTACGCACGGGCAGAATGCAGAATTCGTAGTGTTGAACCTGGAGGTTTTTATAATATATACTATGCTGTAAATAATGAAAGTGAAACTCAACCCATTAGGGCCCCTTGTACTGTTGGCCCTTTAAATCGGATGCTGATCTAAGTAACACAGTACGTTCCATGCCTGGTCTGTGGCTGTCAGCATCAAGCCTGGTTAGTGGATCTATGTCCATCCTTCAGTTTATATGCTGCTTTGCAGCTCGTTTGTTGAAGTCGCGGTTAGCATAAAAGCAAAATCGCGGTTTTACAAACATTGTAAAGTACTTCCTTAAGTCCAATCCATATACAGTTTTAAAAAAGTTTGGTAACTTCTAATTCAGGAACGATTTTTCTATGCCGCTTGCTTAAGCGACTATTTAATATAAATAGATTTATTTAAAATATTTTAGCAGTAAAAATTTGTAACAAAATTTAGTCACTGTTTACTACATGTTTGAAGTCGGTTCATTATGGAGAACAACAGACTTTCCTAACCGATATCCGGAAGCATAAAGACGGGATTAATTTTTTGTTTAATATCGCTATTCTAGAGCAAGATATTTTTGGCAGTGCACATGTTAGAAGAAAGCTCGTAAAATAAGACTAGATGTTGTAAAAAAGAACATTCAATGGAGGTTATCCCTTCTGTAGAAATACTAGTTGTAGAGATGACGGACTGGGTGGCACTTCATCAAAGAAAACTGGGCCAACAAACGCGCGATCAGCTCAGTAACTAGGGGCCAGAGGCGTACTAAAGGAACCAAATTTTATAGGGGTTAGCAGAAGCCCCAGCAATAGCAGGACTATCTTGAGGAAGATAAATATTTCCCATGTGCACATGGTGGTTCAGAATATATAATAAAGATAGGGAAGTATGGGCTAAGATATGCTGGGTATGTAGCTAGAAAAGCGACACAAGAAATTGATACAGGATATTGCGGGAAGACGTGTTGGAAACCAGACCTTTGCAAAGGTGAGTAGGACACTGCAGAATAACATACAAGGTGGATCTTAGGGAAGCAGACCGTAAGGAAAGAAGTTGCATAGAACAGGTTCTGGATCATGAAATTCAGTATTGTGGAAAGTCAACCTGAAGTTCTTTCCCCTAAGACAAATTATTTAATTTAAATCATCAGATGCACGATAATGTGGAGAAGAGAAACAGACGGAAGAGTTTTCCTTAAAAGATTCTCTCGACTGCAAGTCTTGTAAAATCTCTGGATAATATTAATTCAAGTCTGTTGAAGTACGTTACCAGATATTCTGCACACAGCCCTTATATCTTCACATAATCCCCAAAGGAGTGTTATCTATAATAAATATTTTACATTTTCTTCGTAAATCTCGAAGGAAAAGTGGCCTACAAACCACAGACATACAGTTATTCAAGAGACATAAAAATGGAAAAAAGCTTGAAATTTATAGCAAGAACCATCTTACCTATAGCTTATTCCTCAAATTGAAGATCTACAGGACGCAAGAGAGAAGGGCGTAAAACGTACATCAAATCGACGGAAATATAATAATTAAGGGGAGACGGCAGGGAGATATTATGCCTATGCAAGCAATGTTAAATTGAGCTTCATTTAGGTACACATTCTGAAGAAACTACTGGAGGTAAAAATTTGAACTTTTTACCAAATTGAGTCAATTAATGTGACCACAATCAGATAAAGAATTAGCTGTTTTGAAGAAATAAATTTTCCATAACATTTTTTGTATTTCTATGTACTTTTTTACTTTTGAAGTACTTTTTTAAAATTCACTTATACCAAACACAGCCTCTTGCTGTGACTAAAATCTCAAATCTTTATCTGATTACCATGATGTTGTCAAGGGCTGGTGAAATTTCTACACTTCCACCTCATATATTTTATGAGATAATGGTACCGGAAGTTAAGACACTAGTTTTGAGCAACATAGATTTAAAGCTTAACAACACTCAAAATGAGGGTAAATAATGATTCAGACTCAAACTTAATGTTTCCTAGCACCATATTCTGGATCAGCTGGACTATCTTGATCTTCTTTTCTTCTTTTTTGTGCCCTTTCATTTTTTTCTTGCTTCTCTTCATGTGCTCAGTGTTGCTACTGCTGCCTCCTGAATCCTTTCCGTATCTACCTTCTTCAGAGTATTCATTGTGTTGAAGCCAGTCTCACAACCAATATGTTTATTACACCATTCCTTTTGGCTACACCATCATTCAAAACACAACACTGCATCATATACCCCAAACTTAAGTGTGTCAAACCTTACAAAAACAGTTTTGAGTATCCTTGTCCAAATAACAGAGTTCAAACATTCAATAGGCTTCTGAGTTTTACCATGAAGACATGTCTTCAGCAAATCTGCACTAACAAGGTCCCTGAACACTGGTTTAATTGCATCCATAACAGCAGCTGGTAAAGAATGTTTACGTTCATATGCAGCCCTTGAACTGGAACTATTCTTGAATTTACACCAACTGTCACCATCACTTGGGCAAACACCAAGCTGGGTTTCTCATTTGTTAACCAATTGTGAAAAAAGACAGCCCACACAGCTCTCTTCATGACCTCTAAATTGTTGAAATTCCTCCTGATGGCTAAACCATAATAATTTTGTAATTTGTCTATTGCAGACTGAGTGAGGCAACCTCTGCCTCCAAGAGGTTTGCTGTCATGAAATTTTATTCCTCTCTTTTCTTGCACAAGTCTCCTAAGTCTTGCTCGAATTCTTTTCTGTACATGACCTATAGATTCCAATTTTGTTACAGCTATGGTGGGATCACAGGGCTTCCCTGCAACCACCCTTTGGCATGCTTTGCTGTCCCCATCACCACAACACTTTGTGTAACAAATACCTCAGATATGAAGAGAACAATTAAAGATGTTCAGTACACCAGCACCTCCCATTCCACACTTGTCCCTTCATAGTTCTTTTTACACTCATATTGGGAGGTTAGAGTGGTGCTCATTATTTCTACATGGGTCTTTCCATGGAAAACCAACATACCTAAGGAATAAAGTGGAACCTGGCCATTCAAAATTAACTTGAGAAGTTGCATGTGTTCATACTGTAGACAAATGTGCTCACCTAATTTAATTTACCTATCTGACCTACCATTTTAACACTACAGCGTGCTAAAAAGTCATCACAAATTGTAAAAAATGCACGTTTTTTAAGTTTTCTTAAATAAGTCATATGAATAAGCTGTAAAGACAGATGCATTATATACAGTTTCAAAGCTTATAAAATTCTCTGTCAACCTTTATAAAAACTTCATCAGTTGTGATATGTTGTATAGTTACAGGTACTTAAACGTTAAAAAATATAGAAACTGATAACCGAAAAGTAGCATCTTCAGTTTCTTTAAAACTTTCCATAACAGTCAGTCACAGTCCCAGTAATAACTGTGCAAAAATTATTGTGGTCCCTCCAATGGTTTGAGAGCTATAATGTTTCTTTTCATATAAGGTGGCATCTTTCGCTAGCGATTATAAACATGGATTGCTCACAGCTTGTCATTCTTGCTGTAGTTTGTTTATTTTATGGCTTAACTGTTACTACTTCCTATCTTCCATTATTCTGTCCACCATTAAGTCAATTGCAATAAGGTTTTTCTGAAACAGAATTATTTTGAATAAGTACTTGGGAAAGTTGTAGTAAGGACAACATTCCTGTACACCCTAAGGTCGGCAATCATTAGGTTAGAAAAATAGACATTGGTATGTGTGATATGTATGAGCCCTTTTTGAAGCCCATTCCAGGACAAAAATGTGTGCTTCATGCAGAAAATATCTGCCAATTTGGTTAAGAGAAAGGGTTGAGCAAACAAATGAAAACGAATATAAGGTGGCTGATGATGAAAATTATGCAGTTACTGAGTACACTGAAGTCCAAGAAATAAATACTTCACTACTACTGGAGAATCACCAATAAAGACATCAAAGTTGGCCAGGAAGAAATATGTCATGATTAACTGAAAAAGATACAGAAGTAAAATAAAGAGTGTCTCACCGGTTCCACAGCAACAAATGTCAGAATCAGGCTCTTCGTTACAATCACAAGTAAATGTGGGAATAAATGAATTTAATGAAATGTTCAGCCAGCTGAAAGCAAAATTCAGAAACACAGAATCCAGAAGTGAGAAACTGAAAACTTTGACTGCTCTTCCAAAAAGTTAGGGCATATGCAGGATTGAAAAATATTTCCAGACATCAAATTGGTTAGCCAGAAAAGCTAAAGAGTTAATCAGATCACAAGGGATACTGTCATCTCCCAACCCTCAACCAAGTAAGGCAAGGCTAGGTGAGTGTCTTGAGGGCATTGTTAACACAATTTACGAATCTAACCAGATCAGCTACAAAATGCCTGGCAAGAAGAAATTTATGTCCATGAAAAGGATGGTAAATGGATTCATGTCCAAAGAAGGCTGATACTTGGTAACCTGAAAGAATTTTTAATAAATTTAAAAATAACTTTCCAAATGTTAAGCATGGTTTCTTCAAATTTTGTCAGCTTTGACCCAGACGTGTAATTCTTGCTGGGGCTGTTGGAACTCATTCTGTTCGAGAATGTGTTCAACATCAGAATATCAAACTCATGGCCGATGCCATCAAGCTACATGAACTGACCAAAGAAGAATGTGTCAACATTGAAATATCTGTCAGCATTAATGAGTTGCAATCCACCAACTGAAGACTGTTTAATGAATCACTGCATTGCACACTGCCCTGAGGAGGATGTACTGCAACAAGATTTGCAAGACGTACTGGAATGTAACATGACAGATGCTCTTACATACAATCAGTGGCTGACTACTGATAGATGTAATCTCGATATTGTCACTTCCACATCAGATGAATTTGTAGAAAAATTCATATCAAGTCTGAAGAAACTGAAAGTATACAACTTTGTAGCTCACCAGCAGTCTTCATTTTTTAAAGAAACAAAATCTTCACTTCAAGATGGAGAAGTTATTGTTTTGGGGCACTTCTCAGAAAATTATTCACTTAATATTCACGATGCTGAACTGGAATTTCATTGGAATAACCAGCAAGCCACCATTCATCCTTTGTTAGCTATTTTAAAAATTCTAAGAATGAGTTGGAAAACCTATGCCTTGTAATTATTTCAGAATGCTTGTATCATGATACTGTGATGGTAAACACTTCCCAAAAGCATCCAATTGCATTTTTGAAACAAAACGTTCCAAATATTTCAAAGGTATACTATTTTTCTCATCGTGCATCAGCACAATACAAAAATAAGAAAAATTTCATCAATGTATGCCATCATAACACTGACTTTCGGATACATGCTGAATGGCATTCCTTTGGCACATCATATGGTGAAGGCTCATGTGATAGTGTAGCAGGTACCACTAAAGGTCTTGCAGCTTGTTCCAGCTTACTGCACCATCAGATATTGACTCCAGCACAACTCCATTCATGGGCAAAAGAATATTTTCCATCCATATATGTACAGTATGTCTGCAAGAGTTAAGTTGAAAAGACAAGACATCACCTAAAATTTAGGTTTCACAGCACCAGAACAGTGGCTGGAACACTCAATATCATGCTTTTCTTCCCATTTCCAACTCAACTTTGATTGCAAAGAAATACTCAAAAGCCCAAGATGGCTCTGTAGTGGATGTGGCAGAAAGTAGATAACAGAGTCACACCATCCCATTTGAAAAAGTTAAAGGATGCATCAACATAGTGTATGAAGATCACCGGTGGCTGGGGTATGTGTTAGAAAAGTATGATGAGAATGAAGAATTTAAAACCAGATTCCTTCATCCACATGGACTATCAGCCTAATTTGTGTTCCCATCTCAGCCAGATGAATTAATTCTACCCATGTCTCTCATTTTGTCTATGGTTGCACCAACTTCTTAAACTGGGAGAGCATACAAACTGTCATCAGCAGAAGCAAATCATATATCTAACTTATTAGCAGATTTCAAGATGGTGCAAAACCATTCCAGTGTGTGAGAAAATGTAAGTTTTCGAAACACTGCCAAAAATATGTCATATGTTCAACTATGTTTAGTTCAAAAATTAATTTCTCAGAAAGTTTTTGTCAGCCGAAAACCATTTGTAAACATAGAAAGCTAACCTTGTTTGCAACACTTCTGCCCAGTTTCAATGAACCTGAAGGTGTGGATTTTTAGAAATAAATTTTTGTAATTGGTTTAGGTTTTTGTTTTGAAACAGAAAAGAATTACACATAAACAAAGTTTTTATGCTCTGCAAGAAAGTAGATTTTATAAGCTTTAAAACGAGCCATAGATCATTGTTTTATGTGCAATACTTAAAACATTTTAGATACAAGTACTTTTGAATATTATATTTTGGCTAAATTTTGTCATTTTTGAACATCCTATATCTCTGATACTGGTTAAGATATTCCGGCTATAATGCAAGGAAGAAAGTTTCAGCTCAAGACATATACATGTGCAAATTTTCAAGAAAATACAGAATATCAAGATTCAGGGGGTATGTTGGTTTTTGATGGAATAACCCATATCTAAAACTTCCACTCTGTCAACAGAGTACCTGGTATAACGCCATTCAGGGAAGTGTTACCACGTTTTAGCCAGGTATCATCAAAACAAGCAGTTATATGTGATGGGTTATCTTCCTCATTCTCTGCTACAGCTTCTCTGGCTGCTTGCATCATGAAGGACACACACACATCAGCCACAGCTGAACCAATAGTCTTACTATAAACACTAAAGCTTGTTGGGGGCTGGTGAATATTGAGACTTGGACATAACATTTTACCTGCACATCTGCCTTTGCCAATTTACCTTAGGCCATACACTAAATGGGTGTTGTTATCATAATACCTGCTCCTGGTAATGTTTGAAGCCATCATTTCTGCAGTATGATCACATTTACAGCATTTAATAATTGCTTACACTACCTCTCCTCTTCAATGGTTTTTCAAACAAAGAAATGTTACCACCACAATGTTTGCAGTTAGTGTTTTTGTCTATAAATGCACGAAGCAGGTTGGTTCTAACTACAGTGTTACCATCATGAGTAAAATTACTTTCAGTTTTACAGAAATTGACCTCACGTACCTCAATTTCAGCATTCACAGACGTGTGATGTTATTTTCTGTTCCAGGCACTGAGGTTATGTTTTACACAATCACTTTCGCCACTTTTGGTCACTTCGAGGCTGTTTTGTTTCTAAAGCACCTGTTTTCTTTTTCACACGTACATATTTTCTCCCTCTAAATTTTGCTTTCGATGCAAATTTCTTTCTTCTAGGCATTGGCAAATAAAAACTGAACACTCGCCACACTCCTTAAAGAAACAAAACAACAGAACTCGATGCCTCTATCGATACATGTGGCAGGGTGTGAAACATTGCATACCAACATATGTCTCCACATCGAAGAACGAAATATCCCACTAACACTTGAAACTCTAAGAATTACAACCCTTTTTCTGCCGGAGTGCAAAAAGTCAGCGTTGCATTTAAATAATGATTTATTAAAATTAAAACATGTCGGATTTCAATAAAATTAATGTCAATTGGCTAACAAAAGAGCGGAGTATTTAAATATATACTAAAAACTAAAAATCGAATTTTTGATCCCTCATAACGTTTGTCTCTCCTTAAAAACATATTAAAATATATACACATGGACGAAGAATCCTCAGATGTCCAAAGAAGCGACAGATGCAAAGTGAGTACTGAATAAGCAATATGTTTTGCAGTTACATCATACGGAAGAAAAAGTGTTGCAGGACAGTTTAAAGAAAGTCTTCTAAATCTACCTGCGATCAACATTTTTACTTATTTTAATATTTTCTGTCTTCCTCTGCTGCCATATCGGCTTTTTTGAGTACAAATTTTATGAATTTCTAGACATTAATTGCTTTTCATGCCTCTGTAGACACCGTGTCGCTCTTCCGTGCCTTAAATCGATTTTAATGAACATTTCTTTGGCCATTATTGCATCATTACTGTAGCGCGACAACTTAAGTCTATACGCTTCGATTAAATGTCTCTATTATGTAAATGAACGTCACCCCGTATTTGTGGTTTAGCTTTCATGTCACCCGAATACCGTCAACGTATTTTAATTACATACGTATTTTATAATTAGAAAATCTAAATTGCTTATGATTAGTCTGAACTGAGTCAAGAGCATCTGAACCTGGTTTAGTAATTATCTTCTATTGTGCAAGCTTTGATTTTTACTAGTATTTTAACCTAAGAGTTCCTGCAAAAGGCAGCTAATTTAAATTAAAATCTTGGGTGGGCAAACCTGCTTAAATTTACTGACATTAGGGTCAGTTTTTGAATTTCTAAGTCAAGTAGAGAAAAACCAGAAACACATGTTCTTAACCCAACCACATCCTATAGATAAACAAACTGCCATTCAGAATTATTTTAACCTACCTGTATTTATGTGTTAAACAAAAGAAAATGCCCAACGTTCATTATTACTTCATTAGCACTGGGTTTTGTAAATGACGACAGGAGTAGTTACTCGTGCAACACTGCCGGCTGTCCAGAAAGGGAAAACACAAGTATCTTTTTAGAAAGCATCCGCACCGGTTCTGGGGTCCTTGTTCAATGGGATTCTATTCGAATCAATCGAAGGCTCCTTCCCCAGGGGTAAAGCGACCGGGTCGCGAGACTGACCACTCGCCTCTCTTATTCTCGTGGTTCAGAATGAACGGAGTTTCACTTCCACTACCCCCTATGTGGCTTCCTACCGTGTATAGGGAAAATGTTACCTTTAGCCTTAACTTCAAGTCTGCCCGTCGCTTGTAGAGAAAGAAATATTTTTACAAACATAAAAGGAAAGCCCTTAAAAAATTATTCTATCGCTTTGAACCAAGTGCAGTGAGTCAGGATATTCTTGGTGAGTCAATCTGGATTGATGTGACCTGCAAAGTTTCAAGGATCTGTTTACTCGGACATAGATGACATTTGAGGAACCGAGAATCCTTAAGCCAATTTGGGTTTCCCAGGAAACTTAATTTTATTACAACCCTACAAACACTACAAAATCTAACCGCAGATGTCTCTATTCGGTAAAGTAATTTCTATGGCAATTTTTAAATTCCTTTTCTTAACGATTTCCTTTTATTGCATTCTTCTTAATTATCGGAGAAAACGACAGGCCATGGAATGGTGCGGGACAGTAAAGAATTTGGAAGGAGGATAAGGGAGACAAATGGAAGTGTTGCCTTCAGACGAAACAAAAAGTTTCACAACGGACAAGTGTTAGAATTCTGGGTAAACGGGGTTTCATGGGAGGAAGTAAAAAAGAAAGGGAGAACAAAAAAATGTACGAAACGAGGAAGACGTCTCCTTTCTCAATTTCGCGGTTCGAATATCATGTTCCAAGATGGTAATGGCGTTCGGAAGGCTGTGAGTAGAATGAGGGTCATGGACCACTAACACTTTACGTTTTTTATAAAGCCGTGAACTTATACATCCACATGGTGGCTTGACACAGCGAGGTCTTTCAGAAGACGATGTGGGTGGCACAGGATGGTGGTCATTTGTTAAAACGGTACTGTGCTAAAACGAACCCTATTTTGTTCTTTCGATTTGGGTTTAAGGGGAAGAGTTTTATGAGACGTGACCGATTTGACTTTCCTTAAGAAACTGGTCGTCATACTTTACCCTTGGAGAAAACAGAGATTTATGATCTGGACTTAGGGCGAATGCCTTCATCAGCAAGTTAGCGAGTAAAGGAGACTTTCTCATGCTCAGTTTTTCAAATTCGATTTTTGGTATTACAGGAAGATGCATGTTGTACCCTGTGATAACTGGCTGAAGAAGAATGAGAAGGAAGAGAGGGGTTTGGTGAGAGAAAGAGTCATCCATGCAACGACGGAATTTAACGCCTGTAAAATTTTCAGAGCAGTGTTTGCTCGTCCTTCTGGTAAAGATTGGCTGGCGGCAAGATGAGGATTTGAAAGTAAAGTAGATATATTGACAGGAAGTTACAGGTCTGACTTTAAAGCAGAGGAAAGAAGTTAAGAGTCACTGTATTGGGGCCAATTTTTTTATCTGTAAACAATGGGCTGCACTGTGGCAAAATTTTGATGACTTTTAATGACTTTTGATGACTGTTAATGACAAGCAGGCCCGACCTTCACGTAAATTCCACACAAGTATAAAAATTCTGGTCCAACCTCACAGAGAACAGTCTGTAACCACAATCAAGAAGAATGGATAATATTGTTTAGGGAAATAATAGATATTTATTGAGACAGTCATTCCAAAGTGTAGGGTTTCTTGGTGCTATATCAGATGGTATATGTATATATATATAAATATACCACTGGGTTTTAAACTCTTAAATAATATAACCAGTTACAACAGTTGCTTTCCCTACAATATGTCAGTAAATAGGCATATATTAACCTTTTAAAGCCTAGAGGTAACTTCACATACGATCAGGTTTAACATTAAAACATTCTACGTGGTGTCCACATTGCTTTTATGTGTTTTGTACGGATCTCAGAACAAACAGCAACTTTTGCCTTATAAAACATTAAAAGACTGGTTTTTATGACCGAAGTGGAGAGTGTTTACAGGGCGGTACGCGCTGAGTCCTTATATAAAACAGACACGCTTCGTCTTTAAAGGGTTAATATGGCTTGTGAAACCATCTGACGTGATATAAGGTACTCAGATTTATACACAGATATACGAGTGTGTAACAGAAACGAAGTTCCGGTAACTCTTATAGAAATTTAATGCATCTATATACATCTGATACATACCACACACAAGCAAACACCATGAAAGCATAATTATTACCGACTTTTTATGGCTCGACAGCCCTAGTGGGCTATGCTGAGGTCCCGCGATCACACTCAGACACACCACACTCAGTAGAACTCCTCTGGACGAGTGATGAGCCTGTCGCAGAGACCTCTGCCTGACAACACACAACACTCACACGCGACAGACATCCATGCGCCCGGCAGGATTCACACTCGCAATCCCAGCAAGCGAGCGACCGCGAACCCATGCCTTAGACCGCGCGGCCACTGAGAACGGCATTATTACCGCTTTGACTCAAACAGAAAGTCTAGAAAGAGCAGTGTATCTAAAATTAAGCGCGTAATTATCACACTGCCATTAACTTTACGTTTGTAAAGAGAACATAAATGCTTGTGTTTCTAAAGTTATTACTGTTCACTATGATAAAAGCAATCAATTTTCTTTCGTAAATACCTACAAAATTCATGCATTGGCCATATGTAGCATCATTAAACAAGCAAGCAAACGGTTCCGTAAAATAAATATAATGTTACAGTCAGTCACAAACAAATGCTAAAGCAAGCAACTGAACATGCCATTTAAACATTTCTCTAAACTTTACTCCAAAGGCTTACGGAAAACTTCACAAATGGCGAATTTTAATTTCATAGAATTCTTGAATTAGTAGCATTATGTCGCTGAGAGAAACAAGAAATTGCTTCGATTTTGAATTGTCACAGTGGCCATTAAAAACTGTGTTCATAAAACTCCCTACACGGTAATATTTCCATATAGTACCCAAATGAATATAGTCGATACAGTTACTCTCTACGGCGTGGACAGTCCCGGGTTCGGAACTGGGTGGGGCAAGAGATTTTCTCTTCCTAAAATTCCGTTAATACCTGCCCTGGGGCCTACACAGGCACCTCAAATGTGTACCGGGCTATTCCAGGGAGTTAAGCTGCAGGGGCGTGGCTTAGACCCCCCACCTCCATCCAGAGCCGTGGTTGCAGCTGAGTAGGGCTACGCATCTACAGCCCTCCCTTGCCGCACGTCGTAAGGAGAAATTTAAATTTTTACCGAAGTAAGTAATTAAAATTACAGTTAAAATTCAGATAAGACACAATAAATTGCACTTCAAACCAAGGATTGCAATTCGCCTACGCTATGCTTCAATGTTTTGATTACAATTGGTTTTCATTTTGAATTAATACAGTCGTATTCCAACACTTTGAATTCTTCCTTTCGTTCCGCAGTGCTTCCCTCTTCTACCCACTCACAGCAGGTGTCGAGGTTGTTTATTATCACTTGATCACACTCAAGCACACATCACAGTCGGTAGGACTCCTCTGTACGAGGGATCGGCCTGTCGCAGAGACCTCTACCCGACAACACAAACACTCACAAGAGACAAAACATCCATGCCTTCGGTGGGATTCGAACCCACGATCCCAGCGCTCGGCCGCAGACCTACGCCTTAGACGACGCGGCCACTGGGATCGGTTTTGAATTCTTAATGTACTAATTACTGGTATGGTTAATTATTAATATTTTTAAAACCAAAGGGATCCGCACAACGAGGTCAGTAGTTTACAAGAGGTTGTTTTGAAAACACCACGTTTATACCACTGAATTTTGGGTTCGCTTCCTCAGAAACCGATTACAATTTTTGTAGTGTTCAAAGCAATCATTCTCATCCGTCTGGAATAAACATTCACTTCAGCGTGTCGTCCTAAGTTATTGGAACTTCTTCGGTTAATTAGGCTACTTCATTCTTGAAGAATGCTTCCAATATACAGCGAACTAATTTTTTTATTTATTGTTCGCACACTTGAAGCCTTAATTATTGGTGTGCGGATCCGGAACATCTAAATGAAAACTGCATGCAGTTCGCACATTTCAAGAAGAGGCTAAGTTTTCTGAACATGGAGTTTGGTTGCTGGGGGTCTAATGCAGAGTAACTGCGACCGGTGTTGCATATTGGTAAAAACCTAGCACTAATTAACCCCCGACATAGCTGTCTACTTGATGGTGAGGTGAAGTAGCTTCTGTTATTCCCCATGAAACAGTTTCTGTAATATGCATGTTCAACAGAAATGCTACTGAGTGGAATATTTTTAAAATCTGCGAAGTATTTTAGGAGGGTTCACTTACAGGATTGCAATTAATAAGTACATATTAATCCATTATGAAGTTACGAATTGTACTACAAATGAACAGGCTAGTAGTTAACATGTAAGTAGTTATGAGTATATATATATGTATGTATATATATATATATATTCACATACTGATATGCACATTTCAGTTCAGTTCAATTCGGTTCGGTTCGGTTCAGTTCAGTTCAGTTCAGTTCAGTTCAGTTCAGTTCAGTTCTTGCATATTACTTGATGACTCAACAGCCTAGTAGCAAATTGCAAAATCAGCACTAATACAAAATGGTAACGAGCAAAGAAAGAAAGAAAGAAAGAAAGAAAGAAAGAAAGAAAGAAAGAAAGAAAGAAAGAAAGAAAGAAAGAAAGAAAGAAAGAAGGAAGGAAAGAAAGAAGGAAGGAAGGAAGGAAAGAAAGAAAGAAAGAAAGAAAGAGGATAGAAAATACAAACATATATACAGAAATTAAACAAAATCAAAAAGCAAGATAAATAATGCATTTCGCCAATTTAAATAATGATAACAATAACCTCGAAGACAAAAGAGAGGGTGGTGGAGGTAAGGAACATAAAGACAATGCCGGTATCTTTGAAGTCGTCAGCAAATAAGCAACTTAAACAGTGTGTTTTCAGACAGTGTGTATATGCTGTCCTTTAAGCAATTATATGTATGAAGTCGCGTGCATAGGGGGCAGTACCGCCTGTCACACGGCTACCTGCAGCACCGTACAATAACAAACTAAGGGATCCCATAACTTCAGCCTTTCATCCCAAATTCCAACTAATTAACAACTTTACTGGAGATCAAAGACGAGTGGAAGGGTAATGAGGGTTAATGTTCAACTGCCGTGTGGTCTTAATTTGAGTCACTACTGGAGGGTGGGTACCTGATCTGCCTCAAGCCTAATTAAGGCAAAAGGTAACTGAATGTTGCCAAGTGAAACTGTCTTTCCTATACGAATTCCACGTAAAGACAATGCAGTAAATTAAGACGTCCCTTTCAAGGATTCAGTTAGTCACAAGTCTTTAAATATGCTGCAGAAAAAGCAGAAAAACGTATTTTATTTTGTAGATACAAACGCTACCCATACAGCTTCTTAAACATTAATGACAACCTTGGAAGTAACAGCTATATTTCTGATGGCTGATCAGACAGATCACTTGCCAGCATTTTTCGCTGGACATTTCCAGTGACAAAGACACAGGAACAATGCAGAGGCAGAAGTACAGAGAATAGTCCTTCTTCCTTGTGTAGAAATAAATGGCATATGGCCACTCGTTAAGCACTGGACGTTACTTCAATTTAAAATATTGCAAGTAAAATAGAAAGTCCAACATAAGGCCAGTATTTCATTCAAAGAAGAAAATTTTCTTCTGGAAGATTATGTGCGATATTTGAGCAGTGTACCGAGCAAATAGAGGCAGCACATTCGCCTCTAAAACAGGTAAATTCCTATACTTGCATTTATTGGGACCTTCCTCTTGTCACAACAGAATATCCCAATTTGCTTCGAAAAGTGTTTCCTTCTGCATGTGATTTAAAATTAACCTCAAACAAATTTAACACTGTCCACACCGTGTACGTGCGTATGTTAAACTAATATATACTGACATATTGTTGTAATAACTTCAAACCAATTTAACCACCATAAAACAAATACATTATCAGTAATAATTCATAAGAAGTGATTCTGTATTTTTTATGATGGTTAATGTAGTTTTAGAAGATCTTCAGTTCACCTGAAGACGAAACGGCGTGTTTTCTGAAACGTTGTGGGGTGTTGCGTGTACAATGGAAAAAGTCCTAATGAATATAAGTGATAAGATTAATATGAAACTATTTTCAAAAATTAATATGATTCAATCACAAAATAGGTAAAGTCCCACCCATAATGCACGTCATTAAATCATCACCGTCTTCATTCTATCAAAGAGTATTCTTCATGGTCACCACGAAAATAAGATTAAAACTGATATGCCTTTTTTTTGTGGGCCGCGATAGCATAATGAGTATAACGACGCGGTACGGGCTAGAATACCCGGGGATGGAATCCCGGTGGGGAGAGATTTTTCGGATCTGTCTATACCGGCCCTGTGGCCAATCCAGCCTCCTGTAAAATGGGCACCAGCTCTTTTTCTGCCCCCCCCCCCCCCCCCCAAAGCGGCTGGGGCGTGGCGTTTGCCATCCGGCTCTACTTAGCTCCGAGGTCAAAGAAAGAGTAGAGACATACTGTTATTCCCCTTCTGGGCCATCATGGCAAGTTCTAATATAGCTTTACGTTTTAAATTCACCTGATATGCTTTTTTTAGTTTTAGTATTAATTTCGAAATTATTCTCCCATCTGATCTGTCCGTTAATTCATTGAAAAAACATCCGGGATCCAGTGAAAAAACAGTATTAATACTTCAGAGACTAAATTTCATCTAAAACAGGCCTATAAAGTACATAAGAACTTAGTTTCTACATCACACAGAACAGTCCGCGTCCGTTATAAATACTAGTCGCTTAATGCTCTGTGGGAAACAGTTGACTTATTCTGAAAGTAACCTGCAACACGGAGGAACATTTGCGGAGTTTTTCAGTGTTAAAGAACGTGGTAAACAGATATATAAGTACACTTATTAAGGAAAGATAAGGAACAAATGCAGTGAAACGTTGTGTCTGTTGAATGTATTTATCTTCTCAGCAGAAGTACCATTGGAAAGCAGAATGTCACTAAATTTCTATTCACTATTATTATTAAATATAGACTAAATCTGGCATATCCACATTATATCGGTCTTTCAATGATGCTGAAAATCATCAATTTTGCAAGTTGCACAAATCGTGACGTATTTTTCTACTATTGTTAATTATTATCGTTTAGACGATACATGAAAATATAAACCAAAGTCTATATTAAGGCAGGGTCTTTCCATGCTCTGTTGTGGGGGCGATGTGCACGCCATATAATGTACAGTGGGAGTGTCTGAGCTTCCTTCGAAATAATTCCATTGTTACTGGCTTCAGTCAGACTTCTCTGGTGTTATACTCATTGACTTGTAAGCGTCAGATTCTCGAAAAGAAATATGATTTATGTATTATACAAAATACTTCGAAATATAGACTAATCTACATACCTCATTATAAATCAATTGGTTAATGAATTCTTCGCCGTTTACGGAAATAGACTTTTTATTATTGTATCCAAAAGAGCGGAAATGTGCTTCATAAAATCCAAGAGATGAATTCGACCAATAAAGTGGCCTATTTTTATACCAAATGAGCTATGAGCACTCAGAAGCATGCAGGCCTCACCTACACCGCGACGGAAGCCTGAAACCTCGCGAAGAAAGCCTCTAATGTGAATTGTACAACTAACAAACTAACTAACGAACTAACTAATTAACTAACTAACTAACTAACTAACTAACTCAATGGAGCAGAGGCCTTCTTTAGAAGCTAACAGTTTCTCAGCTATTCAAGAAATTCCCCGCATTTTATGGAACCCGGACGTTCATTATTGCATTCACAAGAGCCCGCCACCTGTCCCTATCTTGAGCCAGCTCAATCCAGTCCATGCCCCATCTCACTTCTTGAGGATCCATTTTAATATTATCCTCCCATCTACGCCTGGGTCTCCCAAGGGATCGCCTTCCCTCAGGTCTCACCACCAAAATCCTGTATGCACCTCTCTTTTCCCCCATACGATTATGAATAGTACAAGCATAGGCAAATTCGGTTATCATCTCACAGAAAACAATGTTTCACCATTACACAGATCAGCGGGTTGACTCTGCTTAAGTAAATAGCCTCCCTTTATGATTAGAATAATTAAAAAACCAATAAATTTGAGGAAAAATTGCAAGTTCCAAAGTTTGAGGTAAAAGAAGTATGTAGCAGTGACTGTGATTTAGAGGGTCAAATTCGATTTTGATGTCACCTTCACACATGTGCTACGTCAACCAGCTAGATTACATAGTAACGAATGAATTATTTAGAAATAATGTTTCCGGAAAGACTGACAGAAAATTTGTTTGTAAAGATAGGCCTATGATTCTGAAACTTCGCGTTCTTTAAAAAATTGCGTAAAATAAATCTGTTCTGAGTGATTTCACGTGCCACCACAAAACAGCTTTAAATATTAGTTCTCAGCAAGTATATTAAAATTTTGACTTTTATTTTAGCGATGTCCTTGCTTCAGCAACGAGACAAGTTGGAATATGTCGATTGCAAGCGTGATACCCATCAACAGCAGACTCCTTTCCACGTATAGGACTCATGTTTAACAGAAAGTCTTCACATTGTCGATAGAAAAGGATTTTTAATAGAATGAACGTTTTAAATCCCGTCTCCTTGCTTATAGGCTTGTCAGTTACTTCGACTTTCAATATCCCTGGATAAGGCACCAGTAACTACCCGTCCATCACAAAGAAGCCCAATTGTATCATGATATAAACGCGCTACGAACAACAATTTATTTTGCCTGTTAAATTGCACATTCCAATGCTGCTAACTTTAACAGAGTAATTCTTTTCCCGTCGGGTGTTTGCAATATAAGTTACATGCGTATACGCCTGTCCAACACCCCTCTGGTGTGAAATATTACGTGCAGTACCGCCCTCCACCCCCCTATACCCCTTCCGCAGTCAGCTTTCAAGAAGATGTTCTGCTGACTCTAGGTACAGCACAAAGCTTCGCGGCTTAGTCAGTATCAAATAATAACTTTCCAAGAATTATTAATATAAAAGTAGAAACCCGACGCTTTCCATTTCAGGGGGTTCATCTGTGTTCCAGTCATCGGTGCTACATGGATAGAGTCCTTCTTCAGAAACCAAACGCTGCTTGGGTAATCAAAATATCACATGGTATTTATGTAACCAGCACCTTTATTGCCTCTTAGAAAAGAGCCTTAAACGCACCCTGCACCCAACTAGATGAATCTATTTTTTATCGTCTAATCCAATTCCTTCCACGTTCATTAGTATTATTATCTACGCCAAGAATTTACAAAATATTTCTATCATAATTTTTTCTGAACACCAGCCTTAACCTTTTAAAGCCTAGCGGTAACTTTACATACTACCAGGTTTAACATTAAAAAATTCTACGTGGTGCCCACATTGTGTTTATGTGTTTTGTACGGATCTCAGAACAAACAGCATCTTTTGCCTTATAACACATTAAGAGATTGGTTTCTATAACCAAAGTGTAGAGTGTTTACAGCGCGGTACGCACTGAGTTCTTATATAAGACAGATATGCCTCGTCTTTAACCCTTTGAAGACGAAGCGTATCTGTTTTATTTAAGGACTCAGTGCGTACCGCGCTGTAAACACTCTCCATTTCGGTTACAAAAACCAATCTCTTAATGTTTTATAAGGCAAAAGTTGCTGTTTGTTCCGAGATCCTTACAAAACACATAAACGCAATGTGGGCACCACGTAGAATTTTTTAATATTAAACTTGGTGGTATGTAAAGTTACCGCTAGGCTTTAAAAGGTTAAAGGGTTAAAAGGAAAATTATCATAATTGTAACTGAAAATGGAATAGTTCTTCTTCACTGGTTGTTACGTTCCTGCGAAGGTTAAGAAAATAACGGTTTCTGTGAAGCCCGAAATTTCATCACCTGCTTCTCAAAGGCTGCAACAGAACCTTAATATGATAAGTTAATTTTAGTCCAGAAGTTGAAGTCCCACTAGTATGAAGCTGAATTTAACGCTACAAAGTTAAATTTCACTCTAGAACAGGCCATGAAGCCCCACAGAGAGAGTAGAAGTACAGTGATACTCTTTCTTTAACCTTGGCGCTAGATGGGGTGGGTGATCAATGACACGCCTCAGGCGATTTACCACCAAGAAAGAAACACTTCATCGCTTGTACCAGCTGGTCCCCAGGGCCGGTGTGGACGGGTGCGCCCACACCAGGATTTAATCCCTGGACCGTCCAGCCTGTACGGTGTCACTATACTGACTACGCTATCCTGGCCCTGGATTTAACCTTTTGCGTCTCATAGTCGATATTTCCTTCAAATTTCCTTACTGAAACTTCTCATTTCCGCGGTACTCATTTTATGGCCTTTAAAAATTCCTTCTTTACGAAATTCTTTATTCTCCTACTATTTCCTCGTGCTTAGTCTCATATACTTTCCTTAGCATCTTGTTCTCAAACAAAGCAGCACTATACTTCAATTCTTCCATTAAGAATTATTTCCAGCAGCAAATATTCCACTACAGGTATTACCACTACGCATGGAAAGTAAAAGCTTAAAGATTATAACTATAGCAAGAGCAGCAACAATAACTGTTCACCTAGGAGAATGAATGAATGAATGAATGAATGAATGAATGAATGACTGAATGACTGACTGAATGAATGAATGAATGAATGAATGAATGAATGAATGAATGAATGAACCGATATATTTGAAAGTTTGCTTTCTGATTTGTGGCAATTATTATTCCTTCACTGAATTAGTAGAGGAATAATTCCTTTAAGGTCGCCGACTAAAACGAAAAATTTGAATTAAGTCTTCACTGCTTATCTGTTATATTTACACTAAAAGTTTCTGCTAGGTCGTCAGCCATAATTTAAAGAAAATAAGGCGAACTGAACTCGCAATAAAGCTGCTCCTGTCTCGTTCCAAGGAAGCCACGCCCTTTATTACCTTCGTTAGTCATAACAAAGTTATAAAGCAAATATATACAGTTAGTGACGAAATATGTTTTGAGTGGTGGCCTATGCTGTATACGTTAAACATGAGTCGTTCAAAGCGAATAGTTACAACTTTATTATTTTCTGTTTTGCGAAATGTATTCCCTTCATTTCTTCTTTTTCTCCTATCACTACAACACACTGTATGTTTGAGAAAAAAAATTTAAAATGCATAAAAGAGAAAATTCTTTTCCTTTCAACTTCGCTCCAAAAATTCAAGCACTACATATTCTTTGTATACTAACACGAAACCGCATATGAACATTTTATATCACCGCTACATCAAACCTTCATTTACAGAGCTTAATTTCCTATTTCTCTTGCACTTTCCTCTACACCATCCAATTTATCTCCATGACATCTCTCATGTTATCTCTATGCCTGTCGTCTTAATCTTCTTCCCTTTTGCTTCTACCGTCCTCTTCATCATTTTGACTGCAACTAATTTTTCCCTACACCATCCTTCTCATTTCACATCAGTATCTGTCTGTCTGTCTGTACTCTCCACCTCCCTGCGTCAACTCTCACGTTCTTACGATGGGTTTTATTGATCGATTATTTTTGCCTTGTGACGTCATTTCCGCTCTAATGATCACGTTCTGACGGGCTCCTTGCTTAAGGTCGGGCATTATACAAGAAGGAAGCAGCAATTACTTCAGGATGGGACGTGGTGTCTGCTAGAATTATTTGTCGATTCCAACGGAATGTTCGGACGTTTGTGTTTCTTGGTGTCAAGGAAGAAGATGTGATCCATTTGAAAAAATTTGCGCCTTTGGAACTTACATATGTAAGAATTAAATAAGTAAGTAGAAACAGAGACAAAGGTAGTAAATGTGATCGAAGAAACTGTCACCAGAAAGCCAGATTGCTTCATACAAACGTTTTATTCCAAATGGAAAAAAAAAAACTCGAAAAACTGCTGCTTTAAGCATGAGACTAGGACACATTAACCATTCATATGCAGCCACATTTTAAGTGGCAAATGAAGAAAGACGGTTCGGTTGGAAGAACTTAATATTATATAAAACAAAACTCGTGTGCCTCTCGCAGTGCCGTTAATTGCGCTAAAATCTGACAAGGATTACCTCCAGCTTTACTGTGACAACGAGTAAAACGGTTCTAGCAACCTGTGTTAGCATTACTTACTAATTAATATCCCGGTAGAGTTTTAGGCCATAGCAATTATGGATGAGGAGGGATTGACTGAAAACCGATTTTTATAATTCTACATCACTAAAACCGAGTTACCGTGTGCCCTCTTTTGTAGAAACAGTTGGGTCAATTAGGTGACATTTGTAAATTACGCATTTCACGTAGCAGTGATGGGTGGTGGCGTTGGGAACGTAACTCTGGTAAGTAAAACAGTAATTGCATAGAGAATTTCAGCGGGGAATACTCGTAGAAAAAGAACACCTTAAAGACAGAAGGAGATGTTAAATGGAACTGTCTCACTTTAGAAACTAAGGACAGGATATGATACCAGTATCGTTGAATACGCATTAATATTTCAAAGGTCGGTACGGGAAGAGAAATTCGTGGTTGGGTCAAGAGGTCAACAAAAGAAAAACGTTAATTTACCATTGCTGTTTCCACAGCCGAAAAGAATAAGACTGTTAAACTTGCGGTTATAATATTAATTATACTCTAGCAATAATAATAGGTTATAATAATAGTCTTGTCAATATAACAGCATACGTCATAAAACGGCGCATCAAAAGTTCCCGGACTACATGGAAAAAGGTATACACATAACTTTTTTATTGACCATTTCTGTTCCTTGAAAGTAGCAAGGCAAATTTCATCCTAGAAGAGGCTGTGAAGCCCAGAGGGGTAGTAGACATTATTCTACGCTTTAACCTCGGCCCTAGATGGGGTGGCGGTCAACGCGACGATTCAGCCGCTTTACCCCCTAAAATACCCTATATCCATTTTACAAGAGCCTGGGTGGGCCACAGGGCTGGACTGGAAATGTTGCCCCCACGGGTATTCGATCCCTGGAAAGTTCAGCTTCTAGCGAGTTGCTATACAGACTACGCTATCCTGATACGGCATTCAGAGTAGTTTTCTTGCAGTTATATGCAGCCAGTTCAGCTTTCTTGTCCCTGAAGTTAGCACCGCTGGAACTGACTTTTTAAAACCACTTGTAGGAGGGCCAAAGATTGTTCTCGCATCTCAGAAACAACCTAGAAATGACATCTGGTACCAGAAATTTTATTGGCAGGAACAACAATGCATTACAAAGAGAGAAATCGGATGAGTGAGAAAATTAAGGGCCAAAGCGATGTTCGTAGTGAGCAAAAATCCCAGCGTTGGCTAAGCTGTGAGCGCAAAGAAACTGTGAAAGTGAAGCAACCTGTTGTGATGCCGCATTTTTTTTTAAATTTTGGCCGCACTTGTTCCAACACACTTCTCAAACGCTCCCCAATAATACAGGTTAACCCTCTGCACTGGAGAAACGAATTCCTCATGAACAACGCCATCACAGTGAACAAAAATTCCCCGACATGTTCTTCATTTTCGACCTAATCGCCTCGCATTCTTCGGACTGACTGAAATGTTCTATCTTTTTCTGAGTGGTACAGTAAATTCAGGTTTAATACCTGCCTTTTTGATGCAACATTGCTAAACCTGCAGCAAACCTTAAGGCAAATATCTTTTCATTCAGATCAGACCGTATAAAGTCAAGGATCGCCCTTAACATGCACAATAAACACAGTTGAGAAACAACGCAGACGATTATGGATGCCGGTTTCAATAGAATGACTCGGAAGATAGCGATACTGGCGTCAGTAGCGGCAGAAAGCCGTACTGCTTGCCGTTCTCCGTCCTAGCGGCCATTTTGCGATACTGTTGTTCAGCCTTAATCACAACTTTATAATTACAGTCATTTAATGTACATAGTTTCACACTGTCACAATAATAAAGGTTTAGATTAAAAGTAAACGAATTTTTTACATTTTAATGCATAACATAAATGAACATTAAACATCCTATGTAGACACAAGACGTGTATTTATGTTATTGCGGAATGGGAGTGCACGGTAAGATGTGCGGAAAAACCATGTTCCACCTACATGGTAATCAGTAAAAACTCAAACTTACACCACTTTCATATAGATAGGCAGACAAAAACACTAATCACCAACAAATGCACAAAGAGAGTTTTATCATTAATCGTAACACACTCCTACATGTTTCGACCCTGCTGGGTCATCTTCAGGGAGAACTTTTTCGTTATCATTACACTAAGGTTGCACTTTATATTTGAGTGAGAATGTGCTGCTGACTGTGTGCTGGAGCCGTGAACTCTCTGCGGTCCCGGCCTGCCGGCAGGCCGGGACCGCAGAGAGTTCACGCCTCCAAAAACAATAATAATATTAACGCACGGACATGGAACACATTAAATAGATAGGAGGAATTTACTTTTAATATAAGTAATACAAAATTAAACTGGGGGCTGAATTTTAAAAATAAACTAATTTCTGCCAGAGAAAGAAAAATTAGTTTTAAAACTTTAGTATATTAATTAACAAAATTTCTAAATTGACTTATGACCGTTTACCTCTGAAATATAAAAGAGAGACCCTATTCGGTGCAGCAGTGGATAAAGGAACTCAAAGAGATATAAATTTTAATTGAAGGAGGAATGTAAATGCCGTGTGTTCAAAGAAGAATTTGCACTAGTGAATTTACTGGCACATGTAAAATAAATGCACCTCTTTCAAATGCATGGTAAATTTCAGGGTTTTTTATTAATTTCATGAGTTTTTTCAAACTATCTTAAGTCTGTAATTTCCTATATACTTACACATGTACTAGAAGTTCAATTTATACTTTCAATATCATTTGTGCACTAGCAGTTTAATAGGATTTTATTCAGGTCAAACTTTGTTACTGGTTTGTTACTTCACCGTTTTAAAACTAAGTAAAAGCCCCTGTAGCCATTTTTTTTAAAATAAGACAAACATGGACGCAGTCCATTATGTTACATTTTTAAAGTAAAATCAGAAAAGTGTGGGCGGGACAGCATGTTCTCTTTCTATTTGTTACAACTAATTATCGTTTTTGCGCATTACATGCTACGAAATTTCCAGGCCTGTTATTAAGCCCTGTCATTCGCAATGAAATTTTTTAAAAATGTCGCGAATATTATGCTTTACTATATGTATTCTTATGGTACCTGGGTAAAATCATGACTCCTATTTATCTAAAGTCTTTCTTGATGGTTTCTCGACGTAATAAGCTGGACAATACACTGCACTAAATACATTAAAATCCTGAGTTTCAACACTCGTAACATTCCTCATATTAACCCTTTAAAGACGAAGCGTATCTGTTTTATATAAGGACTCAGTGCCTACCGCGCTGTAAACACTCTCCACTTCGGTTATAAAAACCAGTCTCTTAATGTTTTATAAGGCAAAAGTTGCTGTTTGTTCTGAGATCCGTACAAAACACAAACACAATGTGGGCACCACGTAGGATTTTTTAATGTTAAACCTGGTCGTATGTAAAGTTACCGCTAGGCTTTAAAAGGTTAAAGTGCATTTGAGCACAGCAGATGAATGGAGACAATCTTAAACCTACCCTACACACTATAAAAGGGAAGTACTTTAACATTTCGTTTTACATGAGGAAGTTTGTCCCGTTTTGCAAAGATATCGGACCCGAGACAAGGTTTTACCAATAAGAATATTCGACCCGCCAACAGCCTTTAAAATTCCTAACAAAGAAAAGAATATTGATTTCCTCTACTTGTAAACACTCTAATATGTAGGTTTAGAACAATACAGCACCCTAGCTCTCAGCTGTGTGACCACTACGTTAGTGCCCCAGAGCTTCTGACAAAATTTCCAGAGTATTTCCGTATGAATGGAATTTGCAGAAGGTGTCTTGTAAAACTATACACTAAGGATCAAGATTTACTATTTTCTAATTAGTTTCTTTAGAACAAATCTGAAGGATGAAAACTTTTACAAACTAAAATTTAAAATGTAAAACAAATGTATAAATTTTTCATGTGACTGGATTATGTAGATGCGGCAATGTTGCGTCTTAATATAAATGACTCCTTTTGAAGCATTTTTTGATAGTATTTCTGCACGTAGTCAGAACCGTCTTTTGTTTTAGTTCCTTCTTGCTTTGAACGGGTGCAGGTTTAAATAAACACTCTACTTGTCCTAACAATGCTGGGCTCCACAACCATCCCTCAGGAAGTCGCATTTGGTCGGAGAAGCAACTTACCCTTACTTACGCACTCGACTTTGCTAGACACGTGCTTTTATACATACACTTAATGAGTAGTTGTCAAGTTAAATTTACATACCGTTAAATGAGGCAAGTAATTATACAGACCGCATTTAACTTAGGTCTTCCTAATTTTTAAAGCTGCTTATGAGTAATGCAAATAAAACGCCTGCTGCAATAAAAGAGGAATTTTAATAAGATATATTATTGTTTACAAAAATAAAACACAACTAAATGGGTCTTTGTGGCTATTATTTCTCTCGTATATAGATGAGATTTCAGTTCAACATCAATTCATTTCTATTCCCTCCAGTATTCTGCACAAATTAACATTTCGTTCTGTTGTGAGGAGAACAAAGGAGTTTCCAAATTATTCACCGCGTGCTTAAAAAAGCGTAGCATCATCATAAAAACACAACCGTAACCCACCTGGAATTAACCAACATATATTTAAATTAAAGGTATAATATATGCTAGCTGTAACATGGGAAACAAAAAATGCTACGATGTAAAAACGTTTTCAATTCATATTATTAAAAATTAAACACCCTTTTTTAATGCATGCTTTAATTAGGACCGTCATGACGTAGCAGCCTTAATCCTAGTCAGAATAAGCAGGTTATCTTCTTAATTTAAGTTTCCTTAATTTAACCCTACTTTGATTCTCATGCTGTGCTTGAGAATCATAAAGATTCTCATTAGTTCTGTGTTACAGGAATGGACTAGCAAAGGAAGTCACAAAATTTGCCTTTCTCACAGAAGTTTATTTGGGCAGTATTCACTGTCTGATTAAAAACTGCACATGACGTTTCTGCCGCCGCATTTCTTGCTTCCTCTAGTAGACCAGAGATCCAAATATAAGATCAAATTTGCTGGAGTGTCCTGCTTCTTTCTGTCTGCGGTTTATTGTACTGTCTGCACTGTGCGCTTTATGAAAAAATTACCTCTTTTTTTATTTAGATCTACTATTTGACTGAGTGAAACGTGAGTATGGAATATAAATTCCAGATTTCGAAACCTACTTATAAATTGTATTTCGCCGCAATTCTCGTAAACAATGTGTAAATTTTCCTCCGGTTTAATGATAAGAAAAATATTTATAACTTAATTGCGCAATTTTGTGTAAACGTGGCGTATGACTCGGTCAGATTAAGTAAGTATTCAGAATCCTACTAGAATCAAAACACTAAGTCGGTATGAAAAGTTTCATTAAGTTTCCGAAACACACAGAAGTTCTTGATATGGAACCATGTTGATATACGTAGTGAAATAAGCAGAAGTGATGGCAGACTTGTGCACCTCTCATTGTTTTTTAATTTGTATTGATCGCATAGTTCTTGTTATACTGGGTCATTTGTTTCATTTAAGAAACGTTCAAATATCTGACATAGGAAAGGTATGGATCTTATGAAAGCTTGCCCAAGAAAGAGAGTGTAGAAGAAAAGTTGGTGGTCAGAGAAATTGGGGAAGAAATTGATTTCAGCAAACAGGCCCTATGAGGTAAGAGAGGAGGGTAAAACTTGAAGACGGAAGAGGGTGAAACCATGCAACATGTTATAACACCCTGGAGCTTAGTTGAAATGATCCATCCCTTCTCCCCTTCATACTCTCTTATAATACTCTGCGATATGGGAGGGGGGCCCTTCATATTGCGACACAAAAAGAAGGAGACGTCGATCTTATATGGCGAACAGCAATTTTCGGAATACGCTATGATAGGGAATCATGGCAAGGTTTCCTTTAAGGTCCGATTTCCTTTATGTGTATGCTCACATTCCGATAACGGTCAGTTGAAACGTTCTTTGCTTGTGTTTCACTGCATCTCTTCATGACCTTACCGTGTATTAGACATAATAGCTAGTACCGGCACTGATGCTGAAAGACAGTGAAGAATGACCGGTTCTTCTCTCGATCACGACTACCCGTGTAGTGTAAATCAGGCCTAAAGGTTATGCTGCGCAGTGTATGCAGTCATATAGGGTTATTATGAGTACAGCGCTTAAAACCAATTAATATAATCGCACCGGAAAGAGAAAACCTGCTGCAGAGTACAAAGTAACAGGTTCATAGGTGCGTCCTGTTGTAGTTTGTAATTATGTAAAGCATGGCTGTTGGGGTACGTACCCGAAGCTTTAACATTCATCAAATACATTTTGCCCACAAAAAGTATTTTCGAATTTGAAGTATGATCCCTACAATAAGACAGTGATTATTTCCATGAATAATATAACCCTCTGGCATTTTAAGGACGGTCACTAAGCTTACTGTGAAGTAAGGACGCATTTCTGGCGCATTCGCATAATCGCGACACGCGCACACTACCTTCGTCATGAGTGCCAGCCCCTCAATGTGTCCGCATGTAACAGCTCGGCTCCAAAGGAAGGATTTACATGAAATGTGATATTGGCAACTTTCATTAAAACCTCTCGACAAAATCGAAATTTGGTGGCAACCAGACGAAAATATCGGGCACTGTACATGAAGACCTATGTCCTTTATACTGTTGTTGGCGATATTAACCTTTTAAAACCTAGCGGTAACTTTACGTACTACCCGGTTTAACATTCAGAAATTCTACGTGGTGCCCACATTGCGTTTATGTATTTTGTACGGATCTCAAAACAATCAGCAACTTTTGCCTTATAAAACATTAAGAGACTGGTTTTTATAACGGAAGTGGAGAGCGTTTACAGCGCGGTACGCACTGAGTCCTTATATAAAACAGATACGCTTCGTATTTAAAGGGTTAAATTGCGATAAAGGCACGGCATTCGAGTGAAATTGTATCGGACTGTTAGGCAGCCAGGGAAGTATGAATATTACGCGATCGTGACTCAGTGTTCAATTGTACGTAAGCTAAAACTTTTGAATTTATTGTACCAACTAAATGCACATCATTAGTGACATGCGAGTGTTAAACACGTAGCTCGGACATGTTGCAGTACAAGCGCACGATCCTCAGGGAGCAAAATGTGACAGGTTTTAAACCAACTGCCAGTGACAAGCCACTATGTGCATGGTTCCACAGTTTGCAGTAAGCTCCGTTGTTGATGTCTTTTATGTATGAAGGTACATATTTTCCTGCTATTAAAAACTTATATTTAAAATATGATTATAGAAATATTTCACACATAATAAATATGATTTGAACAGACTGAAATTATTTTTGCAGCTGGTAGTAGAAACTTCCAGTTTGTGGCATTATATGTTCAGATTCCTAGTGCGTATCTCAATCCAAAGTCGATCGGATCCCTGTGTTTATACGGTGCAGTGTATCGCAGCCAGCAGCATGCTCCTGGTTCTGATACAAAATTTACGTGTACTAAATAACCGTCAGCATTTTTGGTGGTAAAGTTTTCGAAGCTACCCGTCAATGCAGTCACGCGAGCAGTTACGAAAACTTAAGTCTTCATAGTAATGTGCCTGAACGTTCAGGATTGAAACTTCAACCACAAAGATATAGAAAAAACGCTTTACAAATGTTTATATACATATGACACCATAAAACAACAGAACGGACTTGGATGCACAAAACACTATGCAGTCGTAGGGGGGTTCCAGTGTTTTGGTAAGGCTGCGAAAATAGGTAATTCAGTAAAAACTGTTAAAGGAAAGTCAAAAGGGTAGAGACAGAATACTTAAGCTGTATCACAGGCTACACTCTCCCACAAGAAACAAGAAGTCAGCATAGATTAAAAGACTGAGGAACATAGAGAAGTCTAGAAGTATCACTTCTCACTATGGATCCAAGTAAAGCTAATAAATTGTGCCCTTTAAATCCACTCGTTTCAGAAATTCTGACTGCACAGCAAAAAAGAAGGGATATAGCAATTTTACCCCTGTATGAACAACACTCCTCCTACGTGTTTAATTTTAGGATGATGATGATGATGATGATGATAACGCTGATGACAAAATTTATGAAGAAAATTTCATAAACGGGCATGCATAATGAGCGAGATGACTTTTGATCAATAGTTATGAAAGTAAGGGTTAATGTACAGCAGCCAATTTGTTTAGCTAAACAACACGCCATAAATGCATACTGAGGAATGGATTTCAAGTTCCACACATTTTTAATTTCGGCACCAGTTGAAGGTGAGTAGTTAGATTAACGGGCCGGCCGCTTTACCTCAAGAAAAAGACCTTACATACACATTTGATAGGATGCTGGATAGGACCCAGCGCCGGTTCGAACACTACGGATAACAGAACATTACTTGCTTCTGACAGAAATCTAATCGCTATTCCTGTGTCACCAGCCGTATCCTACTCACTACACGGACTGATATATTCCGGTCCCGTAATCAGTAGATAGCCGTGATCATACTGTCCCATAACTTTCTTTCAGCTGTTAAAGTAATTTTGAAAGGCGCCTTCTACTGTCATGACTGCTCAAGCTGCGATCTGAGCAGTACTTCCCGTGATTTCAGGCTTCGGCCGCGATGTTGGTGAGATGTGCGCTCTTCTGGGGTGTTACACAGTGTCGAGTGGTAATCGTTTACCACTCGACACTGCGTAACACCCCAGAAGAGCGCAGATCTCATGAGCAGTAGCTGATAAAATATTTTAAGGCACTACTCTAACACGGTGCCCCATGTTCACTTACCATCAATTTCAGCTAATGCCCAACCGCTGACCTGCATCTTGTCTACCAGATGCCACTAGAAACAGTAAGTAGGCTTATATACTGAAATTAACATAATGAAAAACTAAATGTTGTAAATGAGCCAATAAAGGAGAAATATATTTCAAAGAAAATTTTCTTGTAGAAAATAGGGTTATGGTAGAAGAATTTCGTGCTTACGTGACACAGAAAACATAATTAATAGCTTCAAACTTTTGAAACTGCTATTGAATTGCCTTGAGACCCACAATCTTTTCAGATACGCCAATATAGAATCCCAGAGCTCTGAGCGGCTTACCACATCATCACTCAAAGCAAAGTATTGGCAAGTCTTCCATCACGTTCAACTGTCCACGCCACGTGTACAGCCCCCTCACACAAAACTCCAATATTCAGAAGAAAAAAGAGTACTCAAATCCCTTCTTTCAGACTACTCCATTGATCAACCAAGATCCATGGCTAATTTAATGTAAAACATGAATTAAGCTTAGAAAATAATACATTTACGTTCTTTCTGCATATTTTTAGCGTTTATGAGACAATAGAAACAAAATTCTCCAATCAACATTTGGGCAACTGGCGGGACATTGTTAGTTATTGGTATGTACAAAGGATACTGGTGCTTCTTTCTCACCCCTAAAAATTCAGCGTATGTAATTATTGTCTTCCCTTTAGCGGACTTACAAATACCTTCTGCATATGATACAGAATGGAAAAATAACATATTGAAGTCCCGACAAGACAATTTTTCGGCCTCAACATCAGAATGTGAACTTCACAATATTTGTTATTGAGAAAAATTTGCCTTCGGTGTGACAAATCTGACGTGGCCACGGGCTGTAGTATTCCAAATCATTATGAATACTGAGGAGGAAAACCTTTAGAAGGGCAGGCCTAACTTAATGACCACATCCATATGATTATTCCAGGCAACACAGGCTTGACTTCCAAAAAGGCAATTTACACTTTTGGAACCTTAAAATTCAAGCTACTAATATTTCACTGTTTCCTCAGAACTGCATGCGAATGCTAACGTAATAGCGTAGAAAGATCACCTCCATTCAATCATCCCATCCGTCACCCAATTTACCTTCGTAATCATTATTTCATATCTCTCATGTTATAACAGACTTCGCTTCCTCAGACAGAAAAGTGTAACCGTATTTTACAGAGATGTCGTGTTCATAATGACCCTGTCCTGAGCTAGATGATTACTTCCACCCCATCACATCCTACTTATCTGAGATTCATTTTAATATTATATCCATCTAAGCCTAGGTCTTTCAATTGATCTCTTTCCTACAAGATTCTCCACTAAAACCCTGCATCCATTTCTCTTCCCCTCATGCCTGCCACATGCCACTCCCATATAATTTTACATTTCGTTGGCTTGATAAAGCATGGCAAGATCTACGTATCATGAAACTCCTCAACGCGAAATTCTCTCGAGTCTCTTATTTCTTCCGCCTCCCCCTCCTCCTTACTCTTCCTCTTCTTTTTCTTCTCCTTCTTTTTAAGCTCTACAACCCTGGATCGGTTTTGGCTTGCTCAAATAATTCTTGCCATTTTTTCCAGTCTAAAGCACTCTTTTTCCAATCCAGTACACCCATAATCTTCAAATCATCCCGTACGCTATCCAGCGATGCCTCTTTAGGCCTTCCTTTTGATCTGTTTAATAATGTTGGCGTCCAGGTAGGTATCTTCCTAGTTATTCAACGTTCGTCCATCCTTTGAATATGCCCAAAGCATCGAAGTCTCTTTGCTTTTATTTGTCCTACAATATTTTGTTTTCTAATTATCTTATCTAAGTCCTAATTACTTCTTAGTCTCCATAATCCACCCGGACCTTTAACTGGGCCAAAAATTTTCCTTATGATCTTTCTTTCAAATTTTAGTAATTTTTTATTACATCTTCCTTTAGTACCGAGGTTTCAGAAGCATATGCGACAATAGGTCTTAACACAGCTTTATAAAATTTTAATTTTGCAGTCTTTGAAATTAGTTTACTTTGAAAAGTCTTTATTCTTCCCTTTTAGGTTCAAATATCTTCCTCAGCACCCTCTTGAAGAAAATCCTTAGCCTATGACCTTCCCTTAATTTGAGAGACCACGTTTCACACCCACACAATGCAAGTGACAAAATTATACATTTGCACATTTTGATCTTATGTGTTTGGACATTAAAATGGAAGGCACAACTTTCTGGAACGAATGACAGCAGGCATTAGCTGAAATTAATCTGCTCTTAACTCCCCTCGTACGTGGAGTTTTGAGATGTTAATGTTATTCTTAAACACTTTAAATTCTACGATTTTGATACCGTTTTCAAAAATAAACATCTGTTACTGACACTGCTCTGTTAAAATTTACGTAGTAGCCATAACACAACGGTGTAGCAAATGTAACACACATTTTTTAAATTTACGTAGATTTTTCGTTGTTTATAGTCAGAAACTTCGTTTTCTGCAAGCATTCTATTTAATTTGCCATCACGCAAAACACAGATTTTAAATAATTTAGACAACGAAGCTTAGCTCGTGTTGCATATAACCAGCAAATAATTACCTGATTTCCATTCCATGTCGTTACCATGCGTTTCTTACCTTTCATCACAAGTACGTGTTCGGGCTTCTCTTGTTTGGAATTCAGCTAGACCGCTGTGAACCTGGCATCGCATATCAAATACGTCGATTGGTTAGTTCCACCAGCTGAAGAAATCCTCTGTAGCTGTTAAAACTTTCAGCAGCCTTTATGACATTTACTTGACATTGGCGATAGGTCAAAGTTCAAAAGCTTTTGGAATCCTGTAATAATATAATGGACGATATTTGAAGACAGAAGAATAATATTGCATATTACCATGAAAGCAAGGTGCGCGGTAAAGCGCATAAACAGTGGCATGTAATCTAACGATCAGCAATTATTGACCGTGGGATTAATACACATGCATTATACCACCGGCGTCTACGAACAAAGTAAGACATTTAGGGTAGTAGCTACCAACTTCATTTAACTTTGACGAAATTATCATCTCTAGCAATAGAGTTTGGCCAACAGAATCTTTGAACTTGCAGGCTAATCAGCCCACAAAACTCTTGTGCCATAATTTCAACACAAATAATACTACAAACTGCTTTTTGATATTATTATGAGCTTCTTTAACACAGTTAAGAACGACTTGTTGCTCTGAGATACATTACAGTATACCTTCCATCTCCTTCTTGGTACACCAATCAAGTACCTTCCAAAACGTACGGATTGTGTCCTGTCATATTACCTACACAGCAAGCTAAATATAACGTGCTATAAATATTTAAATATTTACTGTAAAGTAGCGAGCGGGAGTAGTTCGTTTTAAGGTTACACCTTACGAAAATTCTTCTTACAGAAATAAGTTTTATTTTGCTTACCAAGTCAACGTTAAGATGTACTTAGCACGAGGGAGGGATACATTGATATTTTCATAAGTTCGTTAAGCAGATGCATTATAAAAACAATTTGTCCTTTGGGAAGATATCCAAATTAGTTATTTAAGTAACTGTAATAAGTATTAACTAAATCCATGAAAAACAGTCCTCCCTGAAAAGCTGATATTTTCTCAGGAGGTTCCCAGGAAGAAAAAATTTCCCTGCATTTCGTGGAACCCGCAGGTGCGTTACCTTATTCACAACAGCCCACCATCTCTCCCTATCCTTAGACAAATCAGTCCACTCCATGCCTACCAACATATTTCCTTTACGTTCCTTTTAATATTATCTTCCCTTCCAAGCCTAGGTATTTGAAGTAATCTCTTTCACTTACATCACCCCACCAAAATCCTGGAAGCATCAACCCTCTCCCCATACGTGCTACATGCCACGCCAATCTCAGTCTTCTTTATTTTATCACCCGGTTAATATTTGGTTAGGAGCAGAAATCATGAAGCTTTTTACTCTGCTGTTCCCGCCAGTTTCCTGTTTCCTCGTGCCTCTTAGGCCCAGATAGCTTCCTCAGTAACTGTTATTATTATTAACCTTTTAAAGCCTGGCGGTAACTTTACGTACCACCAGGTTTAATATTAAAAAATTCTACGTGGTGCCCAAATTACGTTTATGTGTTTTGTACGGATCTCAGAACAAACAGCAACTTTTGCCTTATGAAACATTAAGAGATTGGTTTTTATAACCGAAGCGGAGAGTGTTTACAGCGCGGTACGCACTGAGTCCTTATACAAAACATATAGGCTTCGTCTTTAAAGGGTTAATCACCTTTACACAGAGTATTTCAAGTTTTGTGCTTGAAACAAACCATTACTGTAGGGTGTATAATGTTACAACTATTTTGTGGTTACAATATAGTCGACAAATATTTTTATTTCCCATAATAAACATTTTGCACTTTTACACGAGTACTTTCCGTTCTAGGTGCGCAGTGCTAAGTATGGTTTTTTTCTGTAGCTTCTTGATGTGCTTTCCATTTACGTTGTTCAGACATATTCTGAAAGATTTTGATGTGGCACCAATTGGGTCCAGTATTACTGGTATCGCTTTTCTTTTTTACATTCCACATAAGCTGCATTTTTATCGTGATTTCTTTGTATTTTAAAATCTCTTCGGCTTCTTTCATTAAAATTTTGTCTCCTGAAATTTTAAGGTCTATTCGCAGAAACATTCCTCTCTCATTATCACCGATTACGATGTCAGGTTTATTGTTAAGGATGGTTCTGTCGGTATTTACATGTTGATTCCATAATATGATTACCTGACTTTCACGACTTATCTACTGACTTTTGTAAATGAAAATGACAGTGTTTCATTCCAATCTTACCCCCATTTCCTTGCATACTGTAAAGTGTAGTTGGAGACAAAATCTATCCCTTCTTTTACGTATTTTCATTCTGCCAAAATATGGCACACTGGTACAGTGTGATCTGTTATCTCGCCATATCTTTGGCACAGCTTGCCTTTACTATTGGTTTCTGTGTTACAATACTTTTTGCATAATGCATGGTTTGTAGTGCCTGATATTGTGTTGATATTATTATACTTCCAGCTTCTGCTTTCAGATCTGCTCTCGATAGCCACAGAAACGCCAACTTCTTCACTGATAAGCTGTCCGTCTGTACTTCATGTATACGTGTACTGCCCATGCATTATTCTGATATTAAATATTTTTAAGAAACCTCCTAATCTTTCTTTGCATTTTGTGTTTTTCTTTATTATTATTATTATTATTATTATTATTATTATTATTATTACACTTGTGCTGATAAGCCTGCACTTTAATAAATACCTACTATATAACCGTTTATAAGGGAGTTAGTTTTATTACCATGGAACTTTACATTTATAAGGCAATAGTGAGAGTCAGAAATATCGTGAAGCTAGCTAGATGCAGGGATGTAGCTAATTTGGACATCTGGCGTACACAACTGTGCAGGACCGAAAGGGGCAGGCGAGGACTGTAGACAGAGTTAGCACTAGTTAGAATGGGAAAGAGATATGCGGCTAGTTTGCAGCAAAAGGAACTTAGTTTGTCAATGTCAGGTTTAATGTGTTTTAGAAGTGTTTTTGCAGCTACAGAAATTTGGGAAGTTGACAGCTTTGGCCATCATAACTCGTCTGGTACGAGGTAACGAAGTCATACACCCACTTTTGAACGTTACTAGAGCACGGGGTTCACACGGGTTGAGTCGCAGGTTACGATCTCACGCCGTAGTCAGCCAATGGGAATTTGGAATTTAAAATTTCAACTTTTTGACCTATTAGGGATAGTCGAGGTAGGAAGATAGCCAATTAGAAGATGTAGGAAATTTGAGAGAGGGAGAAATTTTGAACTAGGGATACATCCGGTGGTTGCTGACGCCGGAGGAGACGCTGTTTGTATTTCTTAGTGGTCGGACGCTGTTAGTATTTCTTGGTGGTCGGACACGTTCAACAAATAATACAAACGAAAAGGTGATGAATTAATTCAGTGCCGCATCTAGAGATAAAGAAAAGATAAGAAATAAATTTAGAGATTCACTGTAAATTTTCATTGGAACAATAAAAAAACCTGTGTAATTAGTGCTTCGGACCACTTAGATTCCCTGTAGCTAAGAGACATGCTCCACCGATTGGAAAAGCTAGCGGGATAGGAGGAGCGGTTAGATACTGAATATTGAATACTATTTGTATTGGTGGTAGTACTAGTAGGGGTACTACTACTAATATAGTAGAACTACTACTATTATTATTATTATTATTATTAGTAGTAGTAATAGTAGTAGCAGTATATTGAACTTACAGGGGACGCTTAACTTATGCACTAACATAAATTCCGAACTTACCAGTCGCAAAGCAGATCAAAAAATTACCCTCCATTAACGGAATCCTAACGTTCATTGCCACACTCAGTAGTGTAGGTGCTAGAAAATACAGATTTTAAAGTCCTGCGTCCCGGTTTGGTTTGTTTTTATGAACTGTCCTGTATAAAATTATTCCCTTGTAAATTCCAGGAAATTATTTTGAAACACCCCGCGCTTGTACTGCGTAATCCTCTTAGCTGCACCTGTCCTGTTGGGATTTTTATTACACAACTAATTACTTGTTTTAAAAAATAAATGCAGGAGACCCATTCGTATTCATAGGATTTAGCGAGAAGATTAATTCTTTCTAAAGTACTTCCATTATCATTGGCAATGGTAATTAATTGGGCTCTTGCTACTTCAGCACACACACACAGACCAAGCCTCAGAGCCCATTTCATCGGCTTATAAAAGCACCAACTGGTGAAATAACGTTAAACCCTCCTTACACTTTTTTAGGGTATATTAGCACAACGAATTTTCCATTCTTGAGTTACGTGGATCAAATTACGATAGTAGTGACGAAAATTTTGTGTTTCCATACACTCGTGTAGGTAAATCATGAGACAGTATTGTATATATCATGCTAATATAATCGACCAGCCGTTCCGTATCTTGTGTACTGTACGTGAATGCGCAAATTGAATATGAATATTAACTAAGTAATATCTGACAGATACTTACGAAAGTATTACGTATTTGTCACCATTATAACACATACGTAATACTGATTTGCTAAAACACAAGACTTCATGTCCTCACTGTGGTGATAATGAAAATTATTTTCTCTCAAATAGAAGGCATTTCAATATACCAGACCGTTACCAAATTCTGAGAAACTTGGTCGTGAAATTCAGGATTTTACCTGAATTAAGGGGGCAGCAGAGGCTCTCGAAAGTCTCACAAATTATTGTCAAATTAAGGGACTCACTTTACAGAAGACCGTGGGTCTAATCGTAAAATTGTACAGAATTCCGATTATTACATATCACATTTGGAAATATTCAATTTATGGAATTTGTCCATAAAGCAACAGATTCCGAAAGAAGTAATACAGCTATACTAAAGGTTTGTGACAAAATTTTTTTATTTTGTGAATATAATGCTGGACACTGATCTATCTGAAGTAGGCCTATATTTATGATTGGCCTAAATGAGGTTCCATGATAGACTCTATTTCCATAGTCAAGTAATTGCCTCAGCTGTTAGTAAATTATTAATCAATTACCTCCATAGAAGTGCAGCATCAATTACCAGAATGTCACATACATCACGCATACCTCATGAAACGGGTTGCGTTGAATATTAACAGCCTATATTGGCACTTTAAATTATAATAACATTTATTTTATATTAAATTTACGCGGCAATCCAGCCCGTTTTTCTTCAGGCCTTTCTTCTTTTATAATGAAAGTTGACGTCATTACAGCAACGATTATTGAATTACTATTTTCCTGTAAGCACAGCCGAATCCGTCATTTCAGAAGGGCAGTAGCAAAGTATTTCATGTGAAAAGTTTCACATATAACTTAAGTTTCCCAGTAACTCTCTTTATGAATATTTCTTCATCCCAAAAACTTTCCTTGACAGTGCCTATTGTGACTGACACAGAATTTTGAAAAATAATCCGGGAACATTGGAATGAAACATAACGTTAATTATTAATATGTGGAATGCAGTAAGAAATATATTTTCAGCATTTTATAAAACCAGATTAGAAATGGGATATATACATTATACTTTATGTATTGAAAATGATGGATAATCACAACACACCCAATGAAAGAAAAACATTATAATCGAATTTAGTTGCTCAGTAACTCTTTAATTACGAAACACCGATCACCTGTAATTCCAAACAAATTTGTTACTCCATCAACAACAACCTGGTTAAATGGATGTCTTAATTTGAGATGCACGACGCTTATACGGCGATGTGTCGTCACTTTCTTAGTTACTGAAAATGTGGAAATTTTACTGTTTGTTTCAAATGTTCATACAACACGCAATAAGGAAGATATATTTTACCCATAGAAGCCAGGAACTATGTGAAATCAAATAAGCTTTAATTGAATCTGACGCACTTCTGCCATTTTTTCGACCAAAGCAGGTAAAGATGGCGACAATGTTACGTTACATGTCTCACTAATCTGTCTCACAAAAAGCTTTATCGTCAAAAACAACTAAATGACCTAATATACTTAAACATACCCTACTTTTATCAGCATGTGAGCCTCAAGTCCAGCAATTTTAGATATTACTGTACACATTCGTGTCCGGTTTTTAACTGTAAGTTTATTCATAACATGTCAGTTCCAATTTTATAGCATTCTAACCTCACTATATTTTATATGCGACTTTTATTTATAAACCATAAAGAGCTAACTAGCTTTGCAAGTATTTTACTCCGTAACACCAAAGAGATCTCACTAGATATATGAGATATTGTAACAACGACCTGTATGAAAAGGTTCTGTAGCAGTCACACAAGAAGATGGCACAGAAAACGTTCTGAAACTTGTAGCGTGTAATTTTAATATTTAAATATACCTTGAAAAATTAATTTTATGGTGTACGGCCTTTTGAATTTCCTATAATTTTATTGTCAACGCAAAACGGGATGGTCCACTTTAAAATTGATGGTAACGGCTATTACGGTCAGGTTTCTTCAGGGCGCTAGTCAGATATACGTTGTCAGTATCAGTATGTTAATGACGCCAGATATGGTACTTTGTAAATGGCCTGCAGGTACAGAGCCACATGGGAAAGTTAGGTAAACTATGCATATGGTGACGCCTCGGTGACTACGTGCAATAAAAAGCTGTGAAAATCCTACACATTCAATCAAATCTTCACGTTCATTTTAATAAAAGGAAAATACGTCCTTCTTCACCGTTTTTCCCCACGGCTAGACAGCCGGCCTCTTTATCGTTCGGATTTCGAAATCACACTCAGTTACACACCAAACATGGTAGGAGTCCTCTGGACAAGAGATCGGCCCATCGCAGAGACCTCTATTTGACAACACACAACACTCAGAAGAGATATCCATCCCCCCGCCGGGATTCGAACCCGCAATCACATTAAGCGATCGGCCGCAGACCCACGACTTAGACCGCACGACCACCGGAATCTCTCCACCAAATTACATTAGCTACATTTATTACGTAACCTTGTTCAGACATAAGAATTTAGAGCATGTCTCCTGTCAATGCACAAGAGGTATTAAATTTATACTGCGAATCGTAAATTCCTAAAATCCAAAAGTCTATGTATTGCGTATAAAAAACCTGTACTTATTTGTAGTCAGGTTGGTAAACGTCGTAACGTAATATTCGAAACTTAACCTTTCAAACCCTAGCAGTAACTTTATATACGACCACGTTTAAGATTAAAAAATTCTACGTTTTGCCCACATTGCGTTTATGTGTTTTGTACGGATCTCAGAACAAACAGCAACTTTTGCTTTATCAAACATTAAGAGACTGGTTTTTATAACCGAAGTGGAAAGTGTTTACAGCGCGGTACGCACTGAGTCTTTGTCTAAAACAGATACCCTTCGTCTTTAAAGGGTTAAAGTAGGCAAAATATACTTGTAAGATTGCAGCACGAATAATTATAAAAGCGAAACTGATGTATTTTCCATAAATTCTAATTAGAACTAAAACACGCGAAAAGAAAAAGCAAATGTTATTGAATTGCTGTAGGTAGTAGATGTTCATTTTGGATGCATTTTTTTCACTATATTTCCTACTCTTACTAACGTCATTATTGTCGGGGGCACTTCACTATTTAAATAAATGTGTCTCAATATATATTTGACGTAATAACATATTCGGTAGCGCACAAGTGAAAAGGACTCTGTTTTGCAAGACATGACGTGTTTTGTACTGTTTGCATTATAGTACACATTATTGCATACGGGAGAAAATTTACATAAATTGCAACACACGCTCGGTCTGTAAAGAATGAAACGCTCTTACTGTTGAAAATGTTTTATGTCACCAAGGAACTTGGGAATGCTGGGAATATTATTAAGCTGAGGAAAGACCGATATAAACTAGCGTGACAAATTAAAGTTATTAATCAGATGAGTGAACCTGCTGGCTTGAAAATTAAGGAGCTGCTGAAATGGAGGAAATGGCACTAGTAACAAGCGAAATGTACAGTGCAGTGAGCTGGGAACAACAGTATGTTCCGAAAAATAAGTATGCGATAGAAGATTAAAAAGCACGAACTGAAGAGACTTCGTAATATAAGCAATTATGCTTAATTTTTCCACTAAGTAAAGGATTCTAACCGGCACTCTACCGGCACATTGGCTCTAAATTTGGTAACAGAATAATTTACTTTGTCTTAGCCAAAATTAAGGATATGAATTACAAAATATTGATAAAATTCCGCAAGAATTGTTCCAAGGCCGCTCCCAGTGGCCGCGCGGTCTAAGGCGTAGGTCTGCGGCAGAGCGCTTGCAGGGATCGTGGGTTCGAATCCGACCGGGGGCATGGATGTTTGCCTCTTGTGAGTGTTTGTGTTTTCAGGTGGAGGTCTCTGCGACGGGCCGATCCCCCGTCCAGAGGAGTCGTACCGACTGTGGTGTTTGTCTGAGTGTGACCAAGTGAAATAAAAACAACCTCAACACCTACTGTGAGTAGGTAGAAGAGGTAAGGACTGCGAATTCTTCCAATCAGGAGGTAAAACTGTTTCAATGATTCACAAACTTGTTTATTTTATCTATACGAAGGGAGAAGTACCTCAAGATTGGATTGAATTGTTGTTTCTATTCATAAGAAGGGTAACAAAATTGATTCTCTTAACTACCGAGGCACGTCACCCTCATCAAACACCTACCAATTCCATCGAACATTTTCTGTTAACGTTAATTTCATATGAGGAAAAACTGAATTCTTAATCACTGACACAGTAAATCAAGTGCCAGTCATATTCTGCACGTCTATTTTACTCAAGATAAAGTGAAAATGTAATGGGACAGCATAAGAAATGTTTATGGACTGCAAGAAAGCCTAAGTGTTTGGTATAACCATGAGATAAATTAGGCTATTTAAAATACGTTTATGTGAAGGCTATAGTAAGGTTGCAGAGGTAAATATTTATCTAAAACATTTTCCATTCAAAACTGACTGAAAAAAGGGAAAAGATTTATTACCGTTGCTTTCAAACTTTGCTTTAGAATATGCCATTACGAAGGTCCAAGCTAACGTAGAGGGAAAGAAACTGAATGAAAAACATCAGTTTCTCCTCTGTGCTAATTATGCTAATTTGCTGGACAACATTATAAATACTGTAAATGAAAAAGATAGAAGATTTATTGGTTTCTGGTGAGTATATTGGGCTATAAATCAATACGGAGAAAACTAAGTGTTTTTTATGCTATTTGATTAGAATTTACCAAAAAATCATAATATAAATACTTCGAAAGTGCGAAAGATTCCAAACATTTGGCAACCAGACAAACAAGAAACAAGCAACTGAGTTCACATTAAATTCGGGAGTTGTTTGCTATCATTCGGGACAAGACCTTTTCTCTTCTATTTGCCATGGGAAAAACAAAAATATTAACAAATCCTATGATATGATTTTGCCTGTTGTTTCACATGTGTATGTGTGGAACTTTTTCCCTTATTTTAAGGGAAGAATATTGGCTGTGATGTTTCAAGAGTAGGACTCTAAGGAAAAAATCTGGGTTTAGAAGGAAGGAGTAAAGATTGACTGTAAGAAACTGTATAATGGTAAAATTTTGATACGTACACCTTACCAGATATTACTTGCTTGACAAAATAAGGAGGAATTTATGGGTTTTACATGTGGTAGGAATGTGCGACAGAGAAAATGCACGTAGGATTCTGATGGGTTAAACCGAAGGAAGAAAACCAGCTGTAAAAGCCAAGGCTAGAAGGAATAAAGATGGAATTTAGAGAACTAGGTTGGGATGGGGTGGATGGGATTCATTTGGTTCAGGTCAGGAACAAGTAGTGGGCTCTTGTGAACACGGTAATGAAACTGCGGGTTCGATATAACGCAAAGATTATTTCGATTGGTTATGAACATATTATCTTCTGAAGGAGGAATTACTACCATCAGCTAGGTAAAAACGTGGAAGATAAACATTTCCTGTCGAGAACTTACAGCCCGACGCACATCTGGTTCTTATAGTGATTGATGTTTTCTAATTATAGCAACTGAAATATAAACTATGTATTTATCTTCCAGCACTTCGTTACTCCTCACTACTTTACGTTACTTGGATCTCCCGTTAAACGTGCGAAATATGAGGTAATTCTCACAGCCCTCCTAGTCCGCCGTTAATGCTGTGCTGCCTTCGCACAATGTTAAAAAAATCGAGTTTTATCAACCTTCCAGCATAAGGCACTACTTTTAAAACTCATGTTGACTAAATAAGTACTTCGTTAAGCTTCATACTTTTTGTTTGACAGAGTCCTGTCTTTTAAACTGCAAATTTCACAACTTTTCTTTATTTTACAAGGGTGTCAGGAATTTTAATGTTTTCACGGCTATGACTACAAAGATTCCTGACTCTTGGTATGTAGGTAGTTGAAGAGTAATGTCGTCTATGATACAGTTTCGTGAAGAATGTTGTCTTCTAGGATAGAATTCCGTAAAGATTACTGCACTGTAGGAGATTTCGGTGAATACCACTGTTTCTAGGATAAAGTTCCGTGGATATTATTGTACTATAGTATATAATTCCGTAAAGATTACTGCACTGTAGGAGAATTCGGTGAATACCACTGTTTCTAGGATAAAGTTCCGTGGATATTATTGTACTATAGTATATAATTCCGTAAAGATTACTGCACTGTAGGAGATTTCGGTGAATACCACTGTTTCTAGGATAAAGTTCCGTGGATATTATTGTACTATAGTATATAATTCCGTAAAGTTTACTTCCTTCTAGGATATAGTTTCATAAAAGTTACTGTTTCCTAGGATATAATTCAGTGTTTGGAATGTCACACACTATTGTGAAGTGGTTTGCGAAGGTTACCTGTCTGGTAACCGATAAAAGGTTAGTGGTAAATACCACCTGCTGTTAACTTTAGAAAACTTCATTATACCAACACAGACAAGTTCTGACTTTGTAATGATTGTTATACTAAACAGCCGTACTTTTCGTACACAAAATTAATATACCATTGTAACGCATATAGACTGTGTTCCCCTGAGAAGTTTGTAATGAACTTTTATACAATGCTGATTAATATCATTCTTCAAAGAATTAATTTCGTCCAATAACTGCGAAAGTAGATAAAGTGCATCATTACACAACTGCAATTATCTTCGATTTCAAAGAAACCTCAAGGGTTTCATGGTAATGAAATTGACACCACATATTAAACAATTTATAACGACTCTCCTCTCAAATTCTTTATAGTAGCACGGGAAATGTCTCTACTCTAAAGCAACGAAGTTCGTTCTCTGAAGATTGTCTTTACACACCGTACAAGACAGAATGTTTGAAGAAAACTCGCTTCTAAATAAACAGGGAACGAGCATTGTTCTCAAGCGAGTAAATTAATTTCCTTTCCAGCGTTCAGCATTTGTCTTATTAATGAAAACTATATATATATATACATAGAGAGTCGTGCAATATACAATACTCAAGACATACAGTCAGTAGAACCCCTTTTCATTTCATGTCCCAACGTTACGCTAATGTATAAAGTATAACACAGAAACATTTAGATTTTCGCATAGCAGCTACGATTTGACTTGTGCCAAAGTACATTTCTGTAGCATTTGCTACGCCTCTCTCGTCTTCTTAATCCAACTAACATTCCAGCAAATTATAATGCGAAGTAAAATTAAATGAGTGATAATTTAAATCAGCGATTATGAGAACAAAACGACAATATAAGTTAAGTACAAAAGCTGTCCCTGTACGTATTACGCAACGTGAAAGCGAAGTACGAATTTAAGTTTCCATCTACGAGAGTGGGTGTTTTATCTCCAACACAACTAATCGGGTTATACCGACACTTAGAATTAGTGATGTGCACTAAACATCCACGACAATTTCATTTCGGTCAAGGTCTCCCCAGTGTAACTTATAGTTTATATGAATATGAAAACGAACTCCGATGTACTTCTAAAACAAACGATTTATTGAACATAAAATCGGCCACAACACAAAATATAATATGATGTATTTTTATACCTTTCTTTAAAAAAATCTATGCCACTTTGGCGTTACTTCATAAGATAATACATGCCTTACGGCTCCAAACTCTGTCATATTTGCGTAACCGATAAATTTGCCAACAGGAAAAGTTATGTCTTTAATAAGCAGGGTAGAATTTTAAAGCGTTTAGTTTCCTTGAAAATAGATTTGTAACTGAAACAAATAAAAACCGGGGAATGAGGGATGCAAAACTTCAAAAGGAATTAATCTTGAATATAGATAAACCCACAAATATGACGATTCCATCGGACGGCCGTCTTGGATTCCATGGCAAGGGACACTTCGAAATGTTCGTCCTCTGGAGTAAGTTGAAAGAATAGGGCCAAATAGTACGTTAGATTTTAGAAACTAATAGCACTTAACAGTTAAAGTTTATATGGTTCAAACAGTGCAGATAGTGAGCTAATAATAACTTTGCAAGTTTCACGCCTTCATTCGACATGGCACAGTAATGCTGGTTAATGACGCATAAAATTGTCTCTCGCCTGAGCATCTGAAGATATGAAATTAAAGTAGGTGTAAAACTGTAGTTCATCCCTCACAGACAGCAAACTCCATTTAGCCCACGAAGGCCATTCGGGTCCTTATGTAAAAGGAAATTAACAACCGCGTACTAGGTCTAGTAACAGAATGAAAAACACACAAACTCTTTTTATGCACAAAATCTGGAGTTTTGATTCTAGAGCTGTCGGTACACGCAGTTTCAATCGGGCTCACATTTACAGCAACAATTATGAATGTCTTATCCAAATTAACTCATAGTGAGTATGGGAATGGGGAATCATTAGTTATTGCTCTGTAGATGTTTAAACGACGCAGTCTCGTATAAGATACAGCGCCGAATGATAAGGTGAGTAAATGAAAGCGAAATGAAGAAGGCGCCGGAGGAAGAAGTTGTGTTTTAAGTGATGTAGGAAGCCGGCATTGTCGTCGACAATCTGCTAAGAACGAAGAAAATCCTCGGTGAAATAGTCAGTGTCCCAGGTGAGATTCAAATCGTGTACCTCTATATTAAAAGGCAGACGTGCTACCGTTTCAGCCAACTCGCAAATGGTACAGCTATGAGTACTCCCGCAGTGTAGCGCGAAAAATCAGTGTTATGGGCGTCGAATTCCGTGATTGCTAAAGATAAGTCTGATAAAAGGGCGAAAATAACAGACTTCTTAGGCGACCCTCTTCCAGCCGTATCTTCATCGGTGGAAAGTAACAAAACTGTAGTTAAAAATGATAGAAAGTAAAAGGTAAAAAAAAAGCAATCCCATTACAGGCCTGGACAGGCCCACAGGGTTCCAGGAGGTCGAGGCTCCCAGATACGATGCAGATGATACGAAAGTGGCGCCTGTAAATATTTACGGGCAGTCTATACGACACAAGCAATTTTACAGACATGTGCTGTTTTTTTTTGAAGCTAGGCCTAAGTATTATATAGCAATGGGCAGTTACGTAATTTAATCTTACCGCAGAAAATGGGTTTTGCCCGTTTTGTCTCAAAAACTCTAATCTCACCAAAAAGTAAACTGACCAAAAATTGGGGGTTTCCTCACTCTATAAAGCTCTTTTTCAAAATATTTCCACTGCCAGAAATATTTAGTAGGTTAAACTCAAGTGCGCGCATAGAAGCATGTGGATTGGTTAAACATGTAGATCTTAATACAAAGTGCCCATTCTGTTTTTTTACTTGAAACCATAACTGCAACATGCAGGCACCATTTAAATGGAATTATAGAAAATAAATTTTATAAAAGCCTTTACGCCACTTTACGACTCATTATTTGAGGGCTGGCGGAGACACACAGCGAAGCGAAGATGTTTAATTTCACAGTTTTGCACCCATGCTAAAATTCCGTGAGAATTTGTCTCACAAAATACATTTCTGCAGCACTTCAATTACGTCTAAGTGCCTATATAGCCAGTGCCTTTCGAATAAGACATGTTTGAAATAATTTATTTACCCTGTCGCCCCACACATGTAGGAGGATTATCGTCTCTCTCAGACTGGCAGAAAACACAACAGCCGTGACGACACAAACACATAACTGTTAGATAGACCTATATCCTCTCACACTTTGTAGGTACTACGGGAAACAGGAATGCTGGCTTTGGCACCTGTTTGAAATTGATCCGCGTTAAAACGTTCTGCCAAGTGGTGGGGAATTTTTCGAAGACGCAAAGGAAAAGACTACGTGCGGCAGGGAATTCAGTTAATTAGAAACATTGTTTCAAGGAACTAGAGATAGAAAGGCCGACGTTGCCCCTGGATTACCTTACGAAGGTATGCTTTATGCCTTCCTGTCTATACTGGCCTGAAGAACACATAATGAGCGTCACGTTCCACCGGAAGAATCTCACTGGCACATAGTCAATTTTTATCGAGTTTCCTTCTGCATAAACAGATTATGTCCCGTAAGCAAGAGATTCCTAATATAAACAGCGGACATTATATTCAGCGTCGAAATACATTAGTAATAAAACATACACTTATTATGCTAACAGATACAATCGTGAAATGCACACGTGAATTGTTCAATTTTTATACAAATGTTTGCGTGTCATTTTAACTCAAAACTATGGAACTGTTTCAGATCCATAATATCACACTTCTTAAGCATTCCAGAAGAAAGGTCTAGAAAACCAGAGTTACAGGTATCAGTCTATAACTTACTTTATATTTATAAACAAATACTAAATGTTTACATAAAGCTTATCTGACTCACTGACTAAATATTTAGCATAAATAAACAGAACATTCATTTTATTCTGGACCCTGAAGACCTTATTACCATTACCGTCAACAGACTAGCTCTCCAGATTCGCTTTTGGGTTCATATTGTCTAGCTTCTTTCCTCAAGCATTCCGTCCGCACATTTAAATTAACGTTAACATCCCTTCCGTCTCGTATATCCTTATTCGTTTTCATACACAGAGTTTTTAAAAATATTTTTATATAATAGCATTAATTTTCCTTAAGTTTAATGCTATGAATCCAAGCATTCTAGTATCAGATTTTTCTTAAATGCTCGTAGTTATAACGAAGCCTATAAGAGCAAAGAAGTCGTCGGTACACAGAAGAACCTACATTCTCACGCTGGCGGTTATTATTAAGAACAAAATCTTCTGAAACACTATCAATTTGAGTATATATAAATAGCCCTACTTTCGGCAGAACATTTTCCTTAATTTAAGGGGCATTCTGAAAATGGAGGCAGCAGGTTCCTGCGAAGCAGTTTTACATTTATATAGTAATAAATGTCATGAGAAACACGAAATGAATTTATAACAATTTCTGCGGAACATACGAATAGTCAGCGCAGTTTCGATGTTATATTAATTAATATTACTTATAAAGTGACAACAGTCTGCACAGAATGCTGATAAAATTAAGAAGTTATTTAACGAAGTTGCGAATATACAGCAAATTTTATATTGGTACTGCTATTACAAAGTCTTCTGTGGGCACTCCTGAACATTCTTCTTCTCCTATGCGATACTTTATGAAGAACACCTTTTTAATGTGGAGAAAGTCCCCGTAGCAGAAGCTACGGAAGCACCACAGCGTTAAGGCTTATTGTGCAGTTACTGTGATGTAAATGAAGGGACAGATGATCAGCTTTTTTTTAATTTTTCCAAGTAATGGAGCACCGGTGGAATGAAACTGACAGGGAAAATCGAAGTACTCGGGGGAAAAACCTGTCCCAGTGCCAGTTCGTCCACCACAAATCGCAGAAGGACTGACCAGTAATCGAAACCGGACCACCGCATTGGGAGGCCAGCGACTAACCGCCTGGGCCATGGCACGGCCTGAGAACATCCATCAATCGTAAAGAATTAATTAACGAACTAAATCAGTTTTTGAAAAAACGATAAATTGATTGTAGTGACTACATGTTCTTTTAAATTAAGAAATGTATTATAATTATAAAACCCTGAGAAGTTCTTAAAATTTAAGAAATAATCCATTCTTTAAACGCAACAAAAATTATTTTCTACAATATCGAATTTCAATGCGTCCGTTAAAATATTTTGATAAAAATAAGACGAAACTTGCATTCAAAAGACAGAGATTCACAACTCTACGGTGAACGGATATGTAGACACCTATTTACATGTCAAAGCATAGGTAATTTGCCAACAACTTTAATACGATGTTGCAAAATATTACCCTTCACAAATTACAAGAAAGTAGGGCGTGTCTCTTTAGATATATTTGCAAAAATTTTGTCAAGTTATAACTACCATCAATAAAAAAATATATTTGTTTTGAAGTCATACTTCCTTTAACAGCCCTGTAGAATTCAATGTAGCCTACCTGTGCTCATAAGTTTTTAACAGTGATCCATTTATTAACTAAAACGCGCGCATATGTCATTATTGCTGTCCATCCGTTGCAAATATTTTTAAAAAGCAGTGTTTACGTTACGTTATTCGTCCATACCTTACCCCAGTTATCGGAACCTTTCAAGAAAAGAACGTCGAAACATCTGTATCTAGTAACAAACCAAAGGGTCCTAGAAAATTTTAAATAAACTATTATCTAGAGAAACTGTATTAGATTGTGAAATAACGATAACCTGTATTTATCTTAGCAGGCTACGATAATGTAAATACAAACTCAGCAAATGTTGCAATGTGTTTTACAGCACAAAATACGGAAAAGTATTACAAAAGGAAAGAAGAACATGAAAACATCATCATCCGCAACAGCAACAACAAACACAACGGCAACAACAAACACAACAGCACCAAATTTAATGTGTTCCATGTCCGTGCACTAAAGTATACAAAAACACTAATCACCAACAGATGCACAAAGAGTTTTTTCATCAATTGTAACACACTCCTATATGTTTCGACCCTGCTGGGTCATCCTCAGGGAGAACTTTCTCTTGTCGTTACACTAAGGTTGCACTTTATATTTGAGAGAGAATGTGCTGTTGACTGTGTACTGCGTTGTTGTTTGGAGGCGTGAACTCTCTGCGGTCCCGGCCTGCAAGCCTCCAAAAAGCAACGCAGTGCACAGTCAACAGCACATTCTCGCTCAACTATAAAGTGCAACCTTAGTGTAACGACAACAGAAAGTTCTCCCTGAAGATGACCCAGCAGGGTCGAAACATATAGGAGTGTGTTACAATTGATGAAAAAACTCTTAGTGCATGTGTTGGTCATTAACGTTTTTTTACAACAGCAACAATTAAAATTGACAGTCCAATGGTTTTCAGTAATTCGTCTAGACAATAATAGGCACGGAATTTCTGAAAGAGGACCGTTAAGTAACATGGACAATACGAGTAAGAATAACTCAGCACACAAAAATGTAATAAACTGTGGGAAACTGAATTTTCATTGCAAATGGTATTATATATTGTAAGAAGTAACGAAAAACACCGCGCTCTATTAATATTTTACAATGAGTGTACAAGACGCAGTGTATTAATCGTTAACAACATCACTGCAGCCACTAATGTGCTGCATGCGAAAGTTCTCCATTTTGTATTCGATAATATTTAATTCTATCAAAATAATAAATTGCAGCTTTCTTCCTACCTCATTTGAACTTCAACGTCAGATGGTAAAAATCTTTCACACTGTTGCTTTTTCTCTTTACTTATTCCAGCTATACGTCCCTCACTCCACCGTAGATAGAATCACTGTTCATTGTATTGGCACTAATTTTTTTTCACTTTTTTTTACAACACTCATAAAAGCATTAGGAATAACAGTCCTATTTTGTTCCAAATAAAATGGCTCAACGTTCAGCGATCCCTATTTTTCTATGTACGCATTAAGAACTCAAGGAGTAACAACACAGTAAAAATAGCGCATATAATATACTCGTTTCAACAGAATAACTTAGCTGACGATCTGCACTGACTGAAGTACACACTGTAAGTGAAGACATATATGGTCAACGTCCTTCTGCTTGTATCCGAATTACAATGAAGTTGCATTCCCCCCATTCACAACCTCCATGTACCTTTCGGACAGAGGGGGAGCGTAAACAGGATTCTACGCAAAATAAATGGGCCAGCCGTCGTAGAACGTTAGTAACTGAAATTGATTCGAGTCAACTGGACGGAATGCGGTTTGTGTTCGCAGACTACTACACGCGATAAAACACAGAGACGCGTAACATGCAAGTGTTAAGGCCTACCCGATGTAGGAAAGCTTCCATATTATTTGTAGGATGCCAGCAGAATGCTGTGGTTGTGTACCTATGTACTGATTCATAGTACGATTTCACCTGCGTTTCTAAAGAAAGCTTTACTCTACAGGAATAAACAAAATACCTAATTCGATCTCTATATCAACTGCACCATGCAGCTAGTATTTACATTAGAAAAAGCCTAAGATAACAAATAATAATAAGGGAGTGGAATGGAAATATGAGGGCAAGTTATGTCGGATATTTGAGGTCAATAATCAAAATAAATTAACAGATCATTTAACGACTATGCATGTACCTGATGATGGCTCGGCCAAGCCGAAACTTGTAGTATATTTGTACTACCTAGGGAAAATATTATATTGTACAAAATATATAACGTACCGCGGTGTGTCTGACTGTGTTTATTATCGCTGCAAATTAAGATTAATAGATCATTGTTCTTGTGGCAGTTTTAATAGTAGCATTTGACTGTGTGTTTCTGTATCTACTGTGTTTTGGCCAAAGAACAGTATGACGTCTTCATAAGTACGTTTGTTGTATCATTTTAAAACGCAGTAGAAATTACACTAATAATTTAAAATTATACTTCTATTCACTCACGGCAAGTATATTTGAAAAAATATTTGAAGACATTACTCCCAAGTTATACGTATACAGGTTAAGTGAGTGGTTTCCGTGGTGTGTACTATGGTGTACACCTCTTACAATTGCCACTTACACTTAATTACAGCATTCTATATAAGTTACAGCTTTCTGATAAGCGTACATCCATAATTTTAAAAATTATACATAGTGAATATTCCTTAGATAAGGCGGCATGGTGTATGATCGACATTTCGGCAAATGTGTGAATCTATAATATAACCTTCTCATTACTTTTCTAAGATTAACAAACAGCACATACATTACATATGACTAGATTCAGTCTTCTGGGAAATCACAGCCTGTGAATTTGTATATAAGGTACCAACGTTTCGGAAGATATTGCTGCCTTCACCTCAAGGGTAACCCATCAAGAATAATCTTGGATTACCCTGAAGACGGTGGCAGCAATCGCCTCCGAAACTTTGATGTCATACATAAATCTGCATGCCGTCATATTTCAGAGGATTCGAACCTTCATTACCACCGGTGTGTGAAATTCAGAATCTACTTAGATGGGTAGCGTCATTGTCCAGGTTTTGAAATTTTAATTTCCCATTCAGTTACAGAAAAGTAAATGTTGCTTACACTATACGGGCGTCTTACTTTACTTTATGTATTGTATATACATATAAAGAAGTCGCACAGCAAGCTGATATCCTTGTAAGGGCTTCAAGCGACAAACTGAACATTCCCATAAACAAAACAATAAAAAAGTCATAAAAAGTGAGCACAGTAAAGTGAAATAAAATTTATTCGTGCCATCGAAATTTCATGAATGCCAAAAAGAGGACGTACCTACTTTGTGGGTTAAACATTTTTAATGTAATTGTAAAACTTAAAGAAATTTACGAATCTGCATAAAAGGCCTATATAAATTTACATAAAACTCATCGTACTAAAAAGCGGAACCACGAGTCTAGTCCGAAACAAAACATTTTGTAATTCTACATTTATAGAAAAGTTAAGGAGTAGAGATGACAATTAGAAATTTCAGTTCTGAAGTATGAAATGTTGAGTTTTAAAATAAAATGTCTATTTTCATATTTGAGTTTTAATTTATGGTGCTGTCATTAAGTCAGATTACACATCATTAAATGATATGATGATTGGTGAATAACGAAAGAACATTTCGGCATTGCAATGGAGGTACTGATAAAAACAACGACTAACCTTAGGATACTCTGTGTTCCGACAGAGAATATAACTGAGTATATCCAGAGTATGGCCGTGCCGTGGTTCAGGCGGTTAGCCGCCGGCCTCCCACCGCGGAGGCCCGGGTTCGATCCCGGGTCAGTCCATGTGGGATTTGTGGTGGACAAAGTGGCACTGGGACAGGTTTTTCCCCGAGTACTTCGGTTTTCCCCTGTCAATTTCATTCCACCGGACAAAAAATAATCATCATCTTCATCTTCATCACAGGGTTGCACAATAAGCCTCAAGGTTACGGTGCGTCCGCAGCGTCTGCTGCGGTGCCCTTCACTACTAAAAAAGAAAAAAAATATCCAGAGTATGCTTAAAAACTACAAGCCTTCCAGTCAAACTCTCGTATTTCCATTTGTGACGCTACGGTATACGAAATATGCAGCATATCTAAGACATAAACATGAGGGCTGAAGATGTACTCATTATCTTTAGAAGTGTTAAATAAATAATCCAGTAAAAATAACATACTAGGAAGAAGAATGTTGTAACTGACGAATAAAGAGCTTCCATTGCGAACATGTCTACAGATTACGTATTAAGTTTGCTTTCTTCTGGGATGTGACACTGTGTAAATCTGTAGAAAGGAACTACAATGTCAGAGGCGCCTGCTGCTAACAACTTCAGACTACAGTCAGTATGTTACTTCGCAGCTTTGGTACTTATCTGTCAAACTACACGTTGTCACATACTCTTGATCCTCACCGTCGTGTGAAAATCAAATCTTAAAGAAATATTTTTCTGTGTAGCTTTAAATCTCTTCGTTGCTATGTTAGGTAGCAGTTCACAGTATATTTCGATGTCGTTCTACGTCCCTGGATGCAGACTGCAGAATTATGTACAGAACCAAACACTGTCTATGGTTGTTGATTTGAAATAAAAGTGAGCATAAATCTAACTCCTTCTGAAGTAAACTTCTTTCTAAGAAGCCAAATTCCCTCAGTTATTACAGAAATTCCCCTTCTTATATGGGAATCCCTGATTCATTATTGTGTTCAAAAAATATTCCAAATTACATAAACCCAAATCACGTCTTCACACTTTACTTTAAGTTCCATTTTTAATATTATGTTCCCGTCTAAGCATAAAGGCCTCTCAAGACGTCTCCTAACTCAGGTCTTCGAGAGCATTTGTTTGCACATTTTTCTCCTCTTTCATTGTGTCACATGTCCTGATCATGCCATCTTTCTTGACTTAAACACCCTACTGTGATTGTATATCGTAAAATTATAAAGCTCCCCAATGTCTAATTTTTTGCAGCCCCCCCCCCCGTACATTAGATGCACATTCGCACGTGTTATCCTCAGCGTAATGTTCTCGAACATCCTTGATCCATAACATTCACATAGGGCCGCAGATAATACTCCACTCCCATACAAAAGGACATGTGAAAATACAGTTCTAATACGCATCGTTTTAGGTGGGGCAGATATTATGATATTTACGGATGTTAAGCCGAATTTTTCTACTTCAGTTTCACTTCTTGAAAGCCGTGATTAACAATATATCCGGTTCTGCTATTCAAACGCAAAGGTAAGCCAGGGTTACGTACGCGAATATGGTCTCAATGAGTGGGTCACAGACTTTCTATTACCCTTAAATTCCGCTGCAAATATTAATATCTCAGCTCAGCATCCTAGATATGAAGATCAGATACATAATTCCAATGAGCAAAACTAACTCTTTGATACTGAAGTGGCGTTTCGTAGCTCAAATTATTACTTGCCATCGAGCGGAGGGAATAAGAAATTTTGTACCGGGATTAAAGTAAGGCTGTCTACTTATCGTTGGCATGTGTGCAGCTTCCACGATTACATGGTATGAAACGCACCGGGTTCCATTACTGAAACGTGGGTACTGGATTTTGTGGCATTTCATAAAAAGGGAAAAGGCAGTTCCGGTTAAATAAAATGTGATAATACACATACGAGAAAATTAGCCCTTTAAGGACTAGTGGCTTCTATATGTGCCGCCAAGTTTAGCACTAAGGGGTCTTCGTATTTTTTCACAAAATTTACACGTTTCTTAAAACTCTCACAATACACAGGGACTGTTTTCTTGTACTGTATACTTCGACCGGTCTGACGAAACCACACTCTGTTCTCTCTGCAGTAAAAGGTAAAGCAATCCCATTACAGGCCTGGACAGGCCCTTAGGGTTCCAGGAGGTTGAGGCTCCCAGATTTCTAGACAGTCGGCACATGAAGATGGTAAGGTTGTCAGCCTTACGCACCGGCCTTCTTTACCCCCAGGAAATGTTCCTGATACTCATTTCTGTTAGAGGCTGAGTCGACCCCAGGGCCACAGTGCGGCCGGAAGGAATATGTCAATGAAAAATTCCAATGACACCATTGGGAATCGAACCCGCGACCTTCCGGCTTGTAGCACAGTGCCTCACTGCGCCACGCGTGCCCCTCTCTCTGCAGTACGAAGCAAAATTTCATGTATATTGTAGATCAATCTCAGTCTTAAAGGGGCAGTAATTCACATATCAAGCCACTTGGATTTTACGAGGCACCCGTTAGCTACCTTTGTTCCATTGCAAAGCAAACTGTACTAATTTAATAAAGTTTATCCCTCTACCTTTGTCCCACTAAAAAGCAGAGGATGTTCTCGCCAATTTGATTTTCTCGTGCCATAGAAATATCTTATTAAACAAAACACACAGGACCCATCACTCTGTCTACACTAGAGTAAAATTCTTCACTTCATTACCATAGATAAAAGAACCAGTGTAATTGTATAGTAGAACGGATGGCGTTGCAAGAGACCAGAAGAAAGCAGGTATTCTAATAACAGCTACTGTAGCAGTAAGAAATCCTGAGGAATTTGTGCGGCGCTTACGAGAGAAAAAGCGAAAAGAGATTAAAATAATACGAACAGAAGTAAATTTCCGATTCACAAATAAGAAGGAAGAGACATTAGTCACGTTTAAAACTTTAAAAATTAAAAGTAACTCCTAGATTTTTGTTCTAAACATATTTTGATACAAATACGTGTCAAGGCACATCCAAACATCATTCACAATTTGCAAACGGCATTCTTGATCTTCAGTAACGTATGAACTCTACACAGTCTAGCCGGTTTTAGGAGACATCCCAGATATTAATTTTCGTGACAAATTCTCAATGAAAGCATGGCTGAAGGACCGTCATATGTTTACAACTGTGCGTAAAAAACCGCAGTCGAATACCATACTGTGTTGCTTTATTCGATTCAGACCATTGCCTTCCAAGTGACGACACTACGTAATATGATACGTTTACAAGGGTTTTCCAGGAACCTGCTGCTTCTTTCTTCGGTGCAGAATTGAGCCGTCATGTTCTTCCGAAATTTGTTAAAACAGTCAGGCTATCGTACTACCAGAAGACAAAAATAAATATCTTTGTTAATGTGAAAATCTCAAATGTCGATATTTCAATGCAGCTTATCTTCATAAAACCTTCTTGTAAGTTCATTTTTGAAACTACCTTCCTCTCTATGCTTACGTACCAAAAGCGCTACCAACCCCCTTCACTTTTCCAACTAAGACTGAATTACGTAATCTGTACTTCCATCATTCCAATGGAAGGAAGTGGGACCACCTCCGTCATTACTGTATGCTAAGGGCTTGGTGCAAGTTAAATCGGAATTCAGCTGAACGCAGAAGCTGAAGGTCTTTCCTCCAAGACATTCATATCGGCACTGGAAAAGATTAAGCCCCTATCTAAGGGGTGCCTAGGACTATTTTCCTCCGGGACAAATCGACGGTTGCGTGAAGATTACTACGTACCTCTACCGGGTGCCGACGTAAAAAATCCGTGGAGCTAAAACTCCACAGCCCCACATGCTTCCACAATACTTTGTTAATGAGGCACAGGCCTGTATTTACTTTTATCACGCACAAGTTAGGAACCATGTAGTTCAGTATTCATAAGCTGTCCTATTCATTCATGTGACGTAACGCAGCATTACGTACTCAAATCACAAACATTGTAAAATAAATTTGATGTGTTCCATGACCGTGCACTATATTATACAAAAACACTAATCACCAACAAATGAGTGAGAACGTGCTGTTGACACAGTGAACAGTACGTTCTCACTCAACTATAAAGTGCAACCTTAGTGTAACGGTAACAAAAAGTTCTCCCTGAAGATGACCCAGCAGGGTCGAAACATGTAGGAGTGTGTTACAATCGATGATAAAACTCTCTTTGTGCATTTGTTGGTGATTAGTGTTTTTGTAAAATAACTTGTGTACATAAATGCTTATCCCATACGGTTTTCTTCTTACCAGTACAATTGTGATTGCACAGCCAGTACAGGTCACATGACATGTTCTTATAGAATGTAAAATGTTGTCTAAAAATGCCTGGGTCATTAGTCTCCTAATCGAAAAAAATTAATGCATCATCGTATGACTACCATCGCTGTATAAAACTGAAAGCTAAAATGCCAAAACTTAAACATGGAATCAATGAATAAATTAAGCATATCACTAACCTAGTGGAAATTAATTTCTCTCATGGTAAAAAACTGTGTGGCAGACGTGGATGGTTCGCGTTCTGAATACGTTCCATCACAACCCGCATATAGACACATGACATTCCGCGTCCTTCATGGAATTTCTCAGTCCACCGAATCAAATTTTCGATTAGCCCTGCAAACACTTCACAATCATATTTTAAATACACATTTCTGACAAACAATCTATAATTTAAAACTAACAGAATTAAGCTTTCCTTTTGTCTCAGCATTTTAAATAAAAATCTATAAATCCCTATTTACAAAGCACAATTAAATTAAATTATTACAAATCACAAACAAACTACGATTTTTTCCCTCAATAGCGATATATCTTGCGCGATAAGTGTAACCATTCTCCTTGTAAGCTGGTGCGTAGGTACGAAAATTTCGAACCTAACTCCAGCCTCCGTCTTCAGCACAGAAAATGGAGTACATGTTTTTATGAAACATTGGTGTCAATATACCAGGTTACACGTCGAAACAACCCACAAGACCGTACTGCAATACTTCCGACACGAGAACCTCAAAATAACGTCGTTTTCTGTTCCGCTTGTTCTCAGCTGATTTCTATAAATGTCATAATATGAAACGCGTTAAAAATTGTAATGACACACGAGGATTGTGTCTATATCCACTTCATTACCGACGCTAAAATATTACTGTAATTATGTTACGTTTGGAATAAATAGTATATCCATGAAGACATTAGGAACACAATTTTTAGATGAACCAGCATGCTGTAAAGTGTCTGTCTGTCTGAACTCAATTACACCATTTCTTTGTTTAAAGTTCTGCCACGACTGGGACGTATAGACCATTGTCTGTGGTAAGACAAATGAAGAACAGATCCCGCTTGTAATACAAGTCGCTGCAAAAAGGTCTTTTACGACGGAGTTTAATTGCCGAAGAACGGTGGAGTGGGGCGAGCGAGATGTTTGGGGGTGCACCACTTGTTAATTGCTCCGATGTTCCAATTACACTGGGCGCCTGGATAGACGCCAACATGTGCCAGAACGCCACTCTGAGATTCTTGGAAACACATCTTACGACGTACTTTGAATGTTTTGTTGAAACATAGTCTTTCGTTCTGTGCAGCAAGATTATCATTCAAAGTGACGCAATATGTAAACAAATGTTTCTTCCTTGCAATTAAATAAAGGTCTAGCAACTTTCGTCAACAGAAATTGAAGAGAAGGCTTAATGAATATGTTATAAGTGAGTGTACTCCTATGTGTCTCTGCTTTTAGCAACATTTCAGCTGTGTGACATATTTTCACACATATTGTTGCCATTTGATACCCAGCAACTAACTTCGCGCGTAATCAGATTAATCTCACAACAAATTTATTGCAAGAACGAAGTAAACTTCCGTACATTTTAAAGATTGAAAGTAAGCCAATTAAACCGTTGTCACGTTTAAACTCTACATACATATTTTATGATATACTGGGTGTGAAAGTTGAGTGGTTTATCGGTTATATTTTCGTGATTTTTGATACATTTACAGATTAATTTCGGGAAAACCCTTTAAAACAGCTCTCAATGGCCTTTACATTTTTTAATTCTCACATTTCATTAGGAATCTCCCATTTAATTCCAATGTATGAAGCCTCTTTAAATTAAAGGCGTCTTTAAATAATACAATAATACAGTGTTAAAATTCATTTTCTTGCTATACTAGAAACCGATTGTGTAGAATGCGGTAGTAAGCAATTCTGCATTTCAGCCTCGCACTGTCGCGAAATATTTTTATCATTAATAACAAATAGACATTTTAGTCATTTTCAGAGGGGTGTTGAAGCTGGATCATACAACTTTAAAATAACTACACCTTATAAAATTAAAAAAAATAACGCAGACCCAATTAACCCTTTAAAGAAGAAGCGTATCTGTTTTATATAACGACTTAGGTCGTACCGCGCTGTAAACACTCTCCACTTGGGTTATAAAAACCAGTCTGTAAATGATGTATAAGCCAAAAGTTGCTGTTTGTTCTGAGATCCGTACAAAACACATAAAGGCAGTGTCACTACAATGTAGAAATTTTTAATGCTAAACGACGTGCTACGTAAAGTTACCGCTAGGTTTTAAAAGATTAAAAACATAAAAATTGTGCCTGTTAATTCCTCAATTTTTTCATGCCACATATAAAAATGGGCCTATAAAATAAATTTCATTTTCCATACTTTTATGTTCAGCAAATTCTCTAAAATTGACTTAATTCTTGATATAAAGCGTCTGAGAATTTTATGTGACATATGTAACAAACAAAAGACGAGGAATATGAAGCAACAGTTCTTCCATTTCTGCCTTAAGCGCTTTAAATCTCGCGCTGAAAATTTCTGTGCTCCTAGGGATATTCGAATTCCCAGCTCCAGGGTGAGGTCGACCAAAGACAGCTCAAGGCTTAGAATGCGCGGCCATCACTGTCGAGATTTAAATTGCTTGAATTAGAATTACATAACAGTCAGGTCATCCACGCAGTACAATTTCGTCTGCAATCACGGAGAGACAGATTCTGTCGTGAATATTCATCTTTGTGAATCCTAACATAGATTTTAAAGCAGACCGACGGATGGATGGACGGTCACTTTGTGTTGTACGTGTTAGTACTACAAATTCAGGTATAAAACTTTTTGTTTCAAGGAGCTGGGAGCACGTCGCTTGATAAGCACAATCAGTACAACATGCCTGTGCGATCACAGGGACCGTGGTTCACAGGGTACTGCTGGTAAAGTTACGTAAGCTAACGCAACAGTACTCTCGCCCGTGTTAAGAAACGAAAGAAAAAAAAACTTAAAAGAAATGGAAGGTGGGGCTGAAAGGAAAAGCCGTTCCTATTGGTGGAGTTTGGGATGATTTCCTTGTTTACAGTTTCAAGAATTAAATTAGAGTCTACCGAACATCGGCGCAATGGGTATGTGGAATATTTTTTCCTGATGGATAAAAATGCCGAAATGTAAAACATCCCACATAAAACTACACTTCGAAAGGATAGTGAATATAAGAATATTCTGAAAACAAAGAAAAAAGCCGTAATATCGCTGCACGAATAATTACATTTTGAAGTAAATACAGGTTAAGAAATGCTGTAAGATGATACTCAACATACGGTGTGGATTCGTAATATATATACGATGCAGTCACGTTTTACGTTCGTTTGTGGATACTCGGGCGGCGACGAAACAAAAAATGGGTGTGATAAGGCCCAAGTGAATGCCTGAAGGGTCTGAAATTTGTGAAACTGGAACATGAATCAGAAGCGTGTTTCGGTAGGTGGGCACACGATTCGGAAGTAAGGGCTTAGATTCTCTGAACATTTATCAACAACTGTACTTAGTAGCTGCACTAGTGCTGAGGGGCAATGGAAGACATTTAAAGTCAGTGTTTGTTGACTTAACCTTTTAAAGCCTAGCGGTAACTTTACTCACTACCAGCTTTAAAATTAACCCTGTAAAGACGAAACGTATCTGTTTTATATAAGGACTCAGTGCGTACCGCGCTGTAAACACTCTCCACTTCGGTTATAAAAACCAATCTCTTAATGTTTTATAAGGCAAAAGTTGCTGTTTGTTCTGAGATCCGTACAAAACACATAAACGCAATGTGGGCACCACGTAGAATTTTTCAATGTCAAACATGGTCGTATGTAAAGTTACCGCTAGGCTTTAAAAGGTTAAAAATCCTACACGCCGCTCATATTGCGTTTATGGTTTTGTATGGATCTGAGAACAAACAGCAACTTCTGCCTTATAAAGCATTAAGAGATTACTTTTCATAACCGAAGTGGTGAGTGTTTACAGCACGGTACGCACTGAGTCTTTGTATAAAACAGATATGTTCTGTCTTTAAAGGCTTAATGCTTAATAGTTTAAACTACACACATACACATACTATTACAATAACGACTAATTTTTCTTCTACAAGGGAGGGGAGTAGGACAGTCTAAGGCGCGAGTTCTGATTATATGCGACTGTGGTTACACGCGCTGAATCAGTACGATAACTACGCCGTACAGCACGGTTCTACTGTATCTAATTACTACGTGCAAGTAATCCGAAAACCTACTGTGTACAAGTAAAACGTGTTTCCTACTGTATCTCTCAAAAGGAGGAAAGGACTAATTACATTATACTTTGGTAAAATCATTCCGTTGTCAATTGAGTAGGATCATCACAGCTTCTCCACGTTGCTGCACGAAATTGGAGTGACAGAAGGTGGAAACATAGACAGTCTGCAGCTTGTATAATTATACTGATTCATATGGAGGAACTTAGAAAAAGTACTTCGCTGGTCAGTTCAAAACATAATTTTCAATTCGTTCATATTACACAAGAAACTTCTAAATTCTCCTTGTTTTAAAAATATAAGTGTTAGGTTTTCGTAATATCAGTGATTCATGAAAAAATATGTATATATGCAGAATAATATGAAACGTAAGTTTGTAGCTTTCACAAAGTTTCCAAAAAGAAGTAGTAATTAAATGGTGATTGGTTGAATTACAAGCCACTTCATAGCTGCCAAATGGTGACTTTTCCGCTTGCCAGTGCATCAAGCAGAAGAGAACGCAAAAAGGTGTGATTTATTCTAAATAATTCTTTTAAATCAGTGGTTACTAACAGCACCATCTACTTTAATACTGATACTCCGTATTTTGTCTACACTATGTACTTACATGCTTTTTATGATTCTAGCAACAAACCGTGATTACTTCCGTAAAGAAAATATAAGGTTTGACTTCTGTAATGAAGGTGTCATTTGTGTACTCTGAGGCAGAAATTGAATTCTTAAACAATATTTATATTAATTTTGAGCTTTAGAGGTTTAGTATGTGTTTGATGAAAACGTACTTCTTTAGACCACAGCCCCACCTAGAGCGTTTTAGGATTTTAGTCACACAATTTAGTCAAAATTTTTCAAAAAACACAAGCTCACAAAAGTGAAATTTAGTTTTTATATATTTAACGTTACTGACAGTTGTTCAGACTACGTTTTGTTGAATGCTTGGAAGAAATCTGCCTAGAATATGTCTTAGTGTCCCGGCGGGAAGATATTCAAAAAAACTACGAAATATCTGCTCCAGGACAGTCCGTGTTCAGGCCGAGACTCGAACTGAGAAATTCCCGAATACAAGTCAGTAACAATACCACCCAATCCAGCATGCTCGTTGCAAGATAAGGTGATTTACCGACATACGGTTTCCAAAATTACATAAAACTTCTTGACGCTACGAACAAACTTTTCATTGTGTTTAAATGTAATAAGAATTTTGGGGAAAGCAAAGCAACGATCGTGTACGAATTAGTACAAATCACGTTTAAGATATACGAATATCGAGAATTGACACCCTTCCACACATTAAACCGTCTTGTAGAATCGAACTCGGTTATAACGTCATGAAGGGGACTGAATATTTTGTATCGTTATAAACGAGTGTTGTTATAACCGAATAGCGTGGTGTTATATTTAACCTTTTAAAGCCTAGCGGTAACTTTACGTAACACCAGGTTTAACATTAACAAATTCTACGTGGTGCCCACATTGCGTTTATGTGTTTTGTACGGATCTCAGAACAAACAGCAACTTTTGCCTTATAAAACATTAAGAGACTGGTTTTTATAATCGAAGTGGAGAGTGCTTACAGCGCGGTACGCACTGAGTCATTATATAAAACAGATACACTTCGTCTTTAAAGGGTTAATAGCGACGAGTTAATTGATAGCACAGAATATCTGACGCTATACACGAGGCGTTGCCTAAATCGATGTCGTCATAACAGGGCTCGACTCTATTTAATGTACATATATTCGATATCACTTGAAGCAAATGGTACTGAATCGCTTGAATTCTAAATACCTGTGTCAGTTCTGGAGCAAATTAACGTTTGTATCGAGTCATTTTCCTTTATGTTACGTTTCAAGATGTTATGGACCAGAAGTGAACCAACGCCAACAAAAGGGGCTGAGATTTTTACGACTCCACAAACCAGACCAACACACAAGCAACTCCGTACTGACCGCACCAAAAAACCGTAAGGTGCAGATACGTGCGAAGCAGATCGTAAAGGCAGTTGTGAGTCAACCTCCACTATTTGCTACAGCAAACAGCCAAGCGCTTCCATTCATTCCATCACAGCCCCGCGCCTAAAGTACCGGGATAAAGCAAGAGTTCCTCAATCCTAATTCTGCACGAGGAAGGAAACCCAGTATTTTCATAGGTCTCTTGAGGAGTATATTCTGTGGCGATATAACAGTCCGCACAACTGTACAATTTATATCTCCCACACAAGCTACAAAACGAGACAAAATGCTGTAAAAAGTAAGAAAAAACAAGAAAAATTTTTAATGAGCTACGAGACAAATTTTCTAAGACATCATTCATTACTAAGAAGTTTCCAAACATTTCTGAGTCCCAGGACCCTTCCTTACATGCTAATAAATCTACAGCGATTGCAGTGAATAAAAGGAACATAAACTTAAAAAGTAAAATTTCTGATTAGAGGTAATTTTCGAGATGGGTTTATGTTTGGCCCAGTCAAAAAGGAATCGCAATCATAACAATAAACTAGTTCCTATTTAGTTTTAGTCTACAAAGTCATAATTTGAGTCTTCAACGTAACAAAGACTTCAACGTCAACATCAGTTACGTCCCAGGTGATCACTCTTGCTGAATGTGCACAGAAACCATCTTTCTTTGTGGTTTAGCTTAAGATGCCGTAATTCAGACTATGTGGTGTACATAACAGGGTAACGGGAACGATATACGTGAATGGCTTTGTAAAGAAGCGGAAGTGGACTATGCAAGCTGCTACTCTGGTATTTTCCTGAACGTACTGAGGAAAAGCGCGAAGGACCTCGTTAATAATAGCCAGTGTCCAGGAATAAATTCGAATCGGGCACCTCGCCAATAAAACTTTGAAGCTTTAACGGTACAGGAATGCTGTCGCTAGAAACTGTAAGTTATCGTGTAGTCGTCGTCGTCGTCGTCGTCGTCGTCGTCGTCGTCGTCGTCGTCGCCATCATCGCCATCATAGTACTAATGCGGAGTTTTATAAGTGGGGTAACGCAATCACTCCACTGAGGTTACTGGCTGTTAGGTAGAAGTGGCTTATAGTTTGCTGAGTGCGATATACATGTATATACTTCAAATATATCTCAGAGGAATAAAAGCTTCCGCACACATCGTTATGAAGAGAATAACGAAGTCGAGTGTTCTAACGAGAGTTCATACGGGGGCCGTGGCACCCAAGGATCTTGTTACCGCACGTCGTTAGAAGAATGCATGCAGAGGAGAGCGTCACCCACTTGCCCAGTGCATGTATTTGAGTTAATTCACTACAATTCACTCCGGATTTTAGGTAAAATATTATTAGAAACCGAAGAGTTGCAACTTATGAACTTTTAGGTGCATTCTCAAAATTGCAAAACGTGAGAATTAGATTCCTCATGTCTGTCGGCATGGAAAACCTCGGCTTACACTAGACGGATTTTTCATGAAATTTGACCTTTTGGGATTTTTGGAAAATCTGTCGAGAAAATTCAAGTTACATTAAAATCTGACAAGAATAAGAGGCACGATACATGAAGACTTATGCAGATTTATGATATCTCGCTAAATTCTTAGAAATGTTTCAGACAAAGTTGTATCAAAAATTAAAGCATACGTTTTATGTTCAATTTTTTTTTCCGAAAATCGTGCCTTTTAGAGTAAATGTGGAAAAATATGCTACAGTCAGACAGGCCACAGATGAAAATACAAGGCTGTGCAGAAAACTTGCGCTTTGCATGCTGGGTAACTAAGGCAAGGATACAGACACACACTCATAATACTTAATACTTATTGCTTTTCCACCGGACAAATGGTTACGCGAACGCGTCTCAGTGTTATGTTACAGGCACATTGTCTGTTCTGTTAAACTGGACTGAAGCAGATTCATGGACCTACATAGAACTGTCACAGTTCTTAGAAGACACGAACACGTGGTAAATGAAAATACACTTCGCGCTATCCAAGTGAGAGGTCGAGAGGGTGATATTCCTGTTTCGTATCCCGGAGGCCCCGCCTTCATATCCCGAACGGGAGAGACGTTATTCTCACTGCGGCATCTCGTGATGTTTTACACAATCAGGAATATGCCCTAGCCGTACCCAGGTCTGGGCAAGACCATTTCGTGCTACATATTTCCAATCCATTACTCACGAATCGTCGCATAATTCAACTGCATACAGTCTGGGCAACAGAAAGCTTCGTTAAATAAGCTACGAAATACTAACCGTTACATGATTAGACAATTCCTCTACGGCTGACATAACTACAAGCAAAAGGCGCCTAAAGTCATTTTCACAGATAATATGATAACACAAACATACACAAAGACGTTTAAATGTAAACAGATTCAGATATATCAAGACGCTAAAAGCAACGTTAATATGAATTTTTAAAACGGAATCCTGAAACCTGTCTTCCATTTAAAAAACGTACATAAAAAACAATATAACATCTCCCCAGCTCCATAAACCCATACATAAGCAATATATGTAATGCCAAGTAAGTAGGACACATGTTTCGGCTCAAGGACGGCATACGGACTGACACACAAACAAGAGACTCTTACCCCTTCTAGACACTTGGCACGTACAATACATGAATATATTGGTCAGTCAGTAAATTCGAAACAACCAGCTTTTATCTCCAGTCCGCTTATAACTAATACGTGACATACCAAGAACACGGTTCCTTTGATTAGGCCTGTATGTGACTTGTAGGGTTATGGTAGAGACACACTTAAGACGTCTGTCGAAAACAACTCGCAAGTTCATATTCAGAAAAGCGTACATAAAGGCCAGCAATTACGATATGATATATGTGTATATATATTTTACAAATACGCCGCAGTTAAAACTACGCTAACATAGCTACAGGTCGTAATTAAACTGAACTTTCATTTGTAAAGCTGTTAATTTCTCTGCGCGTGTTTTACTTGACGTAGTTGCTCATAATTAAAATATATTCCACGCATGGTTCTCGACATACAGCTACGTGTTCCATCCGCATTAACATGATCTCCTTAGCACGATTAGTTACTTTTTTGGACTATGACGTAAAATTCATGATAGATTAAATAACATTTTCCAGTAAGTTCACAATGAATAATGAGTCCCATTATAATTAATTAGAGAACAATTAAAGCATATTTCAGAAATTTGCTTCAAGTCATAGAGGACAGTCCTTTTATAATTGGCACTACTTGAAAAACAAGCACATTAAAAAAACAAAATTTAAGAGTGAACAGAAGTGAAATACTTGAAACAAAATTTTGTCTCAGGAGGAGAAGGTGTGAAGCGTACAAGCCTATGCAAGCAATGTTAAATTGAGCTTCATTTAGGTATACATTCTGAAGAAACTAACGGAGATAAACACTTGAAATTTTTACCATAAACGGCTTATTAATATGATCACAATCACATAGAGAATTAGCTGTTTTCAAGAAATACATTTTCCATAATATGTTTTTTTATTTTTTACGTATTTCTTTTTATTTTTAAATTACTTTTTTTCATATTCACCTATACCTACACAGCAGCCTGCAGTAACTACAAGCCCAAATCTTCATCTGATTGACCATCAGGATGCTGTCAAGGAATGGTGAAATTTTCAGGCTTCCATTTTATGTACTTTATGAGATAATGGTACCGGAATTTAAGAAAACGTAGTTTTAAGAAAAACTGATATGAAGTTTAACATCACTCAAAATGATGGCAAATAATGAAACCGACTCGAACTTAATGCTTCCCAGCACCATATTCTGGATCGTCTGGGGCATCTTGATCTTCTTTTTGTGCCTTTTGGTTTTCCTTGCTTCTCTTCAGATGCTCAGTGTTGCTATTTCTGCCGTCCAAATCATTTCCATGTGTACTTTCTTCACAGCACTGACTGTGTGTGAGCCAAACTCACACCCAATATGTTTATCACATCATTCCTTTTGGCTACACCATCATTAAAACACAACACTGCATCATATACCCCAGACTTAAGTGCGTCAAGCCTTCCAAAAACAGTTTTGGGTACACTTGTACAAATAATAGAGTTCAAATATTCATTAGGATTCTGGGTTTTCCCACAAAAACATTTCTTTAGAGAATCTACACCAGCAAGGTCCCTGAACACTGGTTTAATTGCATCCATAACAGCAGCTGGTAAAGAATGTTTATATTCATATGCAACCCCTGAACTGGCACTGTCCTTGAATTTACACCAACTGTCACCATCACTTGGGCAAACATCATGCTGGGTTTCTCATTTGTTAACCAATTGTGAAAAAAGACAGCCCACACAGCTCTCTTCATGACCTCTAAATTGTTGAAATTCCTCCTGATGGCTAAACCATAATAATTTTGTAATTTGTCTATTTCAGACTGAGTGAGGCAACCTCTGCATCCAAGAGGTTTGCTGTCATAAAATTTTATTCCTCTCTTTTCTTGCACAAGTCTCCTCAGTCTTGCCCCATTTCTTTTCTGTACATGACCTGTACATTCTAATTTTGTTACAGCTATGGTGGGATCATAGGGCTTCCCTGCAACCATCCTTTGGCATGCTTTGCTGTCCCCATTACCAAGATGCTTTGTGTAACAAATACCTCGGGTATGAGGGGAACAATTAAAGATGTTGAGTACACCAGCACCTTCCATTACACTACTTAATTCCTTCATGGTTCTTTTTACACCCACGTTGGGAAGGTGGATTGGTGTGACAAACAAAACAAGACTTATTTTGATGTTTACCATCTCCGTTGGCTTGTATAATACTTGAATGAGTAAGGTCCGTCTTACAGCCAACAAATTCTTTATTAAAATAAAAGTTATACGACTTTTAACTTTTTAACTTTTATTTTAATAAAGAATTTGTTGGCTGTAAGACGGACCTTATTCATTCAAAAACAAGACTTGCTCATTATTTCTATATCTAAAACTTTCCTTCTGTCAACAGAGATAGCTCATATAATTCCATTCAGGGAAGTGTGTCCACATCTTTACAAGGTACCATCAAAACATGCAGTTATATGTGATGGATCATCTTCCTCATTCTCTGCTACAGCTTCTCTGGCTGCTTGCATCATGAAGGATACACTCACGTCAGCCACAGCTGAACCAGTAGTATTATTATAAATACTGAAACTTGTTGGAGGTTGGGGAATATTCAGCATTGCACATAACATTTTACCTGCACATCTGCCTTTGCCAATTCACCTTAGGCCATACACTAACTGGATGTTGTTGTCACACAGCCTGCTCCTGGTAATGTTTGAAGTCATCACAGCTGCAGTCTGATCACATTTGTAGCATTTAATAACTGAATTGCCTATCACATTTCTCCTCTTTCATGGATTTTCAAACAAAGAAATATAACTACCACAACGTTTGCAATTAGTGTTTTTTTTCTATAAAGGCACAAAGGAGGTTGATACTAACCCACAACGCTCGCATCATGAGTAAAATTACTTTCACTTTTACAGAAATTGTTCTCACTTACCTTATTTTCAGTATTCACAGAAGTGCCCTGTATCTTTTTGTTTGATGCAGTGAGGCTATGTTTCACGCAACTGCTGTCGCCACTTTGGTCAGACAGACGCTGTCTCCTTTCCGAAACACCTGTGTTTTTGTTAATACGTATATACTTATGTCCTCTAAATTTTGGTTTCGATGCAAATTTCTTTGTTCTAGTCATTTTCAAGTAAAAATTGAACGCTTGGTACACACACATACACCCAGCAAACAAAACGTCAGAACTGGATACGACTATCAATAAAAATTGCAGGGTGTGAAACATTACAGACCAGCATTTCTCTCCAGATCGAAGAAAGAAATATCCCCCAACCGTAAAACGCTAGGCATTTCAGCACTTTTTCTGCTGGAGTGCATAAAGTGGGCCTGGCATTTAAAGGACTTAGCCGTAAATAGTTATTAAAATTTAACGAGATGTCGGATTTTAATAAAACTAATGTCAATTGACGCACACAAGAGCGGGGTATTTAAATATGCTAAAAACTAAAAATAGAATTTTTGAGCCCCCATGAATCTTGTCTCCCCTTAAATTTGCTTAAAACATCAATAGCTGCTAGACGGTATCAAAGTTCATACCTGCTCCAATGACTAATTTCGCGCATCCGACATAAATTTTTTATGTGTCTCTTATAAAGAAGAGGCCTACTTTAATAACAATTACACAAGAAACCGATTTTAAGAAGAAGGAATGAAAAAGATCTTGTATGTGATTTTTTGCACTCAGCCGACTACTTGTTTCGTTTGCTTCGTTTAATTTAGTATTTCATTGTGCATACGATAACACCTGCAAAACGAAATGTTTTCCATTCCTACACCTAGTCTTATAGCACTACAGACAGTGCCTTTAAAATTTATTAACACAAAACACATCTAACAGATCAACTCTTTGCAACCGTTTTCTAGGATACTGAAGGTCGCCCAAGTGGTGTAGCTATCAAAACGCGTTCGCAAAAGCTGACTTTCTACCTTATTTTCAGGCAAAAAAAAAAAATCCGTCACGGATTTTTTACTCCGATGGCTACAGACAGACCGTGCAACCCAACCAGCTTCCTATTCAATCACTATTGGGGTCTTTCGTCGGGTGTAAACCAGCCTCCTTGCAGTGCCGAGATCATGAATGAGTGCAGCTGTAACTCTATATATCTCCATACGTCTTCATGGTGTGCATAGGAACACCCTTACATTTACCACATCCTCACACCTCAGTTACTTTCAAAATACAAGATTCTCTTTGACGTCTAGACCTACAAATTGGTGTCTTAAATCCTGCTTCTCCGAACAAAAGCATTTAACGTATATTTTGTAACTCGCATGCGTGCTACACTGTCCAGCGTCCAAAGAATTAACTGAATCACACTGTAGACGGGTTGGAACACAGACGTATATAAATGACTGCGGACATAACGTCCTTAGAGTATTACAAATTATCTTTTCTCGGGCTGCACACTTCGTTCAGTATTCACGGACCCAATGCTATGCAGTTTAACGTTAACAACCTTCAGCTTCAGGAACAGCTTTTGAAATATAACCAGCACTGTGTTATCTTTGCGAAAGATAAATTCTCTGCAATAGATCACATTTGTATAATAATAAGCTAACAGAGGAGAATTTAAACAAGCAGAAATTTCTGCTCTTAATACTCGGAGGAAAGATAGATGTTAGGTACAAAACACACTAAATTGATTCACTGACACTCCTCCTCCATCCATAAACCTCCTTTTTTGCAGCAGTCCCACGTGTCTTTCCTTCTATCTTTATTAGAAAGCGATACTAATGACTAGAACCTTTCCAACCTTACCAAGTGAAGAGGGTGGCAAGCCAGAGAGCAAACAAGGAGAAGCTGAATGGCGGAAGATAAAAAACGAAAGAGTGAAAGAAGGAAGAAGGCAAAGAACATTTATACTTCCGTCAGCAGACACAGGCTGCCTGGGTTGTTATGTTTTGTAATTGAAACCAAACCAAGCTAAGAACAATGGGATGGGGTGGAGTAGCATTGATTGAGGTGGCTTGTAACTAAGCATGATAGGCAGACTACAGTTCAACCTGAACATCTGAAAACGCTAGTGGCAGATTTATTCTTGGTTTCGTTAAATATCACGACCACGGCTGCAGTTCATAAAAATCTCCCTCACTCTCCTACAAAGATTGTGCTAATAAGAACGTCAATAAATATCCCACAAATAAATAAATAAACAAATAAATAAACCATAAAGCAAGGCTTTGATTTTATCATCTCTTGTGAATAAAAACGCCTGTATATTTTCAATTTTATACAGAAACTGCCACATCACATCAATGTTACTGTTTTGGTGGACGCGACATCGAGCTGTCTTCTAATTCATTAACAGTTTTATGGTGGAACTGCTACCTCCATGAAGATAGAAGGAGCACATTCCTCTACAACGCCGCCAAACAGCCGCAGCACCACAAGGAGTCACTTCCTAAATTTTAGGAATTTATGTTTTAGGACCTAAAGGCCGTGAAGAATCTCTAACTTCATAATACCACATTGTAGACCAATGCAATTAGTAGGAAACGGGTTCATTCCTTGTCAGAAACTTTTTAATTCCGTACACCGCTTCTGACTCCAGTTCATTAATTAAGTTTGTCATTGTTACTTAATTCAATCGATTGTTGTGGGAAGGAAACAAATCCCGCGAGCAGCATTTACAGCAAATTTTAAATACAGTGAAAGAAGCATCTTCTCTACAATGGAATTCTTTTATTTAGGTCACTAACACCGTAACCGTCATCGCATCCACAGTCATATGGGCTGTATTGCCACGTTATGTATAGATTTAGGGTTTTATTGTTATTATTACCAACTATCGTGCTTAAGTTGGTAATAATAATAAAAACCCAAATGTAAAACAACTGAATGGAATTTTTATAATATTAAATATGTATAAATTTGTTTTAATGAACCCAGCAGTGGTTTGCAACGTTTTGTCTTGGTGACACAGTATGCGAATCGTAATGACACTAATGGCAGTATTTCGTAAAGTTATCTTGAAAAATCACTTCTATTCCGGATATTTGCAAATAAACGTTTGCTTCAGTTCCATACTACTCCGTCGCACAGCAGAAAGCAAATTCAGACCTTTAAAAAGCTCTGACAGTCGATTATTGTTATTGTTAGTGGTTCGCCCTATGTAAACAAAATGGGTTGAATAATCAAAAAGGCTGAAATTTCTTACTTTACAGAGTACTGAATCACATCACAGAATGTGTATAGCTGTGTGTACACGTGCGCGTATCTACATACCACACACACGCACGCACGCACACACACTTATATATACATACATACAAACGTACATACACACACAGACACGTACATAATACATACGCATATACACACACATATATATATATAGATACCTACATACATATATATACATACAAGCATGTATGTATGCATGCATGCATACATGCATGCATGCATACATACATACATTACATACATACGTATATGAAGTACTTGTGTGTGTAAAAATTAACCGAGCATTTTTAATCAGCGTTTAAGAAATACTGTTTTTCAGTTTCCCGCAAGTTTGTTTTTAATTATTTTGTCATATTTTATGACGTACGTGAAGCCATTCTCCTTCTTTATTCGTTCCAAGTTTGAACTCTTTGTAATAGCATACCATTATCCAAGAAGTCTAACACACTCTCTAGTCTAAACCTGCAAACTTATTAAGAAAGTATCTTACGACTGTTGCAGGGAAAGTTGCTTCATTTGACGAAAAGGACAGATGTTCGTATACTCTTAGCCCCATCATAAATTTAGGATCCGAAACTCCTTGGTACAATACTCAGGAAGTGAAATATTAATTACCTCCATTCTGAAGATGAGAAACGGGAGGAATGAAACACATTTGTTTGAAACTGAAAATTATAAATAAGCAACTTAAAGCACGGAGCAAATCCTTCTCAGCCCAACTGCCCACCCGCCGATCTATCCAAGCAACCACCCAAACATGAATTTATGTACGCCCAAAGTTTCACTTTTGATTGTGATCGAAATATCCACTACATCCTGCAGCTTCCAAAGCAGTGATATAAAACGGTATGTATTTTAAGTGATCCAGTGTGAACAAATGCATATCGCGTATCATCGTTAGACACACACTCAGCTAAATGTAATTTATGCTTTACTGCTGAATTTAAACACTTCCCAGAACTAAAGATTCGACTGAATCGTTAATGCTCAATATCTTGTCAGTGGTAAGAGTACTGGCCATAAATTAAAACCCTTCTGTACTCTGAAAGTAATCCAACTTCACGAGATTTATATCAAATTACGTTACACACTACCTGACATGAATAAACAATACTTACCAAAATCCTCCTGAGTTTCCCCACGTTTCATTTCCTTCTGTGGATAAGGCACTGTTTCCTTGGAATCGAACCTAGCACAGTGCCTATCTGAGAAGCTTTGAAATTAGAAGCTGTATAAATAACAGAAAATAGCAAGCACATAATTATAGGTGTTGGGTTTCATATTAATTATATGCAATGAGAATTAAAAAATCTAACAAATAAGGTCAGTAATTTAACCCTTTAAAGACGGAACGTAATCTGTTTTATATAAGGACTCAGTGCGTACCGCGCTGTAAACACTCTCCACTTCGGTTATAAAAACCAATCTCTTAATGTTTTATAAGGCAAAAGTTGCTGTTTGTTCTGAGATCCGTACAAAACACATAAACGCAATGTGGGCACCACGTAGAATATTTTAGTGTTAAACCTGGTGGTATGTAAAGTTACCGCTAGGCTTTAAAAGATTAATATCAATGAAAAGGAATTATGCGATCTAAGATTTAATTATGATTGAGGCACTAACCACTCACACTGATCCACCTGCAATTGCTAACAGCGATTGTTAGGTTCGTCACATGCCTGTCGGTCTACCTGTCTGCCCGAGCGTCCGCATGGAGCAATTCGGCTCCTACTGGACGAATTTTCATGAAATTTTATATTTAACCATTTCAAAAAATCTGTCGAGAAAAGTCAAATTTCATTAAAATCTGACAAGAATAACGGGTACTTTATCTGAACACAAGTACATATTTATGATCATATCAGGCTAAATTCTTCTTAGAATAAGAAATGCTTCAGACAAAAGTTGTAGAGAAAAAACAAATAAAGTTTATGTTCAATGTCTTTTTTTTTAATCGCGGCGTTTATGAGATATTGTGGAAAAATGTGTTACAGCCAGACAGACCACAGATAACAATATGGCGCATGCGCTTTGCGTGCTGGATAACTAAGGCTATAGACGCGCACTCAGAATGCGTAACACTTACAGCTTTTCCACGGAAACAATTCTTCCACGAAAGCGCCTCAATGTTACGTCTGCATGTATGCTTCCTCTTAAGTGTGAATGTGCCATAGGGGCACATTCACACTTAACTGTATAAACGCAACCATAGTATATCCAGATTATTCTCCCTGAAGATGGCCCAGCAGGGTCGAAACATGTAGGAGACTTTTACGAACAAAGATTATATATATATTTAGCGCATTAGTTCGTGTTTATTATTTCGGAGGCTTGATAGCATTTAATTTTGAGAAGAGCTAAACCTAAAACTTGTGATAAAAATGGAGTTGATACTGTGTTTTTTATGATGTTTTATTATATTAGTATCAATTTAGAAATTATTACAACAGCGTATACAGTAACAACTCACAAGCGTGAAGTTCAAAATCATTCCGAGTAACTTTCCTAATGAAATCCCGAAAAAAAGCAGCTGTTGGTACGTTAATTTTGTTTTTGAAATGTTGCCTCTGTTCGCTCGACGTTTTGAGTTGTATAAGATCGTCTTCAGATGTTTATTCAGAAGAATCGATTTCGTATAATATTCACATGTTACATACATATACCACTACAGTCCACACTAATATTAAGAAAATTTTAGCTGTAATACGTTACTTGAGAATTACTTACTTTATTGAGCGTTCTGTATCTTTTGCTTTCAAGGGGCATCCAAAAATATCCAAATTTTCAACATGAAAGCAAAGTCGCTCCTTCCTGATTCAAACCCACATACGTATACTTTACAGATTCAAAAAATTTTTTCGCTTATGCAGTGATGGCTTACAGTTTATCCAGGATTATCTCCTGTTAGCAACTAAATCAAGTATGTATAACATATACAAGAGGCACATCATCATTTAAGTGTGAATACAAAGCCATATTTGTACATCTTGCACTTAAAGGTATGCTAAGAGCCCAGATATTTATTTGACTGGATACTGAACAGTCTATATAAAATCAGTTGGTTTTAATAACACATCTTTATTGAATTTTATTCTGATTTTCACTTACGATACGGTACATTTGTGGCACTTTACATAAAAAATCGAATTTGAATATTTCTTGCTCTTAAAGTTGCTTTCGGAAAGAATGAATGTAACTGCATATAACCATTCGTGATTTCATTCAATACAGTCAGTCAACAGACTATGTGGCACTTTACATAGAAACTCGCATTCATTCTGAAGTTTCTATTTCTTAAACTGTTCGCTGAAATGAAGAAATATGTAAAGAGTCGACACATCTTCATCATTTTAGATTTCCGTAGCACTCTTATGTCCCTTTTACTGCGTCTATAAGATTTATAAAACAATCATCTTCTGCAATTACTGAGGAGGTAGAAGGGTGGAGAGGGAGACACTGCAGTAACCGAAACAGTGGGTGTTCACTAACAGTACGTCAGCAACCTTCTGACCAATGTTTGTAGAAGTCAGATGGCGATATTGTTGTCTTCTCACACAGTAACATACAAAATTACCCTTTAATGTTACAGAAATAATGACACTACTTACGATTAGGTCTAATCTCAGCACACAAAATATGGCATTTATTTCACTTTTGAATAAACAGACTTCGCGTGTCTGATTTACTTCTCTTAACATTCTTTTCGTATTCTACACTCAACTGTGTCAAGGAATGCTTATTCATACGGGGCAATTCTGAAGTTACACAACACTCATACCGAAATCGAAAGCAAAGATAAAATATTTTTATGCTTTTAAAAACTCCTGTTCACACAGATGCAACAAAGAGACTTGTTATATCAGAGAACCGGTAATTTCTACCTTCTCTGCATGTGTAATAATAATTATATATTTAAAACAATACACACGAAACAACATAATATCTCAAATCCATTTTCTTTATAATCACAAGTATCGACTGTACAACATGGCAGGTATTTTGAATGACGTATTTGTTTTTTTAAGTCACATAAAAATGTTTTTCCCATAAAACGATATTCCCATTGTTTAGAGGTTTCTTAATTGTTGTACGAACAAATAATAATAATAATAATATTTTATTTTAATATTTACCTTACTTGCACAAAGATCAACAGTCATATTTAACATCGGTGTGAATCAGGAGAGATCTCGAAATTTCTAAATTACTGAGGCAAAAATCATACCTAACATTTTGTTGAACTACCTCTTTCAATAGTCTGTAGATTAAGTATACATATACAAGGGAAAAATATAGCGAATTCGCTCAAAAATTAATTCCCTTCATGGACGGGATTAAGTATCTTTTTACACTGAACAATTTTTATACTTTTCTCTCGAATATTTGTTTCCTATTTCTTTAACTTTTTTCTTTTGAAACATTTCGTCTTTCCTTTCGTCTCACTCTTCATGGAAGATTGGAAGAAATGGACTGTAGTTCAAAGTTCCACCGTAAACATTTAGCCTCCTCTGTCGTTACCACGCAAAGCTGAGGAAAGAATCACTCTGCCTTGTAGTACGTACACGATTCTCCATCCAAAACGTATACGGTGTTTGTTCAAAAATTGATTTAATTCACCAGCACAAATGTACACATCAAAAATTAGTTGAACAATTAAAGAAACATATGAAAATTAAAGGTCATGATGTTAACAAAACTTAGTAGTTCGCTCTTGTGTTACTAATGAACACCAATTACGAAACGAGGTATAAATTATTATACTACTTACTATCTTCCTGGAATTAAACTAGAAACATGTGCGTTGTATCTGTTATTGAAGCGCTAATATTATAGGCCAAGTTTTAAAATAACTAATTAATTGCGGCGTATGTGTTTTCATCATTTCGTTTACGTAACACCATGTAACTTTATTGACGTACATTCAGTGAGAGTTTTGTTTGGATGTCTTCATTAGTTCATTTTTAACTTAAAGTTCTGCGTAAGTTAGGGTAACAGATATTTCGTACGTTTCTTATGTTATATACTCAGTTTTCTTGCTTCACTTGTGAAAGTCCTGGAAGTTGAAACTTTACACTTCTTCATGTAGAATTATTTATTCAGAACACTGGTTCAGAACAAATGCAACATTGTAAATATTTGTATTATCCTGAAATAATTATCATAAATTTATTTCTGTGTATAGTGTGACGCATTCTTTGTTATATATTTCTTAATTAAACCTGGTATGATATTACTTAAAATTTTTCTGAAGAACAAACATGCATTTTAATACACAATCCTGCTTTACTATTCCAGAATGTACTTCTAGTAACTGTGATTTGTGGGCAATTTTCTCGAAACGGAGCTCCTTACACGAATTGTTCATATATTGTCGACACACACTTTATACAATAAATGGAAGTTCTTCTCGCATGTTCTAAGACATTACATAATTTACTATTCTGGTACAATAACTTACGGTCGTTGTAAATGTAACACATGTCGGATTTTGTCTGTAATTAATAGTACATATAATGTTATTGTTATAAACGGTAACCATATTTCCATTTCATAATTTGATACTTACAAAACATGTCCTGAGTTGAGTGTCTCGGGTACGGCGAAAAGTTTTCAACCCAAAATGTTCTTGCTTGAGTTTCAAAAATTACCGGAGTTCGATTAGAAAACTGGGTCTAGGAACAAAGTGGAGAGTTTATGTTAATACACAGAAAAGCAAATATCATGTGCGCACTCTGAAATAGTTTAAAAACAGAACACTGTGCTGAAATTGTGCTATTCTTGGAAGGATATATTAAATTTAGTTCAATGGCAATGGTGGCAAAACGCAAGAGTGCGTGAAGATGCTTAAGGAATGTATTTATTATCTACTACTTGAAGTAAATTATGAACAAATGAAACCGAATACATACAATCCATATAATCTTACATGACCTAAAATACGAAAATAACTGATACAACCCTTGCCCGTCTCTCTTTTCGATCTAAACAGTGTGTTGTCACTACTTTGTTTTAAGAAGAACAATTTTACCTCTGAGCCTGAGAATATAATAATGGCCAAATAATTTTTAAAATAGAATTTTAAAAAGTTTCTATACAGCTTTAAGAATTATAATTTTGCTCGACGCGAAATAAGAGCGGATATTCTTAGAGCCCCGGAAATGGTAGCAATGAACCCTATAATTGTATAGTTATGCATAAAGGACTCCCCACACAACTACTTACTATAAAAGCTGTAACAAAATAAGACAGTAACGCAGTCCGAAGTAAACTGTGACACCCTCGTTGTTTTTTATTCACGTAGGAATACGCAAGCAGCTGCACATAATTAAAACATGATTTAATAAATAACATTTTTAAAATTAAAAACCGTACAAAACATTATTATTTAACATTACGCTAATGTTTCTATTTATTAATTCCAAATCCTTAAAACCGTTTGTATATAAATGAAGGAGGGCACATGTATTCCTTCAACCTACGTTTCTACTCATATTTTTACGACTATACAGTGTTACGTGCGAAATCATTTATCTTAGATTAATAACTGAAAGCTAACAGTATCCATTGTAAAGAAACATATTTGGTAAAGGGGTCTAATAATCTGATATTATTTTTGCGCAAAAACATAAAATTAAAGAAGGAAAACTTGATATTTTCGAAGGCGGATTTGATCTCAAAAACATCTGAGAGTGTCCAAAAGACGAGTAGTCTTGCTATGCTTGCAATAGCGCTTTTGTGGCCGGGTTTTGGTTATGTTCAATTGAAAACGACACAGCTTTAAGGCAAGTAAGAACTTCCTGCTTACGCCTTGATACTAAAAGTACTACAAATTTTACAATGTCACTTTTGCCATCTAACCAATATTCATTTTCATATTGACTTTACAAGCAATTAAAAAGTTATCGAAGAAAAATGCAATACCAAATACTACATTAAATGTTCTCTCTACCAGTCGCGTTGCTATAGTAACCAGGCTATACACAACTCTCTTGTTGGTTGGCCATGAGTGGAGTCCTGACGGTAACTATCTCGCGATGGAGCATAGCAGGGTGCGTAAGTGGAGCGCAGGAAACGGGGGACACCAAGGGAGACAACGCAGTGGGCTGCGGAGTGTCACATCCCTGCGGTATAACAGGTGGCGGCTGAGGACGTCGTGTATGATCAATCTGAGCATAGATAGTTGGTTCCTCTCTGCCTCTCACAATACCTGCAGAAACCCCGCCGCCACCCAAAACTACCCCACTGCCAGCTTTACAGTTACCACCAACAAGTGATGGATCCTGAAGACTTGTAGGTCTTGTTAAGCACAGTTCTGCGTACGTCACTTCATCCGACGCCTGTGGATAAATGAAAAAAAAAAACATTTTGTGGAATGTGACAGTAGTGTTAAGGGAAAAACCTAATTCTGAATTATTTTACATTAAGCATAAACTCACTGACTTAATATCACAAAAATCTTACAATATAATTTCACTGTCAACATATAAGTAACTGTATACAGGATGATCTCCAAGTGAACACGTAAGCTTAAATGGGTGTGTCTCCAAAGGGTAATTTTATACAGCTATAATTCTTGCGCCATTTTAAAGCCAGTAAACTACCACATAGTGTCTGATTTAAACATCGACATCTGCACTTCGCACACACTTTCGCAACGTGGAAGACACACTCAACAGTTCCCCTTAACAAATCAAAAGAGCTGTGCCCGAAGTGTCTCGAATTCTTTGTTCCTGTTCATCAAGTGTTCTTGATTTCGATCGATAGACCTCCTCTTTGGCCCAGCCCCACAAAACGAACTCATGTGGAGGTCATTCTCATGGTCCTGGATGACCTATCCACCAAAAATAAATAAGATTTCCGCCCGTGATTCGAACAGTAAACACATAATATAAAATAGCTGCATCCATGAATTCTACACTGTTACGTTTCTTGCGCCATTTTAGAACCTGAACTGCAATTTTATGATCAACAGCGTTTTAACTTTGTTATATTTAATAACATGTATTTAATTTACAGCAGTCCAACATATCGTTCATTCTTTGTTAGCGGTAGAGAAGCAAACACATAGTTTCGTACTACGGAGGTCCTGGCTTTAAACCTCGGGTCGTAAACGAGGTAAACTGATTGAAACCTTTCGCACTTTTTCTCAGTCCACCCAGAAAAATCAGTAACACTATCTTATATTTGGACATAGCCGATTTCTACTACATACTTTCCACATTCATGTTGACAGATGGCGCAAACATTTGATTTTGTATAATCTGGAACACTGAAAGGGCAGTTAAATAATTCAAAGCAAGATATTCATATAGTCACACTAAAATATGTTCGATTTATTAAAATGTTTAGGCGATTTTTTATTAAGTTTTCCAGAAGCAAAGTCCTCTGGTTTGAAAATGACAACGTCATATTTAATCTGTAACTTTCGTCCCAAGTGTCATTTATAAACTGGAAGCTCAGGCGTAGGCGTATTCTGTATCCAAGTGGAGATACTATAAGAAGCACGGAGAAAAGGCACCACATTCGAAGCAGGCATGTAACCTGCATAGCCTCAATTATCAACATAACGCGTAATGAGCGCTGTAAAATTGTATTTACTGTAACGATAAACGGAAGTTCAGTCCAGTGGCACTCTAAACAACAAGCTAGGGCGCAGGAAATGTAACTTCAAGAACTTGTGAATTTCCACCGTGCAGGATTTCTTACCACACTCTTCTTGTAATATACTACAAACATGTAAATTTATGTCCTTCAAATAAAATTAAATAATTTCAGCTAAAATTCAGTTTATTTTTAGACATTCATGTGCAGTCACTATCTTACTTACTATAAAATTGTCTATTTGTGTACTTTCACACGCATTAATCATTCATTTACAGTGTTCCATTGTTCGCTTACCTTCTTTCTCCATACGTCCTGTGGTTCAGCGACACAGTTCGACTGTTTGAAAATGTTTCTTAATTTCGTTGACTGCTTTTTACTCGCGGCTCTATAGCCTTCTGTGTTATTCATACCATTTGCCAGAATTTATGTTCTCAGAGTTGTGACGCTAAAGATTCAAGTCTTCTCTAACAATACGCCGTGTCAGTTGATAAAGTCACCGAAGTTTCGTATAATAGTAGTAGATCGTAAATAAAGAAAATAAGATTCTTGAAAACTTCGGTAAATCTATATCAATCGACAGGGCGTAACGTCATTACACACATCTTCGTACATTCTCTTCTCCAGACTTCTTCGGATGTCCGATCGATGTGCTTAGAGGCTTTAGGATACAAACAGTGAAAAAAAAAATTTGCTCTTATACGAAACTTACCGCATGACCCGCTGGAGGGTATCTATCGCGGTTATTCTTGAAGTTTTCAAAGAGGTCTCCATTTCTGGAGACATTGTTTCTTTTGGGATGTTCATCGTAAGAGGGCAACTCAGGCGGCGTCTGGTTGTTGACGCCAGGCGTCTGGGCCTCAGATACTAACTGGTAGTCGGAATCTGCAAATAAGACGCACAGAATGACAACTAGAACAAGTAACCTGACACAAAGTACATATAATACACTCGGAAAGATGTCCATATGATTTCCTTTAAAGATGCACGTCATGCGCTTCCCCTATATTGTATACGCATCTCCTTTCCGTTACGAAAGGAACTAGCCAACTGGCATTCGGTCCATCTGCTTCCACGGAGAAAGAATCTGACAGATAAAAGACAGTATACGTGTTCATTTACGGCTGAAAAGCACAAGACACACAAAGTGTACCCTCGGTAATCCAGACTCGCTGTTTTTCTGGACAATTTTGTGCCAAATCTAGCCCAGTATTTTACACTAACATTATTATTACAGTATATTATTATTATTATTATTATGTTGGGGCTCATAGTACGACGAATTGTTTCTTTTCTACCCTTGAGAGTTTTTTATTGTTGTATGTTACCTTAGTTAGGTCTACATTAGCATATGCTTCGCCTGTTTGGAACAACATTATCACTGATGCCAGGAAGCTTAAACGCATTCAGCGGAAGTTTGCAGTTCTATGTTTCAGTCGCTTTTTCACCCATATTTCTTACAATTATGCTAGTACACTTGAGCATTCGAAGTTGCATACCCTACAAGTTATAAGGCACCACCTTGATGCTCTTTTCTTCAATCAGGTTTTCTTAGGATCTAAATTTTGTCCTTCCTTGATTGATAACAGCAGTCTTAGAGATCGTCTTGTAACATGAGACACTTCAGCCACTTTTCTGTGGTACGGAAAAATTGCCCTTCCGCTAGATGTGCAACAGCTGCTAATATGACGTGCAGTGATATAAATATATTTAGCAAGCAAATGAGACTAGTGAAACAAATTTCACACAAGTAGCAACTTTTATTAAGTTATGGTTTTAATTATTTTATCCAATTTAAATTTAAACCTTTGTAGACAGTGTCATGGATATATTTAGAAACTGAATTGGAGTTCGAATAATATTTAACGTAGTGATTTAGTGCTAACCGTAAATATATTCTGTTAATTGTTTATTACGTTGCTTTTTGTATCTTTGTAATTATTTTGTGCTAGTTCTGTAACAGGCCATTGTGCTGTGAACTAGCACTTCAATGAATGGTAATGGGAATTGAATTGAATTGTATTGAATTATTACCACTCCTACGTGTGACATTATTTTACATTAATTTGATATGGTTTTCTAATTAATCATTTAAATATTCTTTGGTTTGTTTGTTGTTTGCGTTGTGTCTTTTTGATTTGTATCCTGTTCATTGTCCGTTGTTATTTGTGTTGTGCTGTTTCTGTAATTTGCCTTCTGGCTGTAGAATTGGCACATTAATAAACTAGAATTGAATTGAATATATTAATAATAATAACAATAATTATTATTATTATTACTGTTAGGTAGAGAACTGAGTGACGATTTTTGTATGTTACCTACACTACAGGGGAGCCATTAAATGGAAGCTCACTGCAGGACAGCTAATCGAAATACTCCTTGTCTTTTTTAGTCTTCATATTCACGACTTGTTACCAAGAAGCAGCCAAGGGACCCTGGCCTCGGCCAGAAAAATCCAGTCCACGTGCTCAGCCTCTAATAAGGCAAGATAAATTTTGATATTATTCCACTCCCTTTCTCAGAGTTTTCTATAACATTTTCATGCACTCATCAGCTCTGCCATGCGCGGTAAAGGCCCTTTACTTTTTCATTAACATATAATTTAGTTAAAAGTATTTCTAAAAATTAAAGTATTTCTAAAAATTTTCTCTAACCCTGTGTTACTTCTCCATCCTCCCCCCCCCCCTTCAAGGCAAAATATTATCCTCAGCATGCCGTTCTGAAACTCTTTCAATCTGTATTATTTCTCTAAGTCGCTAAGTTTCACGTCTGCACAAAACAAATGTTGCGCTTAAATTTTGTATACTTCAATTTTTACGTGTTTAGAGAGCACAGGGGAAGACAAAAACTCTGGACTCAATGTTTGCAATAATTATGCGAAATAAATGTACTCCTAATTTCACAGTGACTTGCATTTTAATTTATTCTTCTCGTTTCCAAATATTTGATCTTCGCCCTACTTTTAAAGAACTAATTAGCTATCTTCATGTTTCGGTTACTTCCATATTTTACCATTTATAAACCATGAAGAAATGGTAATTACTTGAAATAGGAGTAAATATGTATATAATCCTCTTCATTTTTCATATTCCTTTCCTAACTGTGTTCACTCCATCAGAAAATTCTCTGAAATTCTGACGACAGTATATTAAGTTCAAAGTCATTTAATTCATGGGCACAGACGCTGGGATTAACTTAGCCTATCGGAACCAACTAAATAGTTTTTCGCCGCATATTCAGCCTGAGGACGCAGGCTGATCCTGTCAACAACACGCAGTGTCTAATAATTTTCATAATTATTTTTAGCGCAAGACAATGGACACAGTCCATGAATTAAAAGCTTCCAAAATGAAATGCGATATTTCTTACTTACACAGATTCATTCTTTAAAGTTTTGTCTAATTTTACAATAATTTGTAACCCGAAAAACAACACGGGTGGAAATGAATCACCTTAGGAGAAACACGCCCGGTGCCACGCATTGTACGTAGCAGAGCGTGTAGGGTGCTTAATTCATTAGCATGCATACAAGCCAATTTCCTGACAAGTTTGCTCCACTAGAATATTAATGAAGAGCCACGTCCATTTCGTGCATTTTCAAAGCCCATTCCCATTTGGTGATTTGATGTACTGCTCCAGTTTAGGTCTCTTTAGCCTAGCGCTGGGTGTTTTGTGTTTGAAGCAATGCATTGCCGTCTGTTGGGAAATCATTGCATTGTTTCGTGCCGTATCTTTGCTTACTCGGAGGCCGTTTCTACCACAGCGGAGCAGGTAATGGGGTGTACGTGACTCGAGGGAGGCCTGTCAGAGAGACGCCAAACCTCCTCCCTCTCTTTCACGCTATTGCCCGCCCCCCGAAAGTATGTTCACGTTTCGACTGCCCAGTTCAGTTCCACAATACTGGTACAAGTTCAGTAGATCAACGCCTAAGCTTCTCACTCTCTGAATTGTCTTGTTTACACAGTGCACATTCATGCTTCAGTCTTTAATAAATAAAATGGGCGTTGAAACAATCAAATTTTCCTGTGCAAAACAAAGTATTTAACTCTGTTCTATAAACTGAATTTCTTTGAAGGTAACAAAACTACACAAATTTACAATTATTACTGGTGGGTCAATAATATGACAGTGCCTGAAAAAGGCAAGGTTCGGAAAGCAAGAACTTAATGTAAAAACGTTACATGACGATATTATGAAGCATTATAATGTGATTCCATGTTTTCAATATTACAGTCAGACTAACATGATAATGATTTCGGCGACGATAATAATAACAAGAATAACAGTATTCACAATTCAATAAAGCGGGAAACTAGGACTATTTTGAAGAAATGGATTGGATTGATCTGGCTTGCGATATGAACCAGAGGCTGGCGCTTGTAAACAGAGAAACAATAAACCTTCGGGTTCCATAAAAGGCTGAACATTTCTTGACTAAATGAGTGATACTGTGTAAGCAATATGGCTTCTCCGTGAAGAAGACGCCAGAAAACGATGCAAAGTAACGACCTGCGCCTTATGTCTTCATGTCATGAAAAAATACGAACCGCTAAAAATGTAAAACTGTTCCCTTCCACGTTATGAAGGTGTATAAGGGAATTGCAGTTGTACATATTTCTAATATAGAAAATAGACGAAGATGAGTGGTAAATTTCAGGTCCCGGTCGCTCTGACCCCGGAACACAAACCCGGTACCTTTTGAGCAGGAAGACGGCTGAGCGCCAGAGCTAATACCAACGTTTCAGAGACGATAAAAATCTCTTGCCCTGCCGGGATTCGAATCCTGGATCGTCCAGCCCGTAGCTTATCCACTATACCGAGTTCTCATAATTATTTTACAAAGAGCAATAAACACGCACACTTTTAAAACTGATATGTAGCAAATAGGGTACTTCAGTATGGTTCACGAGAGTGCGGGTTATACAAATCACTTCCCAGTGTTCGCTGTCAACAGCGTGCAACGTCTGACGCGTTGTGGTTGCGGACTGAATTCCGCGGAGGGGCATCGGTGGTTGCGGTGTCACCTGCCTGTTGTCACCATCGAATCAATTGCACATAACGTGCCTCAGTGGAAGGTTCCATATACTACGTACCTCGGAGACACGACCACCGCGTAGAAAGATAGGTAGCAATGATACAAACCCCTCTTAAACGGAAGCCTATCTTACAATTCTTGGTTCCCGATAATACAGTCCATATTGTGTGTTCTGAAACTTACCAAAAATGGTAATTCCTATTGCATTTGGGATATAATTAAGTCCGAAAATAAACCACATGCGTTCTACTTGGTACGCCTGCATCTTCGAGGAATGCTAGAAAGGCGAATTAAGAATTAAGACATAAGATATGTAGATGTAGATTTTAAGACCTATATTAAATGGCAAGTGATTTAAACAAAAACGTACATGGGTCCTGCATAACGTCATAAATTGGTTTTATTTTATGTGACGCTTCGCTCTAAAAACAGATAATATAACAGCCTGCAATATGACATTTATTTCGTGAAATGCACGGGATGAAGTCGTACGGTTAATTGACGGTTTGACTCCACGCATTCTTAACCTTGGCATTAGGTATAGGTGAGTGGTTAGCTTCACACTCTGGCCGCTTCATCCCCGTAGATAAAGCCTCAGGATTCATCACACATATGTTTAATATTTGGAGAATACGTTTCCTTTCAAGCCCGCCTCGCTGTGTCTTGCTTCTTAGAAATGTTTTCACTTAACTGTAGAGTAGGCAACTTCTCCGACATTCGTGTAATGCATGCAATCAAAATGTGCCGTGAACACATGCGCGAGGAAAATCTGTGAAGGGAAGTTTTGCAGAAGATAAAGAATTTCTCGTGGCTTGTTTAGCTAAACCAATTTCATGCTTGTTTATCTCGAACGTCAACCTCCACCACTAGTAACTCCACACTAAACACAACTACTAATTAATTTGGTTCATCAATTGCAGCATATGCTAACATTCATGTTCAAATCATTTTCTTATCTTCAACATGGTCATCCAAGCGGATTATAAATTTTAATTACCTTTACTGTATAATTTTAAGTAAACTGCATATACATTTGGCTTTATACACAAACAGCGAAAACTAATTCTTATTAACCTATAATTATTTTCAAAATTTTATTCGATTGGAAATTTTTACAGTGTCTTTACAAGTGTAAACACTGTAAAATAGTTTATATCGATACGAAAATTAACTTACGACTACATTTGTAGAGGACTCTAGTTGTAGTCTACAGGTATGAAAAGTGTAAGATATGAGAAGTTTCACGTCCAACGTGACATTTCCTTAAAGGAAAACAAAGAAGCTCTATTAGTCGCTAGTAAAAAGAAAGGTCTGGAACAACATTTTCTGAATACTCTAAGTGCATGTATACGTCCCATAAATATAATGCAGGACGAATATCACAATACCAAGTAACGGTCTCAATCCTCTGAAGGTGTGGAGCAGTGCAGTTATTTGGGAAAAACCCTGACAAATCAAAATTCTATTCACGAAGAAATGAAGAGCAAATTGAATTCAGAGAATGCTTGCTACCATTCGGTGTATAAACTTTTATCTTCCAGTTTGCTATCCAAAAATATAAAGATTAAAATATACAGAATTACGTTGCCTTTTTCTTTGTGTGGGTGTGAAACTTGCTCTTTTATAGTAAGGGAGAAACACAGATTGAGAATGTTTGAGGAAGATAGTTGGGCCTAAGAAGGACGATGCAACAAGGGAGTGGAAAAGACTACGTAACGAGGAACTTTATGATCTCTACTCCTCACCAAACATTATTCGAATGACCACATAAAGAAGAAAGAGATTGGGGGGGGGGTTGGACATGTGGCACGTATGGGGGAGAGGAGAGGTGCGTACTCGATTTTGGTGGGGAAAACTGAACGAAGAGAATTACTTGGAAGATCTAGGCGTAGATGGGAGGATAACATTAAACCATATCTTTAAGAAGTGTGATGGGGCATGGACTGGAATGATCTGGCTCAAAACAGGGCGAAGTTAATGTAGTAATGAAGCGCCGGGTTGCATAATATACTGGGAATTCCTTGACCCGATGAGGACCTATTAGGTTCTCAAAAACGACTCTGTTCCATGGAGTTAGTTAAGTTACTTGGTTAATACCTCTTTTCTCTACAGCAACTGGCCAAAAAGAAGACCAGCTACACGTAATCCAGTACATAAAACTCGGCGATTCAATATCGAATCAGTCAATTCCACCCACCTTACATTCTCATAAAGAATAATTATAGTTTCCATATGAATATTATCCTCCAGTTTTATCTCGGATTTTAATTAGTTGCTTTCCAGCATGTTCTGAACTCAAAATCTGTGTACGTGGATTGCCTGCCACATCCAACCTACTTGCACTATTAATTGTTATTATTTTGTTATTTTTCATTGAAAAACGCTCTCAACCTTACAGAGTTAATTCATAGGACGATTAGTGAATAATGAATTGGAACGGACAAGGAAGGAAGCTGTAGTAGCAATGAGGTTCTATCGTGAAATGTCTTAAGGGACGCAAGGAAATCAGATTACGTCAGAATAGCTGATCTAAGGATATGAACCCATGATCTCCTGAAAAGGAAGCAGGAGTCCTGACTGTTCGACATAATACAAGCTCCTGGACTCTACTGCTCTTACAACATTATGATCACTGTGACTAAACCACATGGTTACGAGGTACGTACTGCCCTCAGCACGCCACTTACTCCATCCCAAGTACCTTCTCCACTAATTCCTACTTAACCTTTTAAAGCCTAGCGGTAACTTTACATACTACCAGGTTTAACATTAAAAAATTCTACGTGGTGCCCACATTGCGTTTATGTGTTTTGTACGGATCTCAGAACAAACAGCAACTTTTGCCTTATAAAACATTAAGAGACTTGTTTTTATAACCGAACTGGAGACTGTTTACAGCGCGGTACGCTCTGAGTCCTTATATAAAACAGATACGCTTCGTCTTTATAAAGGGTTAAACGCTTACGATTCACGTATAGGCAAGTAAGAAGGACAGCTAGCCAGTATGGGCAGATATTAATGCTTTATGTATCTGTACATACTGTATGGAATAGATGTCAGATGACAATTTCTTGAGCAAGAAAATATTTACTTTTATGGCTTGCTATCCGGATATTATAAACTCCGGTTGTTACCGTTTCTCCAAAACACTTAAATTTTGAACATTTTATTATAATACAATAAAATACCTCTTCGGTTTTTCTATGACTGTGTTAATATTTTTAGATTACTTTAGACCCTAGTATGATTTGCTGCTTGGAGAGCCAGGTGCCATTCCAGGTAATCTGAATCACTTCAGTTACGCATTTACTGCTACAAGTATTTGGACATTGATTATAACTTTCTACAAATAGTAACACGGCTACCTGCAGACTTCAGTAAACGCCACGATACAAATACTTCTCATTATTAGAGCAGCCGATGTAAAAGCGAACCTTCTCCAGACTCAGAGATACGCATATTTCTGTAACGCTAACAGTTAATATTCATGACGCTGCACCTAGGCTCCCCAATATAAAACAGATTTCACCCCACGCAAGAGAGGGAGGGGACGGTGCCTGATAAACACGAGGGAGTGCTTCATACGTCGGTGTCTTTTGGAGTAACGAGTAAGCATGGAACATTCGACCTTCTATTCACGGCCCTCGGTCTCTGCAGAACCTTCAATAGACTGCGGTCGGGACGTTTCGGGAGATGCAGTGGGTGTTCGACAGACGTAAATTCTTTTTTGGGCCCTCTTTATGAAGTAAAGAATGAAGGATTCAGAGACCACGTCCGTCTGTCCATCTGTAATCAATTATCAGCGACAAAGTACTTTGTCAGGTATTCATGAAATTCTGCACAAAGTAACTTTTACAAGAATCTGTCAAAAGAAGCGTGAATTTAATGAAAATCAGGTCGATGAAAGTCACAGTTTGAGGGCGTAAACAAATTTATAAGCGTATTTTCCATTTTTCTTGAAACTTTTGAGTGACATTCGGTAGAGATATCCACAAAATGCCGCCGAGCAACTGTAACTCTTGTGAAACTCGGTGCAATGACAGGCATACTTTAAAACCTATAACATCCAAGATTACTTCGTTTTCAAATTATGTAGACTTTATAAATTTTGCACGAAAATTTAGAATTATTGTTGCGGAAAATGCAAAAAACAGTCAGCTTGAATTGTCAAGGTATGGCAGAGTAATATAACCGTATTTTCATACAATGTAAAAAAGGGTATAATGAGTTCATACCAGAAGCAGCAATTATTATTGAGCATCAAATCCATTCCGTGGAACGAAATGGGCTAGGTTAAAAAGTACTATATTATCAATAATGATAAAAAGTTCAATACTAACTATTGAATCATTACATTAATTATTCAATATGGAGAGAATTAAAAAAACATTAATCACTAACAAATGCACAAAGAGTTTTTTTCATCAATTGTAACACACTCCAACATGTTTCGACCCTGCTGGGTCATCTTCAGGGAGAAACTTTCCTTTGTCGTTACACTAGGTTGCACTATACAGTTGCGCGAGAATGTGCTGTTGATTGTGCACTGCGCCGCTTTTGGAGGCGTGAACTCAACGTAAAGTTTCTCCTTCAATATGACCCAGCAGGGTCGAAACATGTAGGAGTTTGTTACAATTGATGAAAAAAACTCTTTGTGCATTTGTTGGTGATTACTGTTTTTTGTATAATATAGTGCACGGGCATGGCACACATTAAATATGGAGAGAATTGTTTAACACGTAATGTAACTGACATTCACACGAATACCGAAACCTGCAGTTCCAAATCAAGGCAATCTGTAACGTATTACAGTTCAGATCAGTCTATCCTATTTCCTGTAACAGGATAAGACAAAAGTGTTCCTGCAGCTCCTCGTTGTTGTACCCAACTGAGGTACGGAGGACTGATTTTTATTCCTATGTCACTTCACATTTAATATATCGAATTAAACTAGCTTGGATTTTTCTGCCTTTCTCCTTAGAATTTATTCAGGTCATGTCATTTATAATTTATTTACGGTTACAACTGCCGAGTAGTTACCACTCTGTAAAGTTTACTAATAAATACAAAGTTCTTTCATCTGGCACTTTGTTTAGCTGCAAATTCGCTCTGACGCCATATTCTTCCGTACAGCCCTCTGCGATTTAAAACCCCCAGGGCAGGAAGTAAACATTATGCTGTGTATTTTATTGTTTGCCATGTTTTGTAAACTCTGTATATTTTGCTTTTAATTTTTTTATCAAAGTCCACATTAAAAACGCGTTTCGTAATTCCCAATCTGTTTATCGGCAAAACTGATTCATCGGCACTCCCTATTCCCCCGTCATGCAGGATAAAACTACTATGTATTTTCGAGTGTGAACGTGTCTGTATTACTTTTAATGAAGCTACAGCATAGCATTTGGTTTTTCCTTGCGATTTCATCACAGTGCCTCTATTTTCCGCTGCTATTCCCTTAACAGTATTACAAAGTATTCTCCTCCATCCTTCTTATAATTCCCAAATATCTAATCATATTAAACATGAAAACCCCACCAACTAACCTATATCTTTTAGTAAGGTAACGCAGTCCCATTACGGGCCTGGCACAGGCCCTTAGAGATCCAAGAGGTTGAGGCTCGCAGATTTCTAGACAATCGGCACTTAAAAGTGGTAGGTTGTCAGCCCTACGCACTGGCCGCCTTTACCCCGCACGAAATATTCCTGGTACTCATTTCTGTTAGGGGCTGAGTCGATCTCAGGACCATAGTGCAACCGGAAGGATTATGTCAATGAAAAATTCCAATGACACCCGCGACCTTCCGGTTTGCAGCACAGTGCCTCAACAAACTGCGACACCGCGGCCCCATATCTTTTTAGTACTGACATATACCTAATCTCCAGTTTCTGTACAAATCTAATGAGATATTACGTGGCTTACTTAATTTTAACTGCACTTAATTTACTACGCATTCCCGTAACATATTTATCTTTTTGCTGTACGGAACACTTTCACCCTATCACTGACTGTACAAGCAATGCTTTTAAACACAGTAAATGTGAAAGAGAAATGTATGCGTATGTTGGAGCGAGAGGCGGTCTATTTTGCTATATAAAATAGCCGCTGAGAGCAATGATGGCCACCGGATAGTACACAAAGAGCAGGAAATGGAGATTGACTAGCGGCAAACAGATGCGTTGTGGAAAGCTTCCAGATAAAGGTCTGAATCGCTGCGAAACTGATCCATGGGCCGAAACATTTCCATCGCAAATATTCTGTCATTATTCTTTAATATGTCAAGGGTACCTCGTTTTAACGCCACTTACAAAATTCATGATTTGTTATGAGACCATTCGGATTGAACAGTGTCCTTTAGGACTACATGGACACAGTCCTTCCAACGTTTCGGAGAATGGTTCTCTCTCCGTCTTCAGATACAAGAAGAAGAAGTATGTCTAATCGAATCACAAGAAATAGTTTTATCTAACGGTATCTGACAGAATAGGCCAATGTGATGAAAACTGTTGTTTTAGAATGTGGAAACCTAAAATACAGGTTCTTCAAAGAGTGTTGAAATAAAAAAACACATCAAGCTGTACAAGGTACTTTGAGGAGTCAGTGAAACTTAAACTCTTCATATTATCGTGTAATGGAAGCTACAATTTCATCAGTGTCGAGCGAAAACCTGCCATTATATTCTTCTTGAGTCCATTTCGTGCAGTCCACATGCTCTAAAGTAGGATTCAACTAACCCACCCATTTGCTCATAAGCGGCAAGTGAAAAACCAATGCTATAAAGTGCAAAAACATTAGAATTTATGTTTGAATATCCACTTCTGCTCTCTCTTTTATTTCCCATGGATGTCGAACAGTGAATCTGTAGCTGGCGTCGCAGTGAGTGCCTTTGTTAACGCGAACCGGACCGAGTTTGAACACCGAGCTGTAAGCAACACACCAGAACGAAACCCAGTTACAGCGCTGTGGGCTTGCGCGGTCTCTCCTATGTAGTGATCTGATTAGTAATAGAAATGTTGTCTTCCTGAGGAATTGAGGCAATATTTTTGACCCTTATTCATGTCGTACGTCTGAAATTTCGCGGTTTTATTTCACAACAATCTATGCTTCAAGCCTGCAAGTGATTCCCTGCAAGTGATTCAGACTAACATAATGCCATTTCATGTTTTGCGTTACCATGCAACGTAACGTGGCCACCTTATCTATATCTAACAATATTTGGTGAATAAAAGAAATTACGGAACTTCTAGCCTATGATTTCATGGTCATTACACTTAAATATTCTTCTACGCCTTCCGTTTTTATGGACTTCAAATTTGTCCTTGTTAAACACGATTAAATACCGTCCTCACAACTTCAATTTAAAATTATTATTTATAAAATACCACGCTAGATGTTTCGACCCCCTAGGTGGTCGAAACATGTAGCCTGCTATTTTATAAATAATAATTTTAAATTGAAGTTGTGAGGACGGCATTTAATCGTGTTTAATTTGCTAATCCCACAACGGTATGCAGTATATGAAGATGTACTTTCCCCTCATCTTAAGCGAGGGACATCTTTTGAAGTGAGCACGGAAACGGGTTAAAAGCTTACGGTTGCTGACATCAGAGTCTCAATATTTGTTATTAACTGAGACCGATAGAACCGCCATGAACACCGAGCCACGAATATCGAAATCTATCACAATATAAAACACATATTGGTTCCAAGAACTTATGAAATACCAGAAATAAAAATATGAGATGCTTCGAAGGGCAAACAAAGTATGGAAGCTTATTTTTAATAAAATACAAACACTTTTTGGAAGTACAGAATTAACTACAGGATTAAAGGGGAACGGCACTCGCAAAAGGACGAGGAAATCAGCATCATGAAATAGAAGACTTGGTGAGCTAAGAATGATCTGCGAATTGGTAGGAGAAGGGGGAAATTGACTAGCCATTCAAGTGCAATCATCCCGGGTCGTCGGAGTCGCAAAAATTCAAAACAATATTAAAACCAGTGATCACGAAAGATCGAAATTCCGAACATCGAGGTTCATAAATATCTAATCTCTACTGTAGCTTCTTTTAAAAAAATTTGAAAGTGTGCAATGTGACTGCAGAAAGTGCGCAGATATTAAAACACTTTTCAAAATTTGTCCAGATGATGCGCAGTGCAAGAGAGAGAGAGAGAGAGAGAGAGAGAGAGACATGTGAGTAACGTATTAGACTCTCTAACGTATTAAAGGCCGTGGATTACAAAATTTACCAAAACTAAATCCTACGCAGACAAATTCCATTTATATAAGAGATTTTACATAAATGTCCCCATTACTGTTTATTTCAGCGACCGTATCTGGTTCTATAATGTGATCAGACGGAAAGAAAATCAAATTTGTTCAAAACGCCAAGGGAAGAATACAATAATTATTGTAGAACCCAATCATGTTGCAGGGTACTCTAACGATCAATGCAGCAGGTTCCTCCAAAAAGCAGGCAACCACCCAAACACTACACACAGTGTTATACACCAGAAGACTATAACGTGGTACGGTAATATGATTGTGAAAAATTGGACGGAATACGAGAAGTAGCATTCTTCAAATATCTCGCCATTTACCTGAAAAGATCGACGTGAACTTCCAATATTCAATATCCAACGCAGGGGCAGACTCAGTCGCGACCATCACAAAAATGAATAACGGCAGCCATATCATCTGTATTCCAACAATTGCCGGGAAAAACAACAATAAAGATTTGGATAAATAACAAGGTAAATAATAGTGTATGAAACACAAACAAAATATTTAAGGCGAGAGGTTTGAGGTTTTCAATCTAGGAAGTATCGACACTTGAAGATGACGGAAAAGCGTTGCTTCGAAACGTCGCTATCCACTCGCTTATATACCGGTGTTATAATAGGCATTACATGTGCCACAACACTACGTTATATAAGTGTCGCCATATTGAATTCATGGTGCTGTAATGGGTGTTACAGGAATGGGTCTTACAGGTTTTATACAAGCAATAAGTTAATTTTAAATAATGTCAAACCTTTGTGATGTTTATGTGTGGAAAATAGTAACCGTCTACAGCCAACGTTATTTATACAAAAACACTAATCACCAACAAAATGCACAAAGAGTTCTATCATCAACTGTAACACATTCCTACATGTTTCGACCCTGCTGGGTCATCTTCAGGGAGAACCTTTTGTTATCGTTACACTAAGATTGCACTTTATAGTTGAGTGAGAATGTGCTGTTGACTGTGTACCGCGTTGTTTTTGGAGGCGTGAACTCTCTGCGGTCCCGGCTTGCAGTACACAGTCAACAGCACATTCTCACTCAACTATAAAGTGCAACCTTAGTGTAACGACAACAAAAAGTTCTCCCTGAAGATAACCCAGCAGGGTCGAAACATGTAGGAGTGTGTTACGATTGATGATAAAACTCTCTTTGTGCATTTGTTGGTGATTAGTGTTTTTGTATAATATAGTGCACGGACATGGAACACATAAACAAAACGTTATTTTATGTTTTTAGTAAAAGATGACAGTGGCTAGTTTCGGCCCTTTTGGAGAATCTTCAGGCTCTGTTCTTATCCTGTTGTTACAAAATCTCTACATGTACAAGCAGAAGGCCTTCTCTTGTAAGAACAGAGCCTGAAGATGGTCGAAAAGTACCGAAACCAGTCGCTCTCATCTTTTAATAAAAACATAAATAACGTTGGCTGTACACGGTTACTATTTTCCACACATAGTTGATACACGCCAACTGGGACAATGAATATTAAAATTTGTGATGTTTCTAAAAGAAATAAAGCCAATATCCGTCCAAATACAACCAAATTCCATTTATTGAACAGAACTACATGTTTCAACCTATTTCAGTTCTTCCTTGGGTTCACAGTTTTTGTTTAAAACATACTGAGGAAGGAATATAAGAGTTACATTCCTTCCTCAACACGTTTTAAACAAAAACTGTGAACCCGAGGAAGAACTGAAATAGGTCGAAACGTGTAGTTATGTTCATTAAATGGAATTTGGTTGTGTTTGGGCGTATTTTGACTTGATTTCTGTAATCTCGTGTTAATTTCATGAATGTTGTAGTGTTATTTACTCCTACAAAAGAGTTGAAACCACCACACAGACGATAATTGAGTGTCGCCCTCAAGTTAGACAGTAAGGGGACAGGCCTCTATTACGTTTATGATGACAATTTGACCCCCTGACCCGGAGTAAAAGTCTATCCCCCTCACTCGGGGAGATAGGACATTTCTTAAAATCACATTGTTTTAATTAGACAAAACTTTCATAAGCCAGTCACAGAGTTTGGGTTTAAATTACGTGATTATAGCACCAAGTTTAATTACTCACTTTTCCAAGCCTAATGGGCACTCTCGGGCTTGAAGTCGGACAGACAAGATCTTTCAATATCATCAAAGAAATCTGCAATAATAATTCTTATTGTTTCACCCCAACGGCTGTACGTCTGTCACTCCCAGCTTACCACAACCTACTGCTTCCGCTCGGCAAACTATACACCCGTGTCTGGCAATTTAGAAGCACATCAATTGGTTACGTTTTGAAACAGCAGATACGATATACTGACGCTGTGTCGTATCCCAGAAGAACGGAATCTTCGAAATATTAAACATTTTTATAAACCCGTGAAAAACGATTTATTAAAATATTTAACGTACTGACCTACAATAAATGTTTTCTAATATGTAACATTTTTCTGGTCCGTTGACTGTCCCTGTCTATTGTCGTTTACTCATAATTAAAATATTAATCGAGAAGTGGCTGCGACTGAGTCCGCAGCGTCTCATCTTTACCATTTATCACCAACACAAATATACAGTACATGCCTATTAGGGCTAGCATTTACCACTGAGCTGTCCCCAATCTGGGCAAAACCATGCTCCGTCGTGTTCAGGTAGTGCCAAGTAGGAAATATTTATATGAAATTCCTTTAACTTCCCGCCATAAACCTTACATGCTGTTGAATGTAATCACATTCATACACATTACACTCGGTATGACTCCTCTGGACGAGGGATCGGCCTGTCCCACAGACCCCTACACTACAACAGACAACAATCACAAGAGGCAGACATCTGGAGGCAATCCCAGCAAGCAAGCAGCTGCTGACCCTCGCCTTAGATCATGCGGCCAATGGGATCGACCTGCTTTGAAGTTCATCACCATTATACCTCACGAGTACCAGAGCGGATCAACGACATGACGTCTATAGTAAGAAACACCTCAAATCAAGAACTGACCCTTCTGTTAATATTTCTTCTGCATATAAAAATAACGGAGTCTCATATATTCATACGATTAACAGGAAAATGCCTCTTGAGCGGCATGAATGCAGTCCACATAGCCATACCATATTACTTTGCGGTACATCTTAATATTTTCCTTCTATCTATGCTGATCATATTCCTCTTCAACTTTTCCGAATAAAATTGCGCACGAAACTGTCTACATGGTTTGACTACTCACATTTTCTTCTTGACGTCAGAGTTTCAACTGACTGATAGAAAAATATTTGAATGTGAAATACACAAATATTTTATTTTTTAAGAAGCGAAAATTTGTTAGTTTATGAATGTTGTGCATAGGTAAATGAACAACTGACATCACTGTACATGCAACAGTCGTCCTGGCCTCACTATGCGGCAAATATATTCGACACAATTTCGAAATTTTCACTCATTTTACAAGACCAAACTGTACTCTATTTTACAGGGCGTTTAATTAACGGAAGAAAGTGCATTGAGATTTGGTTTCATTAAATACAACCACATGACCCGGTTTTGAATGTTTCCGGTTGTATTTACGTAGACAATGGGTGATTATGAATTGAATACATCATATTTATTATACACGTACACAAATGTGAGGTACGCTAAAACATAAGCTGTATTTGTAAAGGAGAAGAAAGCAAAGAAACAAAATTCGCGTACATGATGAAAAAATTTACATTAAAATAAGATGAGAATACAAACAAACACACACACACACACACACACACACACACACACACACACACATACATACAAACACATACAAAAACTTTTTATAACTGCAAGTTGGCGACTATTCTGACTGTGCATTTAATTTAGGTATTCACGTTAAAAAAATAGGTTACGGAATGTGAGGTAATTTAAAGACAAAAATAAAGAGTTACTGCCATCGGGGGGCACGCAATAACAATTTCGAAATATAAGTGTTAGGATACATCCGAATAAAATAAAGTATCTACGAACGCATGCATGACATTCATGATTCTGCAGGAAATTAAATATACAGAGTCTGTTCTTCACAGCCTCTGTCAACGACGATAAATGGCAGATTTGACCCTCACATTACGGGCTTGACATATAAATAAAAAGCCAGAATACAGAAATTAAAATATATATAACCCAATTACGTATATTAATGACCAACAGGATTGGAAATACAATGCAGGTTTTTGTCCAACACGTATTTCATCTCAGTAAGTCAACAAATACGAACACTGACCTAGACGTGTGCCTACAGACATCTAGGTCTAGGTTATATATTCACAATATATCATGATGGCCTGCTGGACAAAAATTCCTTTGTATAATTAAAGCCATACGGTATCAAGAGGCTGAGTAAAACCTGGAAAGTTTGTAGTCCTGAACGTGTAACGCAGAACACAAATTATCAAGCAGATTAATAAAAAAATATGGTACCAGATTTTACTAATACGAATTTAACAGTTATGTTTCAGGAGTACGTGTACACATATTAAGGACTTAAGCAGAGATAATACTATTACGCTTCTGTGAGGCTAAAAATCGGGATTTTCCTATACGTACTTCGGGAGCGGGGGGGAGGGGGAATAAGTAAAAATGTTTAAAATCATACCAGATAACAAGCAGGTACTACCAACATACAAGACGTTTATTTTAAACATCAGAATAACTGAACTGTCTTTCATACATAGCAAAGCACGACTAATAATTAATCTAGGGTTATAGAACCTACTTACTATATTTGTAAGGACGCGTACATTGGTTTTTTTGGTGAAATTCTCTAATTGTATTCCTTCGATCATTATATATAATATAGGGTTATTATCCTTTTCTTCAGCCCCTCCACAAGGCTGACTGGAGGCCTGATAACATTTTACAGTTACGAAAAAGCGAGGGGACAATGCGAGATCTACTTTTATGTTCAAGTTCAGCTGTAAAGAATAAAGATGTGCATTTTCTGTCAAGTTTGGCAGCGTAAATTGATGATATATACTTCCCTTCATGTGCAGTTATGCAAAATGATGATCTAAATTTACCGTCACGTTCGGCTGTATAAGGTAATGACACGTACTTGCTGTCATGTTCGGTTTTGTAAAATCAGGACCTGCATTTACCATCATGTTCGACGGTGAAAAGCGACAATCTTTACTTTCCGTCATGTTCTTCTAGGTGAAGTGATGATTTATGTTTGTCTCCATGTTCGGTGGTGGTAAGTGCTGAACTGTAACCCAAGTATACATCCGCACATCAATAACTGACCCAGCGTTTTGTAAACAGTCTGCGCCTCCATCATGAGAGATCTAAATCAATCAATAAGTACCCGTGAAGACTTTAACTGGACAGTTTAACAGCATAAAACACAGTCACGAAAAAAAACTCATATTATTAGGCGCGTTCGCAGAATTGCGAAAAGGGACTATCAGCTGCGTCACCCCTGTCGGTCTGTCTGTCCGCCCGTCCGTCCGTCCGCATCGAACAAGTCTGCTCCCACTGGATCGATTTTCACAAAATTTGATATGTTAGTGCTTTTCGAAAACCTGTCGAGAAAATTCAAGTTTCATTAAAATCTGTCATGAATAACGGGTACTTTACATAAAGGCCTATGAATATTTGTGATAATATCTGGCTAAATTCTTGTTAGGATGTGAAATATTTTAGACAAACGTTGTAGATAAAACCAAAACACACATTTAATGCTCAATAACGTCTTTTCGAAAATCGTGCCGTTTACGAGATAATGTGGAAAAATGTGTTAGAGCCACAGAGGTCACAGATGACAATATAATACGGCGCATGCGCTTTGCGTGGTGGGTAACTAAGGCTACAGATGCATACTCAGAATATTTCACACTTATTTCTTTTCCATGACAACAATGGTTACATGTGCGCGCCTGAATGTTGCGTTATAACTACGCTGCCACTCTTGTAAAATGTTAGTTTCTACACAATCATGCATCTCCATTACAAACACGGATCATGTAATGCTGTACACAACAAGAATGGCTTGCTCCAAGAACCATACGACACAGATAAACACAAAAACACTAATCACCAACAAATGCACAAAGAGAGTTTTATCATCAATCGTAACACACTCCTATATGTTTCGACCCTGCTGGGTCATCTTCAGGGAGAACTTTTTGTTGTCGTTACACTAAGGTTGCACTTTATAGTTGAGTGAGAATGTGCTGTTGACTGTGTACTGCAAGCCGGGACCGCAGAGAGTTCACGCCTCCAAAAACAACGCGGTACACAGTCAACAGCACATTCTCACTCAACTATAAAGTGCAATCTTAGTGTAACGATAACAAAAAGTTCTCCCTGAAGATGACCCAGCAGGGTCGACACATGTAGGAGTGTGTTACGATTGATGATAAAACTCTCTTTGTGCATTTTTTGGTGATTCGTGTTTTTTGTATAATATAGTGCATGGACATGGAACATATTACATAAACACAAGTCGCAGAGTTGTTTAATGTTAAAACACATGGTGTACGTACTTATCACTGTGAATTAAAGATCAAAGTGTCATACATATTTATAACGAAATGAACATATTTGAAACGGCTATATATGGTGGTTTAATAACACTTGTCCATCCAATGCGAAACAAAACGTATCTGAGCACAAACACTCTTGTCATGAAAACCATACTGGGTTTTGAGTATTTCGGTGGACACGGATAGGCTTTCTCTCTCAAATTCGTCTACATATACACTTGTTCGTCATTTACAATACGGATGGAACAGTTTTCTCACCAAATTGCTGTCACTTTGGAGATCAATATTAGGATGGTGCACTGCAGTACGCCATAACCGCATCCGTCCTCACTTATTCTAATTAAACACTGTCATTCTAGTATTCGGCTCTAAATAACCTATGTAGTTCATATGGTGACGAATAAACCACAACCTCAAAACCAGTTTGTCCAGTAATATTCAACGCGATATAAGCACATAGTTAAAGCAACATCTTATTAATTTTGTACAAAGATCAGTTTGAAGTTATGCACAATATTCTTTAACCCTTTAAAGACGAAGCGTATCTGTTTTATATAAGGACTCAGTGCGTACCGCGCTGTAAACACTCTCCACTTCGGTTATAAAAACCAATCTCTTAATGTTTTATAAGGCAAAAGTTGCTGTTTGTTCTGAGATCCGTACAAAACACATAAACGCAATGTGGGCACCACGTAGAATTTTTTAATGTTAAACCTGGTGGTGTGTAAAGTTACCGCTAGGCTTTAAAAGGTTAACATAATATCGAGTGTGTATTGTTTTGTTTAATAAGAGCTGCCAGTTGTTACGGTTATACACCAACGTCAATGGGAGAAATTATGTCGAATTTCGATTCGAATACCAAGTTTTTGGCAGTGAGTTTCGGCTGGCGGAACAAACACTGGACAGAAACATCTAGTAGCAAAATATACGAAAGAGTAGGCCTATATCAGTGTGTTACTCTTTTTTTTTAAATACACATAAAACAGAGGCACGAAAGTAATTTCTACTCGAATGTGTTCCCACAAGAGATTTAAAAACAATGAATATTGAAGAAGAATAGTGCACGCTGAAATGATCAAAATAATTCAATAATTCCACTGTTGAAAAATACGTGAAACTTACGATTCCAAGTGATATTCTACATGAAACAATTATGGATATAATAAAGAAAAGTAACGTGTTTTACTCTAAGTAATATACGTTATGTCGAAAAGTGCTGGAACAAGTCCAAAGTATAATCAATTCAAGAAGCAGAATATAAATTACTTACGAAAGCCACTTCCTGTGCTCATCATACATTTAGCGACCTTTAAATATTCAAACTCATACCGGAAATCTAACACCACTCTTATGAAGAAGTGGGTACATTAAGTGCCAAAGAGAGTTGCAAACAACAGGGAGAAAAAGTTCAACTGCAGTGGAACATAAGAAAACTCTTTCCATAATTACTAAATTAGAAGTTAGACAGGAATATGCTTTCCAGACGACTTTCTACTGATATGTCTCTACATACCTAAACAGAGGAAGAACTTTGGAACAAGAAACAAAAAGGAATGTAGGAGACATCAAAATCATAGGCGAAGGAAGCCAATGATATCACTGATCTCAGATATGTTGAAATTAGAAATATATCTAGCTTTAGTTCCGGAGGGAGTAATTAATACCGAGTATGAGAATTTCGTGTGTGAGTCCCTGAAAATTGTGCTTTATAAATATTTAAATAGCCGAGCCCGCTGGCCACACGGTCTAAGGTGTGGGTTCGCTTGCGGGGATTGTAGGTTCGAACACCCCCGGGTGCATGGATATTTGCCTGTTGTGAGTGTTGTGTGTTGTCCGGTGGAGATCTCTGTGACCGGCCGATCCCTCGTCCAGAGAAGTCCTACCAAGTGTGTGTCTGTGTATCATTGAGTGTGATCAAGTGGAACAATAACGCTCTACACCTACAATTAGTAGGTAGAAAGAGGTCACAAAAGGAAAGAAACAAATACTTAAGTAATCACATAATATAGCAAAACAGATCCAACTTATGCAAAATATTATTATTTATTTATTTTTTTCATCTTCTCCCCGACTTGTTTCGGCAAGTAACTATGCCATTGTCAAGGGGGCTATATCAAAATTACATGAGATGTGCATGAATGTGACTATAAAATGTCGATAAATTATCAAAATAATGATATAAATCGTCTAGCCCCCTTGATAATGTCATAGTTACTTGCCGAAACATGTCGGGGAGAAGACGAACAAAAAAGACAAACAATAATATTGTGTATAAGTTGGATCTGTTTTGCTATATTGATCATACGCACGGAAACGAATAACATAAAATCATGTAATACTTTGTAAGCGTGATATTAAGTTGCAGAAAATATTATACGTTTGACGAATTCTAATTTTTATTAAGACTCTTCTTCTTAAAACGTGACTTTACGATTGTGCATTTCAGATTCGCACGAGATTTTCCGAGCTGTATGACTAATACTAGTACTAAGAGAATGATGATCCAAGTGTGATGGAGTCACAGATGTAATATCTGTGTGATGTGAAAATCAAGTATTCATGGGACAGGGTTCACTTAGAGTTTTACCCTGTCAGCCATCATGTACTTACGTAACGCCGACCCTAAAGTGAAAGGTGGTCCAGTTCTGACAGCAAAATATCTTTAAATATGTAACAAGTCACCTGAACTTAAAAAGGCGTGGCCCAAATAAGAACACACTGTCGTAATGTTCGGCTCAGTGTTTTTATCCACAGCAGTGTGTTAAACTAACCCAAAATACTGACGACGTCCAACAGCGTCACTCCCCGTGACTGACGCACTCTGCAGATTGTGTGACCCACTTAGCTTGAACTTATACATTTGAGTAAAATCATGTGAATCATAATACCGACTGTCCACAACACCATAAAAGCATTTTCTGTGCAGACGCCAAAAACAACTAATAAGAAGGAATGGCGCGCCTTCTGTGATGTGAGTTGCGTCTCCATGAACGCGCCGGGGGACGCGGAGAGTGATCTATCACTTCGACATGCGATACGCAGCACTACCACACCCTCTTCCACACCCCCCCCCCTAACGGCGTCTGTTGAGCTCCTCAGGGCACCAGGCTATTATTGCCCTACCCATTACCCCTAATACATAGCTGTATCCCTTTTCGTGCCTGCAGTTTTAGCCCATATATATATATATATATATATATGTATATATATACACACACGCGCGAGCGCGTATACGTATGTATGTGTGTGTGTATGTATGTACGAAACAAGAAGCTGACCCTTATAACATGACGTAGATAACGTACAAAGTAATATCAGAACAGTGGCAACGCTGTCTGCATTTCATTACTCGGGTATTAAACTTGCTAACCTTCCTGTCAGTCTATCCACAGAACTAAACATACTGCATTACAAAAGATCAGTTTCCGAAATGTAGATTATGCCAATAATGTATGAATACTGCAACTATAACTAAATGTAACGTATTGGAGGCTAAGGGATCATTTTGTGTAACTGCATAGTACCTTGCACTAAACACATTTTAAGAGTGCTATAAGGCATACATGAAAATGAGGCCCAGAAATAACTAGCTAAATAAGTAAACAGCTCAAAATGGTAATTTCAGGCTTCCGTCGCGATGCTGATGCGATCTGCACTCTACTGGGATATTACGCAGTGTCGAATGGTAGTCCCTTACTATCCTATTCTTCTTGGACTTCTTGACCCTCGAAGATGGGACCGATACGTTGTCCCCAAACGTCGGTAAAGGATTACCACTCGACGCTGCATAATACTTCAGAATAGCGGAGATCTCAGCTCAAAATGGATCCACTTCGTTACGAAGAATGGAGAAAAGTTTTCGCGTCTCAAACTCTTCGCAGCGGTGCAGCTAAGGACTCCGTTCTTCTGGGTAATGACGCTGCCTCAGTGGACAATCGGAGGCACTGTTATGTCCTCATTTTCATCGGTCGGTAGGTCCTAGAATACTTACGAAATGTCGACATTTGAAGATGAAATTACGTTGCCTCAGATTGAGGGCACGCCATATCGCAGAAAAAAAAAGGAATCCTGATGAGATATTTTCATTTCAACAATATAACGTTTCATTCAAAATGTAAGAAAAAACAGTAACATCTGTAAAAGTAAAATTAACCCTTTAAAGACGGAGCGTATCTGTTTTATATAAGGACTCAGCGCGTACCGCGCTGTAAACACTCTCCACTTCGGTTATAAAAACCAGTCTCTTAATGTTTTATAAGGCAAAAGTTGCTGTTTGTTCTGAGATCCGTACAAAACACATAAACGCAATGTGGGCACCACGTAGAATTTTTTAATGTTAAACCTGGTCGTATGTAAAGTTACCGCTAGGCTTTAAAAGGTTATTTATAACTTATCATGTGTTCATGCACTATTTATACAACATTTAACAGTTAGTATTCGGCTACTTTTAAACCATTTCTTACAAAACAAAACCTTAAGCATTTGTTCAAATTATACTGTTGCTCCTCTCGGCAACTGAAGCAACTGCCATAGGCCATAAAGCTTTACTTCCAAATGCATTTTCCGATATTGATTTGGTACTGAAATTCCAACATGTAACCGGAACGCAGTCTGGTGCTATTAGAAATTAAAAGCGCAATCTATGGTATAAACCACGCCCCACTGAATTATTAGTGTAGCATCTGATGTCATAATCTGAATATTCAATGTTGCTAACATATAACGAAAAAAATATATATAAAAATATTGTGCCACATCAAATGACGTAAAGTTTACGTTTAAATGTTTGAATTCACGTTCTCGTAACTTAAATAAAGCAAGCTTACTGGGGTGCTATGATATACTCAACTCATCTATTCTCATGTCATATTGTACATCTGAATGTGATTTAGACAACATACAGAATAAAACCCTTTCAAGACTCATATAAACCATGACACAAACCAGAAAGCAGAAACCAATAACGGGAGAAGAGTATAAACAAATATCCTTCACTTCATCCTTCATTCGTAGGTTCGATCGACTTTAACAATTTCGGCAGCAAAATTACATGTCTATATATACTTCAAAAGTTCTTTTCGACAGAGCAGTTATGCGAAACACAAATGCTCTTATTTTACAAAGAAACAATATAAATCATACAGTACATGAAGTAGGCTGTATATAACTGACACTACAGCTACACAGCAAAGTACCTGGAAAACATTTTATGTTACAGAAGCCACGCTTACCTTTATTGCACGGTATGACGTCAGGATTCTTATCGTCCATCTCGTATAAGTCTTCGACGTTCGAGCGAAGAGGAAGCGCCGCTTTCTCTTTGAGCGCCAGGTCTCCGGGACGTGAAGAGTTGCCCCTGTTCTGGGCCCGTACACGCAGCGCCCCAACAATAACTATGGCGACCACCAGAAGCACTGCCACAACTCCAATTAGGATTCCCAAGACCGGATTCAGCTCGAACGGTACTGGGGTTCCTGTATTAATGGACATTACCATCACAACACGCATATAAACATGACACTCTTGTTCTTAGAGCTGTAAAATAATCGCGGGCTAGCGACCGCGTCGTGTGGTTCAATGGCGAGTAAACCAACGTTCCAAAGACCAACTGCTACCGTACACCTGGGCGTCACCCTCCCCGGATGTTCCTCTCTCTTACATTTGCTGTCGGCGTAATTAAATGTTCTGTCGAAGACCGATTACCTGTCGTTCTTGGATTGTGAGAAAGACAGAACACGGGATTTCCAGGTGTGGGTAAGTCGACTGCTCAGATTCGGCACGCATGATGTCTCATCTTCAGGGAATATTAACGTGCGGTACGTTAACGGAATGCATTGCTCTACACGCCACGCAGCACTCAGGAGTCAAACAACAGTCTAACTTATATCTAAATTTATTGTCACTAATGATAAATTCTTCGTCATTTACCACAGTTCACCGCCGAACTTCATCTGAAACTCAGCACTTTGAAACAATCACGTTTTAGTTACAATTTGGTTGTGCGATGGCCGAAAAATCGCCAGCACAAAGAGTTTGCCTCTGAACCGGTTCAGATGACAAAACGGAAAGCTCTGTCTTCAAAGACGTTTCGGCACATCTCAACGTAATTACTCCCCTCACTAAAACTCAAAAAATAATCATATCGGCTGAAATGCAAATTTGGAAAAATCCCATAGGCCGAATTCAAAACTTTTTAAATTTCTCTAACCTAATTGGTCAAAATAAGCCCCCGCTGGATGTCTGTGACGTAACTTTAGACACCCCCATCTTCGCAATTAGCGGTCAGTTCACGGTTATTTAGGGCACAACAGATGGTAGCTTCCCTACTCAGAATTTATGGGTGCAGAACTGTCAAGTGTAACATCTCTCAATAAAAGTCTAACTTCCTAAACTTTTAGAAACTTGACAACTGACAAAAGCTAGCATCTCCCTTTATTTTTTTTTTTTTGCCTTAACTGTTCCCCCACGTAGTTCATAGCTGTAGGTCGGGCCCTTCCCTGTAGCTGTCTTCCTACACCAAATGTTCTAATTACTGTAGCGACATAAAGTAGGATGCCTACCAAGACTGTGTTTAGGACTCGAACCCAAACTGTCCGAGAACACATGTTACTTAGTTCTTAGTTCTTACTGTAACTATTCCTTACGAAGCAAAAGACAACACCGACGTTTTTGTGTTTTATTTCATATGGCTGCCGATCCCAGTGGCCGTGCAGTCTAAGTCGTGGGTCTGCAGCCGCTCGCTTGCTGGGATTGCGGTTTCGAATCCCACAGGGTACGGGTAGATGTTTGCCTCTTGTAAGCGTTGTGTGTTGTCAGGTATAGGTCTCTGAGTGGGGTTTGTCACTCTTCTAGAGGACTCCTACCGATTGTAGTGTGTGTCTAAGTGTGATCGTGAAGCATCGATAATGAGGAGGCCCTGGCCCACTATGGGCTGTTGCGCCATGCAAAAAAAGTTCATACGGCTGAAGCCTCAGTAACTAAGCAGCGTGATCCAGTTAGAGCACTGTGAACAATCTGATTGTTACGTGTAGCCGTCTTACCTCCTGTCCATAATCATCGAATCACCTTCACACGTGTTATCATGATTACCAATAAAGAAAATACGAAATACAGGTATACTTTAACATGAGTAGTGTTTGGATCTTTACATTCTGCAACTTTTCAGATAGTTAGCTGCTTGATTCACTGGGATCTCACTTTTGTTTTGTTTCAGATTGTAGATATACAGTATTTACAGCAAGTTACACTCTCGCCTGTGGCGTGCCTGAGCCTGCTACACGTTTGTCTTTATCTAGTAAACAACAGGACTTTCTGCAAAAAAAAAAAGTATTTGATTGGAAATGTATGTTTTGCTTTTCGCTACAATATCTATCTAAAACTTTTCTCAAAACATAATGAATTAATTTACATATCAAGAGTATCACAAATTTACGCAGGTATTCGTGTATAATACCTGCCGTTTTCCTATTTTAACCAAACGTACGTTTTCTGGACAGATTTTAGTAAAAAAAAACACAAAATATTTCACGAAAATGCACCAGAACGGACAGAGTGAAGGCTAGACAGACAGACAGACAGACAGACAGTTGGAGAGACAGACAAAAATAAAAAAGCGAATGGTCGCTACTTGCAACTTTGCGAACGCGCCTCAAAACGGAATACTCGCGTAAAAATGGCAGTGCGGAGACTGCCGAGGCTATATGTGAAGTGACAATCTAAAGGTAGGAGATAACCGGAATATCCAAAAAGCGGTCAAGACGGAAAAGTATATAGTAGATGAAAATCGTTCCTATCCAGAAAGAAGGGTTAACGCACACAGAACTGTAAAATGGACACACATTGAAGGTCTCCAGTCGTACCTTTACCCAGCGCCCGTTAACGCCAAACGAGACTACTGAATGCAGTGCGGGTATTTATACTGCAGAAAAAAGTGATTAACAGAATACACGAAATAAATTAAAGAGATTGGTAAAAACTGCATAATGTTGAACTTCGCAGTGTGAACACTTCAACAAACATGAAATGTGCTGCGGCGATATAATTACAAAGACGAGGTGGTTACAACATCCATACCTCGCTTGAGGGAAGTAGGAAATGCGTACCAAATCTGAAGGAAAACCCCACTTTGGAAACACACGCATACAGAATAGGATAAGGTTAAAATGGATCTTCAAGAATTACGGTGTGTGTGGTATGAATTTATCTGACATAAAGGAGGGTTCTTCTCCAAAATGTCCAGCCTGGCTCTGGGCCTACCCAGCCCCCTCTTCAATTGGTACGGCGGACGTTGCCCAGGCGCAGATAAGCGGGGGGCATGATGTTGACGACTAAATTCCACATAGCGTCAAGGTTAAAAAAGTGCAGCGATGCCTTTACTACTCTTCATGTGTCTTCATGGCGGGCAAAGAAAAAAATTTACCTTTTTGCCGTAGGGTAGGGTCAAGAGGAAGGTTTTGTGATCACGGTACGAAAATTGGGAATCCATAAACGTGGATAATTTGTTGCCCGCCGATTCCAGTGCTTGCACGGTCTAATGCATGGGTTTACGACCCCTCGTTTGTTGGGATTGCGGGTTCGAATACCGCTGGGGGCATTGATATTTGTATCTTGTGACCGTCGTTTTAGTTGTGAGGTAGAGGTCTCTGCGACTGGCCGATCACTTGTTGAGAGGAGTCCTACCGAATATGGTGTGTCTGAGTGTGATATCGAAACCGCAGCGACGAGGAGGGCTATGTCCACTAGGGCTGTGGAGTCATGGAAATTGTTGACCAGCTAAGCAATTATCACATAATCAAGACTGTTCCACTGAGCGTCGCCGACAAGCGGTTATCACTACTGCTTTGCATTCATAAGGTCCCGGGGTTAAAACTTCGAGGTGGCTATTCAGATTTTTCAGGTAGTTTGTAAGGGTCATTATTCCTCGGAAATTTCGGGATAGTAAACCAACTTATGTCAAGAACACTTCCCTCTTCATCAGCCCCTATGAATTATTCACTACGTACCTTTTACGTTATATAATCTGAAGTACTGATGCTGACGCTAAATGTAACCCACGACTTCCCCCCTCCAAAAAAAAAAACTTTTGTTCCATAAAATATTAGTTCGTTTTCCTTTTCTTGTTTCTGTTATTGTTACTGTTCCTGTTATTGTTGTTAATATTAATATTAGAGACCAACTGTTACTTTCTTGTAGTTTATAATGCATACTGTGTAGACACAACATCCAAAACCTTTCTTCCCTCGAAAGAAAATGCATTTCAAATAACCTACCAATATTCGCAGCCTTCGATATTCCATCACTTTGACCATATCTTTTTTTTTTTGAATACAACAGACAATCTACATATAAGCATGTGTCTACAGCAACATGTTGACACCGACAGAAAACATGACAGCCATTATCCAAGGCTCAAAATTCTCAATATTCTATACAGATATCGATACACGATACCTTTCACCTACGCAAATAGGATCAATAGAAGAGCTGTAATGGCAGACACCCAGGTGACGGTCCGCGTACTGTCAGTCCTCAGATTTCGGATATTTCTTCATACAGTTAGATTTGTCTTACTGCTAGGAGGTTGTGCTCGATATTGCTAAGAGAGCCAGTAGGGCAAAATGAAACGCAGAGATAGCTTTGTTATGCACACAAACACTCGGCGCCTTTCAGATGTTTTCGGAAAAAATTTGACAGCTCGACCACGGCAGTCATATCACAATCTTGGACCTATTCAGATTTTTATTTTCACCGATACGGACGCAATGGCAATGGCAAACCGTGGTTTGAACCTCGTATGAGACACTGGCGATGGGGCCCATTTTCATTATTTTTTCCAGTTCTTTCCAGGAAAATTTAGGTGTGCCTTATATTACAGCCCTTCTTTAACAGTTTGTTTTTAAATGTGTTATTTAAAGATGCTGTCGAATGTTAAGATTAGGAGGGTTAAGCTGCAGACGAATACATGAGTCGGGAATATTATACAAACGAAACTGACAGGACAAACACCAGTACTCGGTCGAAATCCCGCCCCAGGCCACTCTGTTCGCCACAAAACCCGCATAGAATGACCCGGAATCAACCCGGGACCTTACGGTCTATATACACCTATTAATTTTGCTGCAATGTTTGAATGTTTAAAGAAGTTTATTTAAAAATCACAAAAGGGCATTCTGGTAAATCCTTATTTCATTATCAGCCTTAGACTGGAAACCATCTTCAGGATTAGTTCAAATTAATGGTAAGCCTGAGGAACGCCACGGAAACTAACAACTTCCGACACACTGAAAAGCTGTCTGGTTAAGAATATGGAATTCTCCCCCTGCACCGTACTTTAGTAATGCCATCCAAAACTGGGAACTGTTGATATGGAAAATTTTAAGTTAGTGGTGCAAAAGGGGTGAACAGTTTCTCTTCTGAAATTCATTTTCATTGTACCCTGAACATCATTTTACCAAGCATAGCGTTACGGAGAAGATGAAATCGGCGAAGATCTAAAAGTTGTGAAATTAAGTTTACATAATGTCTTACATAATGTCTTACATGGTGTTCATACCTGACGATTATGTCAACATACCAATACTACATGATTAGAAACAAAAATTTTCACAACTTAAAATTTTGTTGCTTTATATAACATACTCGCGGCAGTTAAAGACGTTCTCTTTCTACAACGTAGATGCTAATGTTAGCAAGACATTCTATTTTTTAATGGAAAGATAAAAAAACTCAAATTCTTGCCACCTCCCTTCATAAATATGCATTTCATTAACTCCTCTTCTACTCTCGCATTTAAAACCTTCTTTCTGCGGAACGCCCACCAGTTCATCTGTGCGTGAACCAGCACCAGCGATTTATAACTCTGTAGCAGTGAAACATGGCCTCTAGTTTTCAGTACTAATATTCATAAGTTGATCCCAGTGGCTGCGCGGTCTAAGGCGTGGGTCTGCGGCCGCTCGGTTGCTGGGATTGTGGGTTCGGATCCCGCCAGAGGCATGGGTATCTACGAAAATATGACGTGGCTCACCAGTTTGTTTCTCGGCAACTTTGAGTGTGAATCCCTCGACGATGGCAGGTTCACTCTTTCCCTTCGAATTAGCGGCGTAAACCAGCATCTTCAGAACCATGCCCGGCCCCAGCCCAGTGACGCTGAATAGAGGGAACTTGGAGGAGATATTGGCTTGCAGCATGCCCGTCTGCATGTCGAAAACTTCAAGCAGAAAATACTGTGGCTGTCCACCATCGAAACCTTCTACACAGTCCACTTCTAAAGACTCCGTTGTTTGGTTGAGCAGCGTACAGTTGAATGGGGTGTCTGGATGACCTGAAAGCATGCGAAACGCGAAATACGCGAATTTTTAAGTTTTATGTTACTTAAACCGTCCACTGTCTTAAGTACAGAATATCACAAACCAACTACATGCACATTTTATTATGCACTAAAATGTTTGTACACTCCTACATGTTTCGAACCGTCATTCGGTTCATCTTCAGGGAGAGACATTTTATCAATTTAACTGGCGTATTACAAACAACTGTAACCAAATTTTGTGATCACACTGTTGGATGTGTGTATGACTTGTGAAATTGTGACTCTCCCTGAAGATGAACAGACTGACGGTTCGAAACAGGTAGGACTGTAATTCGAACATTTTAGTGCATAATAAAGTGTGCATGCAGTTGGTTTGTGGTATTCTAGAATTTTAAGTTTTTACTCTAGTGAATTTTTAAGTTGCGGTCTTTTGTGTTGTGACGATATTTTGCCACGTGCATGCTTACTGACGTTTCGGATGAAACTTAAATTTTGAAAACTGAGATTGCAGGTGCATTTGAAACACTGGTAACTATTCACGAAACTGTACGGCGTTACAATCCATAAAACAACAAAAAATACTTATGAACAACGCCCATTTAAATTACATACATTTTTGATCTTGGAAAAATGACAGTGGAACTTGAATTGCAGTTAATTTTAAGACCCAAGAGAATTAAATTTCTGTCCTAAAGAAAAAAACATAATAAACAGAAGATGTGCACAAAATATTTCTGGTTTACACTCTTTCCTAATCTTATCAGCTTACACCTGAAAGTATCATAAGAATGTCAGAACCTTAGTAATATGAGTTACAACACGAACTTGCTTTCAGCTGGTATTTGACTACATTGCGACACCTCATAAGCTGTAAGTTTATAATTACATAACTTGGTGATACCCTTGGGGCCTTGAGGTTACGGTACGTTTATCTTTGCACACAGACACACTTTATTAGATTAACATAGAGGGGAGGAAGCCGTATTTCGTGGGTTGTTTCTCTGTATTTGCACCCCCTCAATTACACAGAAACCATAGCAAAAATAAATCCACATATAAAAGCCTCTTAGTATCTTTTTTTGCGTATTTTGTACACTTAATACTCTAGCATGTAGCTACTTATAAAATCAATAACATTAGAGTAATACCCGTAAGTTTGAAAGTGCAAATGTAAAAGAAAAAGTTGTTCTTGCAGGCCTACTTAAAAGTTAGTAAAAAACAGGTACGCGGGAAGTGGGATAGATATGTCAGCTCGCCCAGTATCATCAAAGGATCAAGAGACGTCTGTCCATTAGACGGGAGATAATGCGAGTGCCTTATACGATTTGATGTACAGGTGAGAACAAAAATTCCTGAAACTTGAATGAATTTAAAGCTGATCATACCATAGCCAGACTCTGTATAAATTGAATTAATGTAACTGATAAGTACAGTCACTTTAAAGCATTATTTAAATAAAACGTAAAGCTTTCACGGTGAACGGAAATAACGAACCTTTCTTGGGAAAACTGGCTCTGGTATATTCGAAATAGCTGTCAGACTTCTCGAAGATCTGTATCTCCAGCATAAGAGAATCGCTTCGACACTGACGAGACGCGATTAGTCGCCTTGCAAATTTTTATCAGAGGTATTTAACTGAATGTGACTGCTCTTCGACATGTCACATAATTCATGATATCACATCCGAGACGACCAGAGTCTTCGTAGTCACTCCGTTAGGAACTCAGATCAGTGAATATCGAGCCTGTTACATTTAAACTACTAACACACTCCGGATGACGCCACCATTGGCCAGGAATGAATCACTAATGCGTGTATTCTACACCCACAGATCCACTGTTATAAAAAGGCATCAACATTTCTGAACCTGATATTAATGATTGATTTAGACTGCCTACGTGAACGTTTTGGTGCAGTGATCTTGTGTTTTTAAACTTTTGTCATTTTAACTGCAATTTGGTGTCCTACAGTGTTTTCATCTGGATTGTCAAGATATCATGTGCTTTCATCACACAAAGACATCCAGAAATTGAAGTGACATTCTTCAACCCCAGCTACGTCCGGCCATCTAGTGTTTTACCGCTGAGTGTTTTTACGTTTTTCCCCTGATGATGGTGCCTCAGAGCACCGAAATACGTCGGGTTGTATCTGCTATCCTTTACTAAGATTCTTTCACTTGTAACTTGTGCACGAGTTGCTGCGATTATATATAATTTAAGAGATTCCGTGTCTTATTAACAATTAAAAATATTCATTAATTCCGCATGGGATACTTTGCCTACCGCCCACACAACAACAAACATCTCCTACAGCACAGTAAAAACAAAGACATAGAAGTGAACTGCATACCAACTAACTGTTTTTGTACACATTTTGTAACAAAATATTGTCATTATGATTGTGTAATCTTAGTTTTTAAACTTATTCCTGAGGATGATCCCCATAGGGATCGAAACATGTTGCAAAAAAGTACCGTAACGTAAGAAAATACTGAATAATAACAGTGCATTACTGGGTATGAATTTGTAATTAATTGATAATTATGCACGGTACGAATAGTACAAAGTTTCCCATGGAACTGTATCGTATAGAGTAGCTACAGTTAGACAGGTGTTGAGTGCTGGCAAGCTGCTACCTGCGGCAATGATGTGGAAGACACAAGGTTCCTTCTGCTGACCGGCCGTGTTGCTTGCCCAGCACATGACAGTACCATAGTCCATCTCCGTCATAGGCGTATATGTAAGATTGGACTGCGACGTGCTGGGCCCATTAGCAGGAGTGGATGTTCTGTAGCGGGCCTGGGGTACGTCGATTGTTTCAGCTGTGTTGTTGAAAGACCACTTGAAGCTGTCAGGTGGCGGGTACGCCTCTACCTCACAGACCACGTGAGCATTTTCGTGGCGTGCTACTCCGTAGACGCGTTTCTGGTCTGGCCGACAGACCGGTTTGTCTGTGAACAGCACGTCATATATGTACTGTAGTAAGTCAAAATATATACCAGGCTGGAAACTGAGCTGCTAAACAATTAAAAATAATTTACCTGCGCAAGTACCTCAATACCTTTCTGTCAGTTTCAAAGACGTCCACGTGACTGAAGTTATGATTGCGTCCCCACCAAATTATGCCCAAGTTTTTGAAGGGGGTAAAATGTTGCCTGCCGATCCCAGTAGCCGCGCGGTCTAAGGCGTGGGTGTGCGGCCGCTGGTTTGCTGGGATTGCGGGTTCGAATTCCACCGTGGGACATGGATGTCTGTCTCTTGGAGTGTTGTGTCTTGTCAGGTAGAGGTCTCTGCGTCGGGCTTATCACTCGTCCACAGGAGTTCTACAGAGTGTGGTGTGTCTCAGTGTGTTCGTGAAGCATCTATTCTGAGGAGGCCCTGGCCCACTAGGGGCTGTTACGCCATTGGAAAAATTAATGCTGCCTGGCCCTTCCGAGGTCAGACTAACAGCCAAAGTGCCGCCGGCTGCAGGTAAGTACAGTGTTAGGGCGAACACACAGCTTGCAAGTAATCTAGTCACTATTATATTTAACAGAGAAAGTAAATTAAGCGGTTGTGGCACAGTAAGTCATACTATCATTAAATGTCTCTGTAGTTACTGCAACAAAAATTCATCTAATTAAAAATTTTTACGTTTGTTTTGGAAAGCAAACATAAATACTTTGATTATTGACAAGCATTCCAGTCACGTAAGTAAATGGGATCATCAAGCAGAAATGTAATTAAACTACATTGTGTTGCTAGACACAAGCTAAAACAATTTGAAATCATATTTAAAATTCTAAATTTTCTTCAGTGAGAAAGTTTTCTTGGTAACAGGATGATTCCATGTACGATTCCAATTCATGGTTATGAACTCCATTAAATTCAAGGCATTTTGTTTTAAAGTTACATGACCTAACCTTCACATGCCTGTAATAACAGATAACGATTTTCTGAGATATATAACCGTGCAATTTGGTAAAATATATACTAAGGTTTCGGATGAATATCTTCCACCTTCTTCAGGGCAAAAAGTAAGACGCGTGAGAAAAAACTGCTATGGATTCAAGAAAGACAGAATCGTAATCTTTCACCACGGTGTACCGTTCTTACACACTTCTGGAAAATTTCGTACCACATGAAGCTTTAAACTGTACAACATCGGGGAGACAAGTTTTCAATAGAAGTTGCATCGCACTGCGTTGGAAAGGCAGAGCTGTGGACTTCCCTACACAGCAGTATATCTCTGGAATTATGTGTGGTAAATCCTTGGGTACACAGAACATTGATTTAATCGTTGGACCGGAGTGACGGTATTCCACTACGCTTAAAACCTCTGTTCTCCTCCCCCTCTGTCCCCAGTGAGCCCACGATTCTAATTCACAAAGTAATCCAAGCCAGATTCGGAGTGGAGCCATTACTCGAAAGCTAGTACTGTACTCTGCGTGCTACCAAATGAATACATGCAGGCACTAATCTATATGTACGTGTATTTGTCTGCACTGCAATTCCTGAATATGATATACAAAGTCCGCTCCGTCTTGCAAGCATGTGCTAGCTACGAATTTCTAAAGCAGGTGTTGCCATGTAAACAACAGTAATTCCTTCAAAAGATTAAGTTATTTACCGGATGTTGTAAGATTCATAAACAGTTTAATTTTTCGGGAGTTGACAATAGTCAAATTGTTCCAATCAGGAAAAAAGGGCTGGATCTGACATAACACTTTTACATTCGTAATATAAATTTTTAAGCGTATTGTTTAATCGGCCCTGACAACCGCTCAAATTATACAGCGTCGCTGATACATGAAAAAAAAAACTTGTCTGGAGCATTGGTGAAGTAATATGGACAAGAGAACGCCGGAATCCTTTGCGAAAAATATGCCCCATTGCCACCTTGTCCACCACAAATCCTACACCGGCACACTTTGCACTGAATCCAAGCTTCCTCGATGACAGGACGGCGACTAACAGCCTAATCCATTGCAAGACACAATACAATCGATATAATCAGTAAAATAATTTTAAAAATCGATTTTATTTTAATCTAGTGCGTTTATTCTATAAGCAACACATCATTACATCGATGTAAAATAACTTACAGGAGGATAAATTCAAATGTGATTCGACAAAACTTCGAAGAAACGACAGTGGAACCCGGTTATAACAACATCGGTTAATACGACACCTCGCCTATACAGTCAGATATTCTGTGGTACCAATTAATTCGTGACTATTAACAGTAATATTATTCTCCTCGCTTATAACGACAATTGTTTATAACGACAAAATATTCGGTCCCTTTCATGACGCTATAAGAGAGTTCGACTGTTATTTTAAAATATTAATTATTATGGAGAAAAGTTTCAAGTAGGAAATTAATTTCATGTGTGCGAGGTTTTAAGGTTTCTGCGGGGTTGCAGGTGACATATCAGTTAACGGATTTGACGCCGCGTCAAGGTATTAACACCTTGACGAGGAGGCTACTACGCTGTCTGGAAACATCGGGAGCCAAATAACCTGTCACGCTACCTAATTTCATGTAATTACTAGTTACTGAAGTCTACGTCGTATGAAACCACAGTCGCTTTGGGACATTCATGTGAAGTGTAGGAATGCTAATAACTACAGCCAACGTAGGGTATATCGTGAATTAAATTGCTGTGTGTGAATAAGGAACGAGAGTTCCTCATCATATCAAGCAAAATGGACTGACTAAACTTTTTAAAGCTCTGTGTTAACTTTATATACCATCTGTGCAACAGTAAGAAATTGTACGCAATACCAAGAAATTCTGCACTATGCCAGAGGGTATATTTGTGTGTTCACAAAGGGATTAGTTCCTAAAACCATTGTCCTTTATAACGAACAGGGACTGTGTTCTCTGTAAGGTAGGAACCGAAGTGTTATGTATAGTAAAATTTATTTTGAACGTTAGTCTTGATTTGATTAGTAACTTAACGTTCTCAGCGGAGTATTTAGCATGGACGTAGAAGACAATACGTGCAAATTTTCAACTAAAAGCCTGAGAGAAAGAAATGACTTTGAAGACCTAGATGTAGATGGCAAACTATTAATATAATAAGCCTAACCTTTTAAACCCTAGCGGTAACTTTACGTACCACCAAGTTTAACCTTCAAAAATTCTACGTGGTGCCCACATTGCGTTTATGTGTTTTGTACGGATCTCAGAACAAACAGCAACTTTTGCCTTATAAAACATTAAGAGATTGGTTTTTATAACCGAAGTGGAGAGTGTTTACAGCGCGGTACGCACTGAGTCCTTATATAAAACAGACACACTCCGTCTTTAAAGGGTTAAAATACCGTGGATGTTGGAGTGTAGACTAACTTAATCTGGTTCAGAACAAAGTCAGGTATAGACTCCAGTGATCGTGAAAGCAGCCCTTGGGATTCCAAAAAGGGTGTGGAATTTCTTGATCATCCGACAGACTGGCAGCTTCCGAACAAGAAAGCTGCTCCATGGAGTTATCTGTTTGGCCACTATACTTACTAGCGTTTACAAACTACAACCCATAAATAGAACTCTGCTTGTGTCAGGCCTACTGCTGGAAGAATGCCATTCGCTTTTCATATTCTGTCAAAATATGCCAAGTGAAAGGGCTTCATGAATATAGTCATAGAACAAGGTCCTAAAATGGAGGCTTACTAGTGCTAAGAACGAAGATTAAGTAACCATTAAAAGATAAGTAAAGAAAATCTACATACTACGGCATAGTTCTTTGAATATGAGGCAGTAATTACTTTTTCAAAAAAAAAAATCATTTCAAGAAGATAAAATTACCCATTTTATTTTTAGAACTGCCTTACGTCAATTTTTATTTCCAAAGAATATGACATTTATTTAACAACATTTACACACGCCCATATACAGAGCGCGACTTACAGAAAACCAGTCTATACTCACTTCCGTGAGAATAAAACGCGTCAAGATATATCACTTGATGTCTAGAAGTGCTGAATATTCTCGGGTAACAAAGTATCTGCAATATCCTTCATTGCAGTCGTAAACAAAAATGACATTGGCGTATAGATTTTGAATTTATGTCGATATATAATGCGTGTAACACAAATATGCATCACGTGTTTTAAGTATGCTGCGGTAAAATCATTAAAACTTCTTTTAGATATAACCTAACTTCTTTAACGAGATAGCTGGTTCAAGCTGTAACACTAATGACTTGGGCTCTGAACGTGCCAGACTCGAATCTGTACCAATACAGGGGTTAACCTTCCTGGCGTTTACTAATTTCCTTCCAAACTTCCATGCGTAAGCTAGAAGAGTATTAAAAGTTAAGGTACAAGTGATACCTGCGTTGTTCTGGGATATTACTTTGTTCTTGGACTTCTTGAACCTTGAAGATGGAACCGATAGGTTATCCCGAAACGTCGGTACAGAATTACGGTTCTACGCTGCGTAACATCACAGAAAAGCGAATATATAATCTACATCCTGACGGAAACCTAAAGTCACGCACAGGGTACGACTGTTTCCTTTCAAACATTTCCCAAAGGCTTATTGACTAATAAACATAGAATTCGATGCAACATTTCCATAATATGAGCTCCTGACAGCGTCCTTAGTTACATCATATCACATGTCTTCATGCACCAAACTTAAGATTTGTAAGATTAAGTTTGTCTTGCACATTATTTCGAAACAGCCCCTGCATAGTCTTACAATTTTGACACATTTTTGTGCAGCTGGTGGGTGAAAATAAACAATAGATCTCTTATAAAGTTTTCGTTCGACTTAACATTGGCTGTAAACTTATCTTTCATTAATTTAAGTATGTACAAAGACTAAGGATGTTCGAGAATAGGGTGCTGAGGAGGATATTTGGGCCTAAGAGGGACGAGGCGACAGGGGAGTGGAGAAGACTACATAACGAGGAACTTAATGACCTGTACTCATCACCAAATATTATTCGGGTAATCAAATGACCTGTAATCATCACCAAATATTATTCGGGTAATCAAATGACCTGTACTCATCACCAAATATTATTCGGGTAATCAAATCGAGAAGAATGAGATCGGCGGGGCATGTAGCACATATGGGGGAAAACAGAGGTGCATACAGGATTTTGGTGGGGAGACCTGAGGGAAGGCGACCACTTGGGAGACCCAGGCGTAGATGGGAGGATAATATTAAAATGGATATTCAAGAAGTGGGTGGGGGCATGGACTGGATTGAGCTGGCTCAGGATAGGGACAGGTGGCGGGCTCTTGTGAATGCGGTAATGAACCTCCGGGTTCCATAAAATGCGGGGAATTTCTTGACTAGCTGAGAAACTGTTAGCTTCTCCAGGAGGCCTCTGCTCCATCGAGTTAGTTAATCTAAGTATATTTTAGCCAAAACTAAACAATCACAATTTACTTCTCTCATCTAAAAGCAGTGCGTAAAAACATGCCTATTCCAAATTACTTTAGGAAGACAAATAGGCCCATCTCTCATCTACCACACAACACACCATTCTTATTTCTAATAACGTACACAAAAGGTGTCTGTTGCTGAACGTCCAGGCAGCACAGCACAGTGATTACTACTCACACATGACACGCAGTTCCACAGTGTTGCTCTCTCCGTCACCCTCGACGTTAGACGCGATGCAGGTGTAGTTGCCCGCTTGCTGGCGTCGCACATGCTGAAGTGCCAAAGCTTTGTCGCTCACAATGACACCATCTTTCTGGTTATGCTGCACCGTCTGGCTCTAAAACATCAACAAATGTAAGCGTTGTATTGAAATTAAATTAAGTATCTTTTTACAGTGATAATAAACACAGTGAGACATACCACAGTATATATATATATTGCACACTACGTCATTTACTCTAAGGTTGTGCCAGTACACTACATGTTTCGGCTCGGCCGAGCCATCATCAGTTACATGTATAAATGTTAAAACTCAGATCCTTAATCACGTAACATAAAATAGAGTGAAAATAGTATAAATGTATTGGCGTAACTTCTCCAGTTCACTGTTTTTGTCTGTAAAACCGTTCCAAGGAAAGCTGGTGTAAATTAACCCTAAACTAATGTAGTGATTAATCCAGCATCCATCCATATGTCGGGGTATTTTTCCGTAGAATATTGGGGGTTCTTCTGAAACGTGTTCTGTTATATTACGACAAAAATACCCGACATGTGGATGGATGCTGGATTAATCACTGTATTAGCTTAGGGTTAAGTTTCACCAGTTTTCCGAGTTTCACTAAAATCTGACAAGAATAACTGGTACATTACCTGGAGACCCGTGTACATTTATGATAGTATCTCACTGAATTCTTCTTAGAATGAAAAATGTTTCAGGTTAAAGTTGCAGAGGAAAACAAAACACACATTTTACGTCCAATGCATTTTTACCGAAAATTGTGCCATTTTAAAGACAATGAGGAAAAATATGGTACAGCCGGACAGGCCACAGATGGCAATATAAAACGGCGTACACGCTTTGCATGCTGGATAAGTATGGATACAGACACACATTCGGAATGTGCAATACTTGCTGCTTTTCAACGGCAACAATGGTTACGCGAACACACCTCAGTGTTACGTTATACGCACATTGCTTGTCTTGTTCCATCTTACCGTTGATAAAGTGTCCTGACACCAGCTGGACAGTTCCAGTAGTACTGTGTAAAAACAGTTGTCCTTAGCACTGTCCTATAGGCTAGTGAAACACGGACTCTTTTCCACACACCAATCAATATGACAAACTCATGGGAAAGGAAAATCCTCAGAGAAATATGCCAGCGTATGAAGGCCTTAAGAGGGTGTGAGGAATTAGATACTACGAAGAAGAAGAAGAAGAAGAAGAAGAAGAAGAAGAAGAAGAAGAAGAAACTCGTCATCGTGATCATGGTGACAGTGGTGGTGCTGATATAGCAGGAGGAAAACTGTAATTTCAAATTTTTGGAAATGCCCCCAGTATAAAATTTTACGTAAATTCATCCTTTAGAACAGAGTTCCTCCATGCCAATAGACAGACATAGAGATAGATGGACAGATACAACAAAGCTAACAGCCAATTTTCACAACTGCAAAAGCGCCACAAATGAGGTAAATATATTTTAGCAATAACCAGAAAGTATCCAAGGCACTTTTCTATGGAAAATTTTACTTGGCGTGATTAATTTGATATATATATAAATTAATGCGTAAATTATCATCAACACTACACCCATTCTGTATAAAGCATGATATATGATAAAGTATTTCAATTTTAACAAGTAAATTTCCTTGCGCAAAAAGCGTCATACAACTATTATCACAGATCGCGATAATTTATAAATAAAATTTAGGAAATACGTTGCACAAAGTGTATTAGTTCTATAGAAATAACAGATTTTGATTTTAATGAAATTCACATGGAATTAATTACTGGCCAAACATACACAGAAAAGAGAAATTTGTAATTACGTTTTGGTAAGTAGTTTTCATGTAAAATTCTATAAGGTTTTTTGTACACACATGAACAGACCAACATGTGCAGTAGATCTGGTTTACATGTCTTTTTATTTGTTGAATTACGTAAAAGTATTAGATGACAATTCTTGGACATCCCACTCCAACATTCTTCGGCTTTACTATAAATCAATCTTCACAGGAAGCCACTGAGAAACCTTTCTTATATGATCACCTGAATACTAACAACAGAGCCAGGAACAGTGAACTGAAGTCCACGAAATTAGTAAACTGACTACAGTAAATTTAACCTTACTCATTTAAAGTTGTGGTAGTTCCAGCGCCTAGAATAATGCTAACCTTCTCCGTCCATAGTGTTCCCTATCTGCAAAGGAACAATGCGATGTTCCAAGGACTTCAAATCCTACACAAAGCGTGAGTACTCTAACTCGCACAAACCGAATTACATCTTAAATACAGCCCTTTCACAGTAACAGTATCATTTTGTCACAAAGCCCTACTTTCACCACTTTAACCTCTCTCACATCCTGCAGACTAGCAGTCTGTTATTGGATACGATTGGGCGTTAAAGCAGCAGGTGGTATGCCTGGTTTGTTACAATGTTCTTCTAAAAGAATACGATGCTAGAACCAAAAACAAGGAATAGTTAAATGACGTCGCTGTCAGATATCAACACTGGTAAGAGGCTGGAGGGTCCCAGAGTCAATGTGGAAATTGTGGAGAAGACAAAAAAATTCTGCCATTTCTTGACACTGAAGCACGATTCCTCAGTCCTCAGGCTCGTAGCTTAGCCAATTATACCCCACAATTTTCTCCCGCTCCTGGTTAAATAAACAACCGGTGAAATTGTGGCGCTCACAACAGGAGAAATTATAAGATTTCTTTCGCACTACATTCCTGTAGAAGTCGAGATGTTTGATCGAACAGCAGTAAAAGCAGAAAATTACACAAGAAGTTTCATGGAGTGTTCATGCCAGTAAGACAAAGAAACGTATTAGTTAAAATACAGATTACCCATAATCACAGATGAATAATTACAAAAAAAAAATAGCATGATTATATTAAATTGTAAAAACGAAGGCGTTTCCATAAAACAGGCCATTAATTTTAAACCCTGTAACCTAATATTTTAGTACTGCTAGAGACATGTTCCCTGTTACTACCATACGTATTGATACAGCCTATTGTAGATACGTTTTATAATAGTTTTATAAATTAAATAGAGGGAAAGTCTACTTAGAATGCAGGCTAAACTCATCACGAGAAGCCTTAATTTTAAAGACCAGGTGAAGGGCAGGCGAACACAATTAAATATTGTCCAAAAATTTTTAAATTCTTATAGCACAGTCCGCAGTACATGTAGAATCTATCACCGATCTCAACATGAAGTGTCTTATTCTTTCCACACAGTATATATATTTTGTTTCCCATCATTTTCTAGCTATTATTTCCCCGAGTAGCCTCTGTAAGTGAGACGCAGCGTGTTTCCCGTGAGGTAAAAAATAAATTTGGATACTTGATTTAGATAAATTTCATGCTTCAAAAGGTTAATGTGGAAAATATGCCAGCGTAGCAGTTACTGGAGGATGATGTGGGCGGTTAAATTTATTAAATTGTATTGTTCATGGCTGTAAGGAATTAAAAGAAACACAAACTGTGTATATTGTTAAAGCACGACGCAACTATCCTACAGTATCTAAAACCTGCACCCGACATGATCATTAGAGAGTGAATTCTACTGAACCTTACAATTGTTCTAACAGTTTCCCAAAGACTGAACGTAGCACTGACACAACTGTTCGGAATTTATGTTTAAAATTAGTTATTCAAAATAAAGATCGACTATTTCAAAGGGACTTACAAACCCACGATTCAAGCACTATTGAATAATACAGGCCAATCAGACGCCTCGTTTTAAGCTGTCGTCATCAACCCACTAATGTAGCAAGAAATAGCTCACGGCGGGACGTCATTGTCCCTTGAATTACCTGCTTTCACGAAATACCTGTTTCATCACCTCACCAAATTTCATGACTGTACTTTGTCGTACATCTCTTAGTCATTTCAGACGAATACTTGGATGCTTGAAATATACAGTTAACCTTCTTTCTCAGGCACTGCTAAGTTCATGGAAGAGTAAAACACGTATCCCCTCAAGACCGCTATAAAATCGTTACCGTTTTGTAATTTTTTTTAACGAAGACGTCATTTTCTAACGTTACATAGCGTAATCTTTATAGTTGACGTGGCACCTCTAAGTAAGTTTACAAAAATAAAAACGAAGCAAATTCCCAGAAAAAGTCTGATCCCTTTAACCACTTTCGCTTACAGTTTCAATAAAACCATCGGCGTAAAATTTCGAATTATTTTCAACAGTAACGTTTTGATGGTGTAGAAGCACAATTTATCAACCCATGTTTAGAAAGGAACAATGAAAAACTGTCAATAACATGCATCAATTTACACAATGAAAAACGCCTGTGACTGATGGACACTTCCTGTCGAAATAATCTATAGGATATCCCACACAACAGCATGCCAGTTTAGCGTTGGCGTGTACAAAGTTACAGATATCCTCTTACAGTGTCAAAATTAAATGAAATTGAAAAGAGGGCTAACAGAATATAAAGACAAACAGGCAGAAAATACGTCTATAGACTATTTTCTGTGTTATTTCTAAAATGTAATTGCAAATGCAAACTGAAGTACAGAACTCTTAAATCTCTCACAAGATTAATCAATAATATGCCCATATTTATGAGTAAATGGATAGTAAAATTTGGCTAAACATCACAAGTCACAGACAAATTACAGTATTGCAATACTTTCCGACACACACCTGTGGACACCACTACTAGCAGGCACCATAATTAATGTGTTTTGCTCTTCTACTTTTGGTTAACTTACGCCAAGACACTGAATCGAAACTCCATTCATGAAGAAATTAAGAGGAGATTGAAGTCGGGGAATGCTTGCATCATTCGGTGCAGAATCTTTTGTTTTCCAGGTTGCTATCCAAAAACACAAAGATTAGGGTACACAGAACTGTAATTTTACCTGTCGTTTTGTATGGGTGTGAAACTTGGTCTTTCACACTGAGGGAGGAATAAAGACTGAAGGTGTTCGAGAATAGGGTGCTGAGGAGGATATTTGGGCATAAGAGGGACGTGGTGACAGGGGAGTGGAGAAAACTACATAAAGAGGAACTTAATGACCTGTATTCATCACCAAATATTATTCGGGTAATCAAAGCGAGAAAAATGAGATCGGCGGGGCATGTAGCACGTATGGACAGGCGCATACAGCATTTTGGTGGGGAGACCTGAGGGAAGGCGACCACTTGAGACGCCCAGGCGTAGATAGGAGGATAATATTAAAACGGATCTTCAAGAAGTGGGATGGGGCATGGACTGGATTGAGCTGATTCAGGATAGGGACAGGTGGCGGGCTCTTGTGAATGCGGCAATGAACCTCCGGGTTCCATAAAATGCGGGGAATTTCTTGACTAGCTGAGAAACTGTTGGCTTCTCAAGAAGGCCTCTGCTCCATGGACTTAGTTAGTTACGCCAAGACACTCCGTCTGGAGCTATTACACGGTCTATCTAAATATAGTTGGCGGGTGGGGCAAGTGGAAATGGCGGGAGGGGGGACTACTACCAGAAGACACTGTTGTGCAAGATGCTACAATATTTGTCGCCGCTTTTCAAATAAAACCATTATAAAACGACAATTTGTTAATACTTTTGTGTTTTAAGTAACAGCAAAGATATCGGGACGCGTGTTACCACCCGCTCGTACCCTGGTGCATTGGCTCACCATCTGTCCTTCACTAGCTCGTTTAAATCATCTGTACGGTAGGCGCGTTAATTGGAAACGTACGTATTAAGAATTTTTATTACCTGGCACATTCGAATCTCTGCAAAGCGCCTATTACAATCGCTCTGTCTTACCATAGGCCTATACCAAGTAGCAGAAGGACTTCTGACACGATGGAATTCGATACCTGACAGCCATTTAAACTTCCGTTTAGCTCGGATAATTTTACTAACAAGCTTCCATGAAGGCATAACTAGGTATCTGTGTACATGAATGTTGGTATCCCTGTTCTGTGTAAGCACAAAACGTTGGCATCTCTGTTCTCCGCATGCGGAGTTTCGATTACGCTTCGAACCACAACCTAATTTCCAAAAGTTATAGTTTATGTCATTTAATTTAAGTTTGCCGCATCCTAGCAACAGGACTACAACTGAGACAGACGACAAAGTTGCTGCATTGTTTAGAAGAGGCGTGAAGGAACAGTTAAGCTACGCGTACATTTGCTAGTTACTTTCTATTTCATATCGTAATGATGGGCAACCGAATGCAAATTTGTTAATTGTAAGTATTAAGTAAAAGTAACATTACGCTTGTGCACGCCATGAAGACTTACAGGTGAGCGGAGGTAGAGCTCCATGCATTCTTACCCTCGTCAGCAGGTGCAGGTGAGTGGTCACCTCCACGTCCCGGTCGCTTAATTCCCGAGGAATGATACTACAATAACTATGTCATAGGAGACTCAGTTGGCCCCAGATGCGGTCTGGAAGATTTAAAGAACAGGAAAACGTCTTGCGTCAAGAACCAGGCCACGATTCCTCGGCCCCACAACCCGTAGCCCAAACATTATATCGACTTCAAAAAATGTATAAAATGTATACTGCTAATATTCCGCATGCATCTCTGACAGTTTCCTAATTTTCTTACATTATATGGCGAAGAACGCAAAGGTAATTCGTGAATATTTGGCGACCCATTTTATGACGCTGTCAGTAACTCAGATTATACAGCGCCAAATGTTACAAAGAATGATAAATTATAAATTGTAAAATATTTTAAGAAAGCGGAGATGGCCCAATCTAGATACTACCCCAGCATTTGCCTGAAGTTATTGAGGAAACCACGAAATACTAGGCGTTGAACTGCAACGTATAAACGTCTACAATTTTTCTGACACAACTATCCATTCGGTATAACACATGGACCCGTACCCCCGCTTCCCATACGTCTTCATGGAATAATAATTAAGTACAGGATCTAATTTAACGTAAAATGTAAGACTGGTCGCTACAGCTAAGTTTAAAAATAGGGTAATGTATGAAAAATCCTTAACTCACTAAAGCAAATAACTTACAGCAGGAAGGCCGCAAGTAAGTTTCTCTAAGGCAAGTTACACTTTGAATTATTTGGCAGCCTGAATTGGAATATGCCACGGTATCCGTTTTAGAGTGTTGGACTGTAAACCACATTGAATCTCGGTAAAGAGGCACAAAAGGTTGTTACGAACGTGGGATGAGTTTTCGAGTTTCTGATATTACCACAAAACTATGACAGTCACGTTAATAATATTAAAAATGCCTACATATCAAAATATGGTGTCAAGATAACACAAAACATCAATTCTACCCCTCTCTGTGCGCAGACACAGAGAGGTAGAAGACGGGTAATTTTTTACCGTTAGTATATCTCTTCTTTACTATAACCGTCATTTAACTAATTAAGAGCCAAGGGAAACATATCACCCGGAAGACGTAGAGGACCCATTTTGTTACATTAATTCATCCGTGTAGTGTGCCCCTGGGCTAGTATAACGTTGGAGACCACGCAGTTATTCAGAAAGCATAGTTGTGTTGTGGCACACCTGCAGCTTGTCACTTACGTCGTCCCAGTATACTCATTCTTCTATGTTCGTTAACAATTCTGCAGAACCACGGAACTGCTCTATATGGAGTGTAGTACTTCCGAAGCTGGAAGTCGATTAGCCAGGTGATAAATTTTTCATTCTTTATACAAATCGATAATGGGATAAAATGGTCGCTAGAGTCCATCGCTAGACCCAGTACTTAACCAAATTATTAACATCTCTTTCCTAAGCTGCGTACCGGGTGTAGCTGCTGAATGGGAAGCATACGTGAATTCTACATTACAGCGGAGCTGCAAAATGAACAATATGCATTTATCCCACTATTCCACTTTATAAACTTCAAATTAGCTGATTTACGTCCTTCTTTATAATTAATGTTTATTGCGCAATTATAAACCATTCTGCGACATAAATTGAACAAATATGTTTAAGATTTCACTTCTATAATTTTGTGTGACACTTTAATGTTAGAACGAATAAAAAGTTTGATTTCGACATTTAAATTTCCGCAAATTCTAACCATAATGTCGACGGTAACGTACGGCACTTTACAAATAAGTGAATTAAAAATCTACAGCACAGCTGTTAAAATGAGAGCTTTAAGTTTCCGAAGAACGGAGGACATGCCATCGCGAAGTAAAAACTGTCAAGTACCATTCACTTCGTAACCCTTCCCCAGCCGCTTTTTTCTTAAAGGTAAGTACTTCCGCTAAAACCAAATATTTATTATCATAACTATGAAAGGGAACCTGAATTAAGCGCACATAGAGAAAAATATCTTCCAGTGCCACTTCGACCAACATAAATTTCACATAAACCGCTGTGGGACTGAACCCAGGCCTCCGTAACGAGAAGCCGATCAGCCTCATGATGCAGGCGTTTCGTTTCTAGCAAAGCTCAAAGACAGTATTTGATATGTAATTAAAAGGAAACATGGTTTAATGAATCCCAAATGCGAGTATAATGTTAGGCAGAGGCAATCACGTGATATTATTTTAATAAATGATGGAGTTTTGCGAGTAGAAACAGACAGGCGGCACACGTTTGCATCAAAACCGCTGTCACAACGCCGCGGTCTGGAGACACTTGAAACTAATGGTGCGATGACGGTCCACAGTTCTCACACGCACAACTTTCACTCAAAAATACAACTGTCGTACGTACCCAATATTCTGCACAATCTATTTAAACAAAACTTGCCTTTCAGTGAGTATACAATTCCTTAACGGTGTTTTATTTTTAGCGCCATATTTTATTGCTTGCAAAAAATTCAACCAAAAAGAAAGCATGTCGAATATTGGTAAGCATGGATAATATGATCTGATGACGTAAGTTGTCTCTCGCAGTGTGCCAATTCCTACTCTAAGCACAGAGCAAAATGAAAGAAATGGATGCATTTCGACAGACAGCACGATTCAAGGTGTTTATACCTTTGTTGAAGCTTCAGAAGCTCAGTTGCTGTGAAACTGATAGTATGCATTAGGCTTTAGTGGAATACTTATTTTATCACTTTGCAGAAAGCCGGTAGGTGACGGCAGCATATGTTGATTCGAAAGCACTGGTCGGAATATCATGCCAATTTTTGTCAATACAACATGCGTATCAGCATTTCACTGTTTAAAACAATAAACAGCAGCAAAGGGATGGAAAAAATAAAGCAAAATAATGTACCTCAGAACTTATTGTAAGAATATAAGACAACAAACTCGTAGTCTGAATACATCTATTCACGTATCTGTAAAAAAATATACAATTTAATGTGAAAAGAATGGAGGTTAGGACGGTCACGAAAGAGAATACGGCCCACAAAGGCTTCTAATTTAACGCTGAAAGACAGAAAAAAGAACGAAACAATGAGCTAAGGAACAGGAATAAAAGAAAAAAATGAACAAAAATACATGCTTAAAATTCCAAAGTTGCATTACGTTACAGATTTTTCCATAAATTTAAACATTTCATAAAATCAGATACAAATAAGTGACAGATTCGCGGGAGACTAAAGGTTCCTTCTCAGAAATAATACGACAGAATATATCTTCTACCTCCGGCCTTGTGTTCGGAATATCTTTCCTTAACTTTTCAGATGCAATCGCAGTTCTTGACGTCTACAAACAAGAGCCGATGCACAGCCTTAAAACGGGAGTACGACTAAACATTTCGTTAGTGTAACTTCGATACCGTCCTTTGCTGCAGGAGGCCTACCCACCATAATAAACTGACACATCTTCTCAAGTTTCCACGGACTAATTCCTAATGTAGAGATCACACTAACGTGACACAAAACATTTACTTTCGCTATCTGCGATGGATAGATATGGAGGCATCCACTCCTCTTGATGAAATTCTGACTAAGAGACAGCTGTATAAAATGCCTTGCACGTAACGTAAATTACATTACTTTTTAAATAATTAATGGGACGCATACAGCATACGTGTCTGCTTGTATCTACACACTGCCGTTCACAACTCCAAACGATACGCGTTGATTATTAGTTTTAAGATCGGGGGTATGTTAATGACTTCGGGCATTTATAAACTGCACTGACAGACCAAGTGCGTAATCATTCAAAAGGAATTACGTGTAGTCTGGTATTACGTTGACAGACAATGTACCTAAAACATATTTCCGTTCTTCGAACACAAGTTATTGTTCCTTCATTCCTTTCTGATAACGTGAAAACCGCGTGTTTAGAAATCGCTGTGCTGCTGCAAGCAATGGGTAAAAAAAAAAAGGTAAAGCAGTCCCATTACACGCCTGGACAGGCCCTGAGGGTTCCAGGAGGTCGAGGCTCCCAGATTTCTAGACAATTGGCACATGAAGGTGGTAGGTTGTCAGCCATACGCAACGGCCGCGTTTACCCCCCACGAAATATTCCTGGTACCCATTTCTGTTAGAGGCTGAGCAATGGGTCTATAGGGAAATGGAAATGTAAGCATTAAGACGAGCAAATCTACGCATTTATCAGTCACTACTGTCTCAATACATGTCTCACGAAATCAAGACAAAATATACGGTATTTAGGAGTGGGCTCACCTATTCTCAACCAACTAACAGCTTCCCCAAAGGTCCAACAATAAACAGGCGTTACTACTTGGAGACTGGATTTTTTTATGGCTTGACAGCCCCCAGTGGGCCAGGGCCTTCTCATTATCGAGGCTTCACGATCACACTCAGAGACACACCACACTCGGTGGGACTCCTCTGGATGGGTGATCAGCCCGACGCAGAGACCTCTACCTGACAACACACAACACTCAAAAGAGCCAGACATCCCTGCCCCCAGTGGGATTCGAACTCGCAACAGAACCAAGCAAGCGGCCTTAGACCCATGTCTTAGACCGCACGGCCACCGGGATGGGCAGAGACTGGAGTTAAGAACCTAAAATGTCACGCCAGACAATTCCAATGGCGTCTTTGCAAATACGTTTAGTAAAACTACCGCGATTAGTAATTGTTTTATACATACCGCAACGTCAGATGCCGCGAGGTACAAGCACACAAGTCTTAACACACAGTCCATCCAATTCATACCTGTACGTTACTTCGGTGAATTACATTACAAAGACGGAATTATTTCTGTGCGCATTGTGAAGTATATGCACCGTAAAATGACAGCTCGTAATGTAACCTGAAACACTACGACATTGCGTACCTTAAGCACAAGCGGTTTTCTTTGGCTAAGGTAACTTCACTTTTCTTCAAAGCATAATAGTTGGGTTGTCTTGTAAGCTTGGGGCGAATTTCACTACGTTGTTCAAACTTCTGGTTTGTTCGGAGACCCATGACAAAGCGGGCGGGCGGGTGGGGGGGGGGGGGCTGATTCTTGGTAGCCATTCAGGAGTTTAATTTAGGTCCTTCTATTATTGAGCTTAATCAGTACCTGATTTTGCTAACGTTACAAAAGTTTTACAGTCACTTACGTAGTAAAGCTCTTCGTTCCGAACTGTTTATAGACTTTCAGTAATTAGCAGCTTCCACGAGTGGACACGTTTATCACATTCTGAATGCCTGGTTTCACAGGACTAAACAAGAGAAAGGGCAAGTCTTCGTAAAATCCGCTGTGGACTGGACAATACGGTATTATACCCACAGCGGTTGTCTACAGCCTGAATGTGTCGGCATTTCAACAACATCGTACGGCAAATCTGCCCTGACAAGAAGGAAGCCAGCAAGTTAATACTGAGTGCTTTTGAATGCTGCATGCTACCTGTCCAAATGATATTTTCGATTCTTGTTTTCTCAAATGTAACAAAATATTCTTCAAGGGTGGGAAAGAAGAGGCATTTGGTGAAAATTCGTATTATTAAAAATTCCGGCTGATACAGAAAAATATGTAAAATTTACATCTAAAAGTTTCTGACCAAAGTGTGTTATTCAGAACAGATTTAGACTTTTTCCATCGTCTTGTTTTTAATAACAACACAAAAGGCTTCGAAAGGTGGCTCGGCTTCCATCACCAGGCAGAAACGAAATTCATTATACCTGTTACTTGGGTGTATTGGATTACTTGAATCTCATACCCCAGGATGACAAACTAGCATAAACACAAAACGTACGGCTTACTCTGTTGAGTCCATTAAATTAAGCTTATCTGTGCCGGCATAGCCGTTGATTTAATACAAATGACCCATTAGGGTACTTCTAAAATTTTTTATTTTATTAACCTTTTAAAGCCTAGCGGTAACTTTACATACCACCAGGTTTAACATTAAAAAATTCTACGTGGTGCCCACATTGCGTTTATGTGTTTGTACGGATCTCTGAACAAACAGCAACTTTTGCCTTATAAAATATTAAGAAACTGGTTTGTACAACCGACGTGGAGAGTGTTTACAGCGCGGTACGCACTGAGTTCTTATATAAAACAGATGCGCTTTGTCTTTAAAGAGTTAATGAAGAAAGAACGGCCAGCTGCCGAAATTTTTGTGTGTTTTTAACTAAACCAAGTATGTTAAGAAAGTTAAATACAATATGTTAAACGTAAACCTACCAACCGTTAAAAGATATGACAGGCGTCTGGAGTTGGCCTAACGAACGACACGGGACAAAGTCATATGTGCCACTTAGGGCGTAAGCGTGTAGGTCATTTCATCTTGCTACTTCCAAGACATCTTAGCTCACCCTGTATGTGTCCTTAAATGTTTATAAGGAACGACTATGGTAATCCATTCGACCGACACTCAGGCCCCAAGGAATGGGAACCGCATACAAGAAGCGTTTATTAAAACTCGTCGGAAGAAATGAAGATGCTTATTATCGCCAGAAAAATTCATCATAATAAATACAGCATTCGTGAGAAGGCCAGCGGCACACACTGTGGGAGGAGGTAACTGTAAATTAATTGGACGATGCGATGTACAGAATAAAGGCCAAGAATAAAATGTTTTATTGGAAAGAACAAAGATAACCCAGAACTTCAGCCATCAGAGAGCCAGTGTGCTCAGTACTTTGATTGTTGTACGTCCCCAGATATGTGTCGGATAGTAATTAGCGGAATATTAGTCTTAGAAATAAACTGTATTACAGTTTCGTGCAGTCCTTCCCTCTTCTACCTACTCACAGTAGGTGTCGAGGTTGCTTTTATTTTCACTTGATCACACTCAGACACACACCACAGTCGGTAGGACCCCTCTGGACGAGGGATCGGCCCGTCTCAGAGACCTCTACCTGACGACACAAACACTCACAAGAGACAAACATCCATGCTCCCGGTGGAATTCGAACCCACGATCCCAGCAAGCGCTCGGCAGCAGACCTACGCCTTAGACCGCGCGGCCACTGGGACCGGAAACTGTATTACAGTTCGATACAAAATCAATGAGGGACAGAAAATTACGGCACACAGAAAAGTAACAAAGAACAATTGGTTTTTCGGGGTGGGGGAAGGGGCGGGGGGCTTCAAGTTGTCAGGCATCACAGTTAACTTCCAACTGTAGGACAGAGTTGTCTAAATCTCGTTTTGAATATAAATTGTTATACTGGCGTCCATATTCTCAACAGCTACAAGTGCAAGTACAGTTGTTTGTTAAAATGAATATTAAATGCCCCGTTTGAGATCCGGGGATGTAACGGCGGCGCCTATAATGATTACTGTCCTCTAAGATGTGACACAGTAGAGTTTCTAAAGTCATTTTTCCTACAGAAATGCAAACATAGGGCTCCATTTCAACCTGAAATCGAGGATTTATACGGCCCCTAGCAACTGTGCAAAATACACATTCTGTTAAGAGCGTATATATGAATGTATACATACATAACGTACACGCATAATTATTTCAAATTACATATGTCACTCATACAAGTGGGTATAACGTTTTTCAGCTTTTCAATGATTATCTGCTTTACTGAACTAACAGAAAAGCACTGAATAGGGTCTTCATTAAGCAAATATTATTCCAGTTAATTAATATCAAGTACCTGTGATGAAATTCCGACACCTTACATGTAAACACTACAAACAAAATGTACTTTCAACTTGACTGATTTTCACACGTACAACAGAAACGCACCCAATTCTGTGAATTACTATATTTAGTTGGGACAACTTAAATTCGTAAAAATACTACAAGTTTTTTTCTAAATATGGTTAATATGTCTCCAACGTTGGCTCGAGAATGGAATATATGGAAACCTGCTACACCTAACTGCGAAACACGTGCCCCATATCAAGAACAGTTTCAAGTGCTGTACAGTACAATGACCAGTTAAAGCCAGGACGACTACCATTAAACCCAGAAAGGACGTAGTGGCGACCCATCCTCTTATGCACTGGGTACTGTTGAGGCCGTACCGTGAGTCTATCTCTCACCTCTACCTAACTCCAAGTTCAAGAATGTGTGTTACCATACATACATCTCCTGCATGTTTACTGTGTGTGCTGCTGCTTTAAGCACATCAACTGTTTAATCTTCACGTCTGCACAAAATACGACAGGGAATTCGGTTGTAAACTTAAACCCACATACTAATTCCGTGTTTGTCCTTCAATTGACAAAGTATACAATACAGTGCAAATTATAATTTCCATAATTTAATATCTTATCAGAAATATGCGGTTATATTACAGCGGTTTTGCCTCTGTAGGTCGCCTGCCTTTGGGCTGGGGAAGCAAAGAATTGTTAGTGCAGAGCTCTCGTTCACTTTTTCTCTCTATTCAAGCAATAATTTTGTCAAGTTTTCTTACTTCTTTCACAGTTCTTATCCTTCCAAGAATTTGTAGGGAAAAATATAAAATCCTCTTCATTTTTCTCACTTTTTAGTTATGGTCACATGGGATTTGAGAAGAAAAGGAAAAAAATTGTTTGGAGACGAAACTGTTCCTTCCAGTGAAACTTCTTGACAAGTACAGTAACCTGCGGAATATTATCATTTCTTCACTGGAAATACTCGTCTGAAAAGATGTCTGCTAGAGCCGCGGGTGAACGAAAAAAAAAAAAAAGAAACATTTTTGTAAAGTCACCGCCGTCTCTTGTGTGTGTGTCGCGGTTCGGTTTCTCCTTCAAGGATGCATTCTTTCTGTGGAAACCGCATCATGATAAACAAAGCGAAAGAAAAACACTTTGACGAGAAACATCAATACTAAATACGTTATGCTCGCAAATTTTCGGCTGAGAAAATTTGTTCCGCATTTTGAGGGAAGCATGTACAGTGAGGGTTTATACTGTGGTACTGTAGGCTGAAACATCGTGTAGTCTGACACATTGGTATCAGTGTTTCGGATGACAATACCGCCTCCTTCTTCAGGGAAGATTAAAGTTATTGGAAAAATGCATCAGGTGAGCACCCAGAATTTTTAATGTTGGGAAAGGCTGACCGTGAGGCTATATATAATTTATGTTTGATTTTAAAAATTATATTATAAAAATCATGTCATAAGTATAACTGCATTATAACACTGTTTGCAACTGCATTTATATACATACAAATATAACTACATGTTCCATAATTCCCTGTCTTTTTGTTTTTGTAATTTTATTAATTTATTATTCAAAATTCTAAATGTACTAGTCATCTGATTTCAGTCGTAAATCATGTGAAAGGTTTGATATCATCGTATCTACAAAATCTGTGCTTTTTAAGTTTCGGTTTTAGGGGGTTTGGGGCAGGCTGCCTGGCTGCAGCCCTCCCCTTGGGTGCACCTCTGGTATGCGTAACCAGGCTTTACAATGTCACAAACCCGACGATCACACTATGAATCTATACAGCTTGGAAAACGTCAGATCACATACAGCTAAGTAGTGGCTGAAAACGAAGCGCTAAAAGGAATAATGATGTTCGAAACTGAAGGTCATTGTTTAATATCTGGCCGGTGAAGAACGTAGTAGGGCTGACGGACGGATCTACTCTGCGTACGTGAGGTGGCAAGGGCGGGGAATTTGTTTCGTTTCGTCCGTAAATCCAGTAACGTGCACAGTGCACGGCACGTTCCTACGGATTCTTCCGGCAACAGTTAACAAGGACACCAGTGTCAGATGAGGCCAGTGCATTCTATGTCATGTTGATTATGCCACCGACTAATTCGAACTGCATTCTTCGACGGAAAGTCGAAAAACACAGTACCCTATCTCGCTCAGGACAACCACTTAATGGGTTTTATTTTAAGAAGCTTCATATACACAAAAATAGCCAATGCGATTGGACTAAAGTGCTACATTTGGAATGTAGCTTTGTATGGTGCTGAAGCTTGGACACATCGTGAAGTGTGAAATCAGAAACATCTCGAACGTTATGAAATGTGGTGCTGTAGAAGAATGAGAAGATCATTTGGACCGATCGTATGAAAAATGAAGTGTTACATAGATTCAAGGAGGATAGGAATATTGTAAATACACTAAAAAGAAGAATGCCGAACTGGATTGGTCTCATCATGCTTGCGAACTGCCTCTATAACACGTTATTGAAGGAAAGATAGAAAGAAGGATACACGTGACGGGAAGACGAGGAAGAAGACGTAAGCAGCTACTTGATGACTTAAGGAAACGATAGGATACTGAAAATTGAAAGTGGAAGCACCAGATCGCACTGTGTGGCGAACTCGCTTTGGAAGGAGCTATGGTGGTGCCGTAAGGCAAGCAACGTAATGAAAATACGAATAAATGAATAAATTAATTAACTAATGAATTAGTGCGATTGGATAGAAATGTAAACACACGAGCAGTACAAGACTTAATATTCTGGTGAGAAATTAACTAGCCGAAAAGAAGCTAATCCGAATGCAACTGAACCTAATTACTCTCTAAATAGAGTTAGGTCTAATAACGAGACTGCCGAAATTACATAAACAAATAACAGATTATTATTTATATCATAATGTATATAAACATAAGTATGTAAATTATCTACAGAAGAAAATCAGGTTCTTACACAGACAAAACCGTTGCATGAAGACACTGCAGTAACAGAAAAACATGGGAACATTATTATTATTATTATTATTATTATTATTATTATTATTATTATTATTAAGCAGTCTTATAGTCTTCGTATTATCATCAGCAGTCATCTCGTAATATGACTACAGTCATCATCCCATAACGATAACTGAAACACGTATCTCGCTAATCTTTATCTGTTCCATTACCGGCAGCACTGAACGCAAGGGGCACTTAACTATGTCACGAGCTGCGATTAAGCCGATACGCTAGCGTCAACGTCACACACTTCGGTTCTACTAGCTTCAAGATAGACCCATTTGATGTATTACTAATTTATGACGTGTGGGAGAGGCTGCGCCAAAGATGGGAATGTAGGGTGTACAAGAAAACACATGAAAGCTTCACAGAACATAAGGGGCGTGACTGCTGACCACAACACGACTAAGTGATTCGTCAGATGACGTGTCAACTGCTGAGGATATGTGAGGCCAAATAAACATTAATGATGACAAGTGTCTTCAGAGAGGTGTCATCTACTCTAAATACCCTCTCAAAGAAACGACCCAGGAAACATCCAGAAAGACTAAAGTTCGAGAACACAAACACGTAAAGTCGCTGTGCATGTCACGAAGGCACAAGGGAGGAGCAGAGGTGCAGCTTCACTCATTTTTAACCTCGGTATTAGATGGAAATGAGCGGTCAGCTTCACACTCCGACCACTTTACCGCCGGAAAAGATGCCCCTGATACCCACTAAATAAAAGCTTTTAAGGGCCCCAGAGCCGGTCTGGAAGCTTTGCAGAAGAGATAAGTCTCTTGTTTCGGCTGGGAAATGTGCGGTGATTTCTTCGTCATCCACGCAGTGCCGGCTACCTCACAAACAGGTGGCGTCTGAACAGGAATCTCCATATGTAGCTAACATGATTTCTGAACTACTGTACACAATTTAATTTTAAAGCCATGTATAAGCAGAGCAGACAGGAGACGTACAATAAGTCTTCAATTACCAGTGCAGTATGTACTTTATACTAGATAAAGAACCAATTAAAGTGATAGGTCGATACTTCCGAATAAAACATTCGGAGAATGGGACATCCTCATATTTGACGCAATGTAGGCTGCACAGTATCCTATATAGCAACTGAAGGTTGTATTGAATACAATATTTTAAGTGCGAGAGACACTGTATAAATAAGGAAGGAACGTAACATCGTTGCGGTTCTGAAAGTACCCAGGAAATGCGCGCTCCTATTTCTGGCAAAGGCAATACTGAAGCAAGTTAAAGCGTTGGGAAGTAGAAAACGTAAAGTGATCAAAGTAAAGTGCCCTGTGTAGGCAGCAGAGGAAAGAAGCTGGGAAATTACTGCACAGGTGCTGAATTTGGTGCTGGTATTGGAACGGCAGTTCTGTGTTAATAGTGGGACAGCGGCATGCGAATTATACAGTGCGACGTGAAAATTTATTGCAGAATCGGTATTTTCTCAAGGACCGAGGAAAACCATGGGAAACCTACGTCCAGTGGGTCGGTCACCTGACATTTAAAATGATTACAGACTTCTAGGTAGGAGTTCAATATTGAAGCACGATTTTGCCCAAAGTAATACACAAAAATTGTGTTCCTGTCTTACAGTAAAAAATTACATTTCCCTTACAAAAACCAGCTGGTTTACGTTGTTCGGGAAATACAGATCTCTAGTCTGAGAATTATACATAACACACAAAAGCAAGTATTTTTTACAAATTGTGTGCTTTTATTGTTAAAACAGGTGCTGCATAGGCCTGTATTCACCAGTATACTATACATTACATAATTAAGACATTTAACAATTAGCCAGCAGTTTCATGTATAAAATCTATTAAATATACAAAATTAAAAAGCCGTCAACAGCCAACGTTATATTATTATGTTCTTTATTAAAGATAAGAGCGACCAGTTTCGGTCACAATTCACCATCTTCAGGCTCCATTCAAAACTTGTCTAACAAAATCTCTACATCAGTAAGAAGAAGGCCTTCTCTTTAACAAAATTAATTAAGACATAGTAGTGGATTATATATAAAATTACAGTGAGATAAAATGGATAAAATTATATTGGTTGAAGATTATTTTATGGATGGTTGTATGATTATATGATGGTTGTATGATGGTTGTATCATACAACCATTCATAAAATAGCCTTCAACCAATATAATTCTGTCCATTTTATCCATTTTATCTCACTATAATTTTATATATAATCCACTACTATGTTTTAATTTTTTTAAAGAGAAGGCATTCTTCTTACTCCTGTAGAGATTTTGTAAGACAAGTTTTGAATGGAGCCTCAAGATGGTCAAGTGTGACCGAAACTGGTTGCTCTTATCTTTAATAAAGAACATAATAATATAACGTTGGCTGTTGACGGTTTTTTAATTTTGTATATTTATATTGATACACGCCAACTGGGACCATGAATGTCAAAATCTATTAACATTTAACAAGCATTACAAGTCCATAAGAGCTATGTAATTGATCTTGGATAAGCGGCCCCCGATCAATACCCAACGACGCATCTTCAGGCTCCAGATAGAGGAGACTGTGTCCGGATATGGTGGATAGCCGCAAATATACTGAATATGAAGCCGCGGAAGGACGATAAGAGGTGGTCCTCCAGTTTGGTGGTTTGAGCTAGGGGCTAACAGCTCTTCAACGTAAAACTTAACACGTTACGAAATGTAGTGAACAGCCTCGGATCTGGCCAGAATTATTATCTGCACGCGCCTCACCTCGGTTGATGAAGTCACGAAGAATGAGACAGGCGTGTCATGTGGCACGGCGGCACGTGTGCGGGAAAGAGGAGATGTATATAGGATTTTGGTGAGTATACCTGGAGAGATCACTATGAAGACTTAGGTGCAAATGGGACGATAATACAAAAATGGATGTTCAAAAAATTGGACGGGGAGCATAGAATGGATTGATCTAGCTCAGGATCAGGACAAAGTGACAGGCTTTTGTGAACACGGTAATGAACCTTCGGGTTCGAAACAATGTGGGAAGTTTCTTGGCTAACTGAGGCAGTGTTCGCTTCTCAAGAAGGAATCGGCTCCAAAGAGATACAGTTATGTAAATATAACCTACAGTGTTTCTTGGCGAATGCAAGTTACTTTTTAATAGAACTATAGCCTTAAATACCGAGTGTTTTGTTTTCACCACTCATCTAGAAATTGCTTTAACCTTCTAAGCCTAGCGGTAACTTTACCTACCACCTGGTTTAACATTAAAAAATTCTACATGGTTCTCACATTGCCTTTATGTGTTTTGTATGGATTTCAGAACAAACAGCAGCCTTGCCTTATACATCACTAACTGATTTGTTTTGTATAACCGAGGTGGAGAGTGTTTACAGCGCGGTACGCACTGAGTCCTTATATAAATCAGACCCGTCTCGTCTTTAAAGGATTAATTTTTATGCACCTTAATGACTTCTTTCAGAATCCCATTTTCATTCAATATTGGCTAACGATGTGAAAGTCCGTTGTAACCTCAAAACAATTTGTGGCTTAAGTCCTAAATCCGGCCCTGTGTGTCTGCTTAAAGGACAAACTTTGTACTTCAGAGTCCTACAAGAGATCTTGCCATGATGCAAAGCTGTGCATTGTTTCATGCACCTACTATAGATCCTAAGGGTTATTTAGAGGTACCAGAGAGGGTAAAGTAACAAAAAGTCTGCCTAGCTTAACATTCAACCCCAACAAACACAGCGGCACACGCTACTACGAGAGCAGGAGCAAGCTTCTTTGGTCCAGGTTACGTAATTGTAATGTTTCCACTAGACAGGCTATTACTTTGAGTGCTTCATTCCCCCAGCCCATTCTCCTCGACACATCAGGAAGTTCTATATTGCAATGAGAGGTTTAGAACACTGCGCTATAATTTGGTCGCGTCGTATTTGCTTCCTCATGACTTCGATTTTGTAAATGTACAACCAGTATACATAAATACTGTACCGTTTAGAGCGTCGTAAATGTTTTAGGAACGTTTTACCGATTGTGTTCACTGTAATAATCAAACACAGAGAAATTAATATTTTTCATTTCTTTACTTCATACGAACAGGTGGCTGGTTCATCATTATGGTGAATCATTTATGAAATTCCTAGTTCAAATTACTGCTAACATCTCTTGTGTCTTAAACAACTAGCTTATATTTCAGTAAGTAAACCTCTTTTTCTGTAATGAAAAAAATTTTAAAATTAATTGAAGCGCAAATAAAACAGACATGAAAGGGGCTCTCGTTATTCGTGTTCAACTGATATCAAAAAAAAAAATCACGTAAACTGAATTACCTTTAAGCGGTGAATTTCTGATCACAAGAAATAACGTGTATGTGGGTTAATAAGGATCGGGTTTTTGTCCACAGTACGTTTTTCAAATGAATAATTAAAATAATTCGCAAAACATAAGTCATTGCTCAAGTTTGCCAAGCTCATCATGTTAAATTTAAAGTTTTATCGCACTTATAAGGTAAATACAGTCGAACTTTGTTACAACGTCATGAAAGTGACTGAATATTTTGTTGTTTAAGCCGAACAGTTTTAATGTCAAGATTACAGTAAGGAATTTATCGGTACACAGAATACCTGACGCAAAATAAGAGATGTCGCATGAAGCGACGCCGTTATAACCGTGTTCCACTGTATTTAGAAACAGCCTGCAGCACTGTTTCCGTTTGCCCCTCCACTTCCTCTCATTTCCAGCCACAAGTGGATGCAAGACATCATTGTTCTTTCTAAACATCGACATGTCTGCCAGTGGCTCATGACTACAACGTAAACACTGAATACAGTGTCTTGTTAATTTAATAAAATACAGGGAAGCGTTCGTTAAAAATTTACTGTTTACGACTGATGTTTTTACAATTACCGTGAAATTATCCGTCACCACTAACAGGCTGGCGGCATGGCGGCAATAACAGCTTAAAGTGACCAATATAAATATACATCTATCGCAACGTACACATCAGAACACTAGCAACTTTGAGCATAGCCCTCCACTTATTTATCTTGCTAGAGGGCTCTGGTGATGGAGCATCTTCCTCTATGTAGGGGCTCCGTAAGGGGAACCTGGAGGGGAGGGTTTCTTTTCTGGGGACTTTGAGAGATATGTAGAGAGGGCTCTGGTGATGGAGCATCTTTCTCTATGTAAGGGCTCTGTAAGGGGAACCTGGAGGGGAGGGTTTCTTTTCTGGGCACTTTGAGAGACATGTAGAGAGGGCTCTGGAGATGGAGCATCTTCCTCTATGTAGGGGCTCCGTAAGGGGAACCTGGAGGGGAGGGTTTCTTTTCTGGGGACTTCGAGAGACATGTAAAGAGGGCTCTGGACATGGAGCATCTTTCTCTATGTAAGGGCTCTGTAAGGGGAACCTGGAGGGGAGGGTTTCTTTTCTGGGGACTTTGAGAGACATGTAGAGAGGGCTCTGGTGATGGAGCATCTTTCTCGATGCAGGAGTTCCATAGGGGGACCTGGGAGGGGAGCTTCTTTTTTGGGGACTTTTAAAGATAACGGGGCTGGGGAGGAAACCTCAGCCCTTGTGTTTTATAAGTGTGAAGCCCTGGTGACACTCAGGCATATTTATCTGGGATCCTTTTTTATGGACCCTAAGGACATTAGAGGTCTGAGTCTGGGGGCAGTGTGGAACTTCTTCAGAAAGACAGGGCTGTCAAGACTCGGGCCTAGGAAGGGGGCACAAAGGGCCGGTAAGGCCTAGGTCCAACGGGACCGTAAAGGCTCGACCCACACTTATTCTATTCTATTCTATTCTATTCTATTCTATTTATCTTGTTCGCATTATTCGCAATTCCTTTATCACTGTTACTATAAGCAAACAACGTTCTTATGGTTATTTGCCTTCTTGGAGTCGTGTATTTTCAGAAACAGAGCGTACGAGTTTAGATCATGAACTGGAGAGTGGGAGAAAATGACTGATGCACGCAAGATTAAAAACATTCTCTGTTGGAAAATTCCTCCTCCACGGATGTGAATATCAGGAGTGCGGGAAAGTTTTGCATACAATTCCTCAACAATTTGGCCCCGTATATGGGCGAAAACGGTACTCGGGTCCCTTATACGGAGACACGCCACACACCATAAATTATAAACGGATTAGCGTATTGTCACTAAAGTCTCACAATATTAAATACTCATAGAATCTTTTTAGTGCACTTATTTTATTCAAAAGACGTACAAGTAACACTTCCACGGCTTCATATTGTACTTGCGTATGGAATAAGAACGTACGTCTCTTACACAATAAACAGAATAATTTCATTTCTAAATTACTTGTTACAGAAATACAATATAGGGGCCGCGGTGGCGCAGTTGGTTGAGGCACTGCGCTACAAACCGGAAGATCGCGGGTTCGATTCCCGATGATATCAGTGGAATTTTTCATTGATATAATCCTTTCGGCCGCACTATAGCCCTGGGGTCGACTCAGCCTCTAACAGAAATGAGTACCAGATATTTTTCCTAGGGGATAAAGGCGGCCGGTGCGTAAGGCTGACAAACCTACCATCTTCTCTGTACTGGAGGCGTGAACTGTCTGCGGTCCCGGCTTGGCTTGCAGGCCGGGACGGCAGAGAATTCACGCCTCCAAAAACAACGCAGTGCACAGTCAACAGCACATTCTCACTCAACTATAAAGTGCAACCTTAGTGTAACGATAACAAAAATGCACTCCCTGAAGATTACCCAGCAGGGTAGAAACATGTAGGAGTGTGTTACGATTGATGATAAAACTCTTTTTGTGCATTTGTTGGTGATTAGTGTTTTTGTATAATATAGTGCACGGACATGGAACACATTAAACTCATTTGAAAATTTACATCACGCCAATCCTCTTTGCACTGTGGTTCCCACATTCTCATTCTCTCTCTCAGTAATGTAATCTGAAGGTCCATCGCAACGAATGTTTCAATGACAAAACACTAACCTCAGTAAACTTGAATACCTCAGTTTTAAATGATCCATAACTGTGCAATGAACAGATAGATATGGTAACTAAAAGTAACAAATGCACACAAGTTTATGTAAATATATTACAAACGTAGCAATACCTCTAATACTATTACGTTTATAATATATTTTCATATACGTGTGTGCATTTTTTGGTTATGGTTACTATATCTGACTGTTCAATGCACGGTTATGGCTCATTTAAAATCGATTAATGCCCAACAGGCAAAAACTACAGATGCTTATAAAAATATGAAGGAGAAATTACATAGAATTAATGCCACCACACAGGAGGTATTGCTACATTTATAACATATTTTCATAAACTTGGGTGCATTTTTTTGTTTTAGTTACCATATCTGAATTCTTCAATTTCATACGAAGCAGCTATTGACATCGCTACCGTGTGATATACGTAGACACATTTCGTTACAAAATGCGATTCTCGACGGCGAGAAAAATTAATGGGGATACTGAAACGAAGAAAATGATCTTAAATTAAGGCTGTAAATAGCGCAGCACAAGAAAGACGTCCTAAACATAAATACGAAAAATGGTAAGGTAAAGGTAAAGGTGCGCCCTATAACAGGCCCTGAGGGCCCAAGAGGGGGAGTAGAGGTATAGCTCTACCCGTTCGTGAGCCTCGGCACGAGGAGGGGATGGGGTGGCTAGCCCCACGCCCCGGCCGCTTTACCCCCGCGAAAGAGACCCGGTACCCATTGTACAGGAGGCTGGTTGGGCCCCAGGGGCCGGTCTGGACGGCTGCGGAAAATCTTGCCCCCACCGGGATTCGATTCCCGGACCGTCCAGCCCGTAGCCGGTCCCTATACCGACTACGCCATCCCGGCCCACTATGAAAAATGGGGTTGATAAAAATTTTCAGCCTATTTTTACCACTTTCTATCAAAGGCGCAAACTCCTATCACAGCTCTCCAGCGACCACAGGCTAAACCACAATTTACATTCACGCCTGCCTAACACAATAAAATCACACACAACAGCTATTAACAATTCATTGACCGGGTAATGTTTCAACGATCGGTTTCAATTTCGTTGACGTGAATATCTACACAAACTATGCTTTTTGTAGTTGTGGATATTATATTTGACGCTGAGGTGTGTTACAGTTGTTTGGTTGGCATCCATCCTTCAACCGGATCGCTGTACCTAATGTCCATCAGCATGCAGCATAGGAATTCGCGTTTTGCTGTTATTACGCTACAATCACTACGGCGTGGTGATAGGGTTGCATGATACAAAGGATAAAGCTCTATCGGGAATTCTGTCACGTCCAGTTATACAGGGTGATCAATATATGAAAGATGACCGCAAAGACATGCATTGTAACTGATGTTATCGGCAGCAGATGACTGTCAAGATGCCGTATATTGGAAAGATGTCACAGATTATTATAGCACAAAATTGCAATTCCTTCAGAATCAAAAGATATATCACTTGTCCGAACATGAATATTTTAACAGCAGTCACACATTTATGCCTGAAATATTCGTGGTGAAATAGAAATAGGTTCATTTTTCAAACGGAGGGGCAACACTAATAAAAAATTTGACGTTAATTTGGATCAACTGCTCACCGTATGAGAGTGTACGACAAAATATAAAAGCATTATAAACTTGGAACGGAGAAACATTTTTCAAGGGGCGCAACAGTGGGCGAGGGCCTCCTCATTGTCAAGGCTTCACGATTACACTCAGACACACCACACTCGGTAGGACTCCTCTGGACGAGTGATCAGCCAGACCCAGAGACCTCTCCCTGACAACACACAACACTCACAAGACACAGATATAAACGACCCCGAGGGGACTCGAACCCGCAATCCCAGCAAGCAAACGGCCGCAGACAGTACGACCACTGGGATCGGCTGGAAAAACGTTTAGAATACTTGAAAACCAGCTAACACTATCAGGCGAGTCGTGTTTCAGAACTGTCACCAACTTGTCAAGAAATTCACTGCATATCATAAACCATAATGTTTACCACCATGCGACAGACACTAATGCTTATCTTTAACCACATGTCTCCAGTCCACACCTTCCAACTGTTTTTAACCTTTTAAAGCCTAGCGGTAACTTTACGTACCACCAGGCTTAACATTTAAAAATTCTACGTGGTGCCCACATTGCGTTTATGTGTTTTGTACGGATCTCAGAACAAACAGCAACTTTTGCCTTATAAAACATTAAGAGACTGGTTTTTATAACCGAAGTGGAGAGTGTTTACAGCGCGGTACGCACTGAGTCCTTATATAAAACAGACACGCTTCGTCTTTAAAGGGTTAATACTGATTTACACAGCGCTCGACGTTCTGTTTTAATTCAGGATCTCCAACAACGCTATACTCGCAAGAACGTCGCACGCTTCACACACGTGCTGCACGTTGCTCCCATCGCTTGCTCCTTGTTTTTAACACATTATTATGTAGTGACAAAAATTATAATGATCCTCATTATGCAAATTTGTTCTTTATCTGCGTGATTTCAGGCTTCAGCCGCGGTGTGAATGAGATCGTCTGGTGTTTGATGCACCGTAGATTGGTATTTTGTTACCGACGTTGCGGAACAACCTATCGGTCCCATCATCAAGGGTGCATTATTCTTGGACTCCTTAACCCCTGACGACGGGAGAGAAAGGTTTTCCTGACAGGTCTTTAACCCTTTAAAGACGAAGCATATCTATTTTACATAAGGACTCAGAGCGTACCGCGCTGTAAACACTCTCCACTTCGGTTATAAAAACCAATCTCTTAATGTTTTATAAGGCAAAAGTTGCTGTTTGTTCTGAGATCCGTACAAAACACATAAACGCAATGTGGGCACCACGTAGAATATTTTAATGTTAAACCTGGTCGTATGTAAAGTTACCGCTAGGCTTTAAAAGGTTAACATACTACCAATCTACACCGCGTAAAATCGCAGAAAAACAAAAATATTCTTCATTTTCATTCCATTTCCGTCCTCTTATGTTAAAATAACATCCGCAAGAGCTTCAATACAATTTTCTAATCAATATTAAAAATTTAGGTGGAAGTTACACACCAGAAAGCCCGTAATATTCATGTTCTCCAGTATTTACAATACTTTATCTCACTACATATATCTTCTTCAACATATATTTCATAGTCTTTGTTCTTCCCACAGAATGCATAGTCAAATCTCACATTCACATAAAACAATTGCTAACATATAGTTCTTTAGAACTCAACTCCTAGGGCTGAATGAGGGATACGGGAAGATAAAAATTATAAATTGAATGGTGAAAAATGTTCCAAATATGATATTAAAATTATCGCAAAGTGCATTTTCAAACTATTCCTACTTATACTCCTACACACCTATGATATACAAACTTTCTAGCACAGGCCTGATTAACCGTAGGTCGCGGCTAACATGCTGCCCGAGGAGAAATCTTGAATGAGAATATGCGTTTTAACTATTTCTCAGACAAAGCCGGGACAGAGCACTAAAGTAATTTTGATAACTTATGACCTGTTTATTTACAAGGATATAAAAAGTACATTACTAATTCGTTTTGTAAAAAAGGTGATAAAAATAGCGACACACTAGCCTAAGTTGTGAACTGTACTTTTTTAATAAAAATTCTCTTATTATCAGTATACTTTTATTGCATACGATATACAGAAAAACACTCAGGGAAAAATTATGCATATTATTACACATATATGAATTCACTCTTCACTGTGTGTACTGAATTTCACGTTGCTCACATGCAGGGCAGGTTTGCTGAATTTGCCCACACCAGACACAAGGTTCAGCATGCCTGTTCTAGCAGGTGCAATTACTTTAACTGAAGCGCACTGAATTAAATTGATGTTTCAGAACTACTGTCATCAAGCGGGAGGCAAAATTAAGCAGCGAGTCAGTTAAATGCCGATCCCAGCTGCCGCGCGGTCTAGGGCGTAGGTCTGCGGCCGAGCGGTTGCTGGGATCGTGGGTTCGAATACCACCGGAGGCATAGATGTCTGTCTCTTGTGAATGTTTGTGTTGTCAGGTAGAGGTCTCTGCGAAGGGCCGATCCCCCGTCCAGAGGAGTCCTAAAGACTGTGGTGTGTGTCTGAGTGTGATCGAGTGAAAATAAACAATCTCGACACCTACTGTGAAAAAAGTGGGTAGAAGAGGGAAGGACTACGAAATCAGTTATCAATCTGCTGATATTTAATTATACTCCAATCCCGAAAAATGGACCGTTCATGTCTAGTGTGAAATAGGCAATAAGACATACTTACATTGTGCTTCCAGACAACTTTGTAGGCCCAGGGGTTGGCATGCACCTTGCACTCAAAATACACGTCATCGCCTTCTTCGATATCGTCAGGATTGAGATTCAAACCGAGCTCCAGTTTGAGCATTGGGACAACTGAAATGACAGACGTAAAGTATCAGTCATTCCGTGTCTTTCCTACTGAATACATTCTGCATTAGTAGAAACAGGAAATCTCTCTGCGAGTTTGTGCTACACATATCAAATATTGCTGAAAACGTTAAATCTCATTTTGTGTACAGCGGATGGATACGCAGCGCATTTAAAGAAACTGCATCATATACAATCTTCCGGGTAGAAGACGAAGACTTGCTTTCTTTCGAAACGTCGGTAACCATACAGGACATAATTTCTCGTTCATAATTATCACTATGAAGACTCAGATCCCTCAAACACATAGAGGCCTATATTTAACTGTGGGACAGACGTCTTTAAGTCATAAAACGTGTCACATTTTTTCTTTTATTTGTAATAAGCCTACTGCTCCGAACTATGAGCAACTGACGAACATGATTATGCCATCTCAGCTATCGCTGACAACCTGATAAACAGTTCATAATAAAGCGTACTTAGGTCTTCACGTAATGTGCCCGATATGCTTCCCAGTATTTGACGCAATTTGGAATTTCTCGATGGATTTTCATAGAAGTCAACCAATATCAAATTACATAAAAATATGTTGAGTGAGAACCGCGCTGATTCATGCGGATGGACGGACGGACAAACAAACAAACGAACAAACAAACAAACGAACAAACAAACAAACGAACAAACACACAAACAAACAAACAGCCTGATACCATTTCACTCAAAGAGAGGGCTTTTATGGTGATTTAATGTCTCCAGCAACATCAAAGCGTACTTAAGTCTTCATGTAAAGTGAGAGATATATTTGTCGCGTTTTAAAGAAATCTGGACCTTCTCGACAGGTTTTCATGAAAGTACTCAGTATGAAATTTCACAAAAATCCGTCCAGTTGGTTCTGGGATGATACACATGACGACAGACGGAAGGACATGTCGAAGGTTACAGGCGCTTTTGGGGAGAATGCGAACGTGCCTAAAACTCATAGGCCTACCTGTGTTCGAAAGGCCTATAATTTTGGTACGAAAATGACAGCTTTTGTTTCATGTTATATGTTTGAGTGTGTTACATTTACACCAGTCTGGTGTTAGCTGACAGCTTCAGATGCACTGTGAATGGGTGCCCCACAGTTCTGACCCATATGCTTTGCGACTTTATAAGGAAGAATATTCCTGATCACCATCAGATAAACAGAATTTTATGAAGACTGAAGAATTTTGTAAAGACTGAGGAGTACTGTACTACCAGCCACTTCTTGTAGCACCCACCTGTCCGGCCGCCCTGTGCTGTTCACAGTTGCTGCACAGTTCACGCATCCTTAAACTGCGCATCCTTGTCAGAACTGTATTTAGACTTACAGTCTACAAGCAATGTATTAAAACACCTGCGATTTCTAGAGATGAAAATAATGTCGCAGATTTAGAATAATGAACAGCTACAAAATCAGTTCATTTATAATACAGGCTTATATCATCACAGGCAAGCTGCTTTCAAATACAGCTGTACCAGTTAATACGCAAATTAAACAGCAAAATGCACATTAGCCTTTCCTGAATACAGAAAAATTTCGTAAGGTACACATAAAACAATACTTACAAAATACATTCAGTTTCCACGAATCTTCTTCAACAGCTGCATCAATGAACTTATTGACTGCCCTACATGTCAGGGTCTTTCCGTGGTCTGCAAGGGTAGGAGTGAAAGTCAGAGTGGAGTAGGTGATATTCCCATCAGATGACACCTGCAAACAAGCAACATTACATTTAAATAACTCTACCTTCTCTGTAATCTCTAGTTAACACTTGCTCACAAATGTTATATAACTTGCCTATGCATGTCTGCAGTCTGCAACAAACACACATCAAGCGGCGACTGTTTCTCGCAGATTCAACAACAGACTTATAAATCTTATGACTTGCTCCACACACACACACACACACACACACACACACACACACACACACACACACACACACACACTTCCAGACTTGTATCTGAACGGACTTTTCTGGAAAGGAGTATTCCCGTGTACGGCGAGTGCACTTTACAGAGTAGACAGATGGTGGTAGTGTGGACCTGAAGAGTGCTTATTATTCGTATTTGACCTTAATCAACTTAATCAACTTGTCTGTATTAAGACTTTTTTTAGTGGTGAAGGGTCCCGCAGCAGACGCTACGGACGCACCGCAGTCTTGAGGCTTCTTGTGCAACCATATGATGAAGATGACGATGATGATGATTATTATTTTTTGTCCTGTTCCTAGTAATGGAACACCGACGGAATGAAATTGACAGGAGAAAACCGAAGTACTCGGAGAAAAACCTGACCCAGTGCCACTTTGTCCACCACAAATGTCCATCATATGGACTGACCAAGGATCGAGCCCGGGCCTCCGCGGTGGGAGTTCGGCGGCTAACCGCCTGAGCCATGGCAAGGCCCGTTATTAAGACTTCAATGTGTACCCATTCCATGGAAGAATCAGGGGCCTAAGTACCATAAATTAATTCCGTAATTTATGCAATTTCACACATCTTTGCCATGTGTATTGAGAGGTAAAGTTGAAGATTAGTTTAATAAGCAATTAAAAGTATTGTCTATAATAGACGTGTAGGAAAATTTTAAAAAGTTGATTACAGTCCTGACAAACACGCAATAAAGCAATAAGAGATAGTGTATAAACTGCAGACTTCATATATGAGACATATTAGAAAGTAAGATATTTTTCTAACACTGGCGCGAGTGTACAAGACTTGTAAGAAAGAAATTTGTCAGATCAATTAAAATAAAGTTTCATTCATCTTGCATAATGAAGGCAATGTCATAAGTCTTTCTGCTGTTTCCAGAAAACTGAAATTATGTGCAACTGTGTACAAAGTCTCTGTGTGAATGGGCGCTAACAGACTTCAGAATTATCTTGAGACTAAGTCCGCTAATGTGTCGGCACCCTCTCACACATTCTACAGTATGTGTGTGGTTGCAAAATGCGAACACACAGACCTTAATGGGAAACCGTAATTCTACCAAACGTGCATGCTCCAGCAAGAGGTATCAGATCACCTACAGTGTCCAATTTGAAACTCAAATAATTTTAATACTGTTTATTTGAAACGGGCAATTTCAGAGACTGGGGGTGCCGTAACAATACTGCCGCCTTTCCTCCTAGGCTGTGGAGTCGGTACATAAAACCTCCTACTCCGACTCCTCAATTTTTAAATCTCCCACTCCTTCATAAAACCTCAATGTGTATTACATAATAATGGTAAACCTAGTAAATGGTAAATTATACCGCAAGACTTTTCATCACCACCACGTGAATCATCAGGCTACTTTTTAGACTTATAACCTATATTTAAGTATAAGTGTAATGGTTATTGTAGCTAGTATCTATTTAAGATTTTATATCGAGGTCGCAGTCGCAGTCGGTACATTTTTACCGACTCCAACTCCACGACTCCGTCTCCGACTCCGACTCCACAGCCCTGCTTCCCTCTGACCCTGCAGTTACAAATAAAAATTCGTTAAGTACAGAGAGCGAGTACATGTGACCACAAAATCGTCACTAGTTATTGGTATGGGTCCAGGATGGAAAAATTATCGTCATCACAAAACTAAATTACTTTCCACTTACCAAATGTTATGAAACTACGTGACCGGAAAATTGCCTATCGCCTGGTTGAGATTAGTACAACTACTAGAGGGAACATAATCCGCTTCCGATAACAGCAAAGCAGATGACCTGTTGATCTGTTTACAGATGCTCACATTTGCTTCCCGAGTCCGCAGGCCTGTGATTGATGGATGGACTGATAGAATTACGTATAGATGACCTTCAGGGACACATATAAATTGGCAAGGCTAAACACATAGGTGACTGGAGCTTTCAGAAACTGGTTAACAATAGGAAATTTGGGAATTTTGGGCCCCTCACTGAGGGTCTTCTACAGAAAGAAAGTGTGTGTTATAATGTCGAAGTTTAGGTAACATACAATAAAGCAACTTAAAACCGAAACATTTAATACTGCTCGATTTAAGGCACATCAGCCTTCGACTACTGGAACACTGTGTTCGCGGTTTCCAGTTCCGCTGAAGACACACACATCCACGTTTCCAGCATCATACACTTATTAGGCGATTATATACAACTTCTTATTTCACATTAAAACTTTCTCTGACATGTTTAGGCTCTGAATGAACCATCATCAGGGAGACAAAATTCAAGGGATTAGACATAATATAATGAGTATATAGTGGGCGTACAAGGAAACCCCACTAAATTCAAAAAGCAAAGTTTTGAGAAAAATCAATCGAAAAGTTTGACCAAGATTTGACAATAATAATTAATTTATTTTAGTTAAAAAACTGTTATTTTGAAACAAAAGTTTATAAATGTAAATACATATACGCAGACAGTATCTCCATTGTTAACAATTTATAAAAATAGTTTTTAAATGCAATAATTACAATCTTTGGACTCTGTAGGGTTTCCTTCTATGCTCACGGACATTGTTTTCAACAAACAGCGCAACTCATGTATCCTTCCAAGTACCGTACATTGTGATACTAGACACAGACTGGACAGTTCAACTAAATCCTTAAGTAACTACTTGGAGCAGAGTCCTTCCTAAGAAGCTAACAGGTCCTCAGTTAGTCAAGAAATTCTCTGCATTTTTGGAACCCGAAGGTTCATTGCCGCATTGGCCAGTTCAACAATGATCATACATATATTATTCCATAGCTCGACAGCCCCTAGTGAGCCAGGGCCACCTCATTGTTATGGATTCACAACCACATTCAGACACACCACACTGGATAGGACTCCTCTGGACGAGTGATCGGCCAGACGCACAGACATCTGACAACACAAAACACTTAAAGAGACAAACAACCACCCCCGGCGGGATTCGAAGCCGCAATCCCAGCAAGCGAGCGGCCGCACAAAAACGCCTTAGACCGCGCGGCCACTGAGCTGATCATATATAAATATTACTAATTAAAACTTTCATCTTCAATTAGATAACATTAAAACTTAGCTGGTAATAAGCTTTTCTGACATATTTAGTCATAAAATACCGACTTGGCTACTGAACACCACGTTCGTGTCGTATTTGTACTCCAGCATTCACGGCAAGACGTCATTCCTTACCGTGAAAACATCCAACCCCATAACAGTGTAACAGCAAGTACAGGCCTACTGTTAGGGTGAACACACTGTACTAATCTAATAAATAATGAATTAATGCATGGGAAATGCAAAATATTAAGGTCAACGATTCCCTCTGCCATGTGCTACGTAGTAAACACAGCCTGTGTTATGGGATGGCGTTCCGCTGACAGTAATTACCAAAAGTCTACGAAAGTCGTTATTTAAAATTAATTACACACTGTAACACGGCACAGGGCATAACCCGTGAAATACGACCAAGAAATGACACTTAGGTTATGAACACAACCCCCCACCGCCCGACTTTTACAATCGGAGCGTCTTTGTTGCATTTAAATAAAGATAGATATTGCAACTATGGTAAAGCAATTTAATACATGAAGAAATTTTACGCCCTTATGACAGTAATAAACTGACGCCATGTACTTTTGTAGACTCCTAGTACGAATATGGAGGCAACAGTTTCCTCCGACAAGTTGGTACCCCTACATATCTACTAAACTCACGGCCACCAACTCAGAACTTCGCAGTATTCAATTGGATCTAGAAAACTATTTTACATCCTGTTTCTCTCAGATAAATTTTAATATTACTCCCGCATCTACACTTAGCTTTTAAGTTCGTCTATTCTTTTGGGGTTTTCCTACAAAAAGCCTTGACTACTTCAAAACCAAGAAGTTATACAAAATTCTGAACTGCGTATTACTGATAAGTTACACTACACGTGCGAGGCTGTTTAACGCAGAGTGCACTAGCGACTAGTGGCAGACATTTCAACAACGTCTCAACAAACACCAACTACACGCTCTCGAGTATATATACGCTTTTGAGCTCATCAGCAAACTCGTAATATGGAAATACTATGTCAGCTGCCTAAGTTATCACTCGTGAATGATGAAATATAACGGACACAGAAGGAAGAGGCTGTGTTATAATTTAGTCATATCCTTCCACTCGCCTGGGGAGAATGAGGCAAACTGCGAAACAGCTCTGCAATTGTAGCCATCCCCCGGGCAGATTGTCAAAACGCGGCCTCAAGACTGTGAAGCAAGACGCCCAGCCACATTCACAGAGTCACAGCTACACTTCTTTAACCCTTTAAAGACGAAGCGTATCTGCTTTATATAAGGACTCAGTGCGTACCGCGCTGTAAACACTCCCCACTTCGGTTATACAAAACCAATCTCTTAATGTTTTATAAGGCAAAAGTTGCTGTTTGTTCTGAGATCCGTACAAAACACATAAATGCAATGTGGGCACCACGTAGAATTTTTTAATATTAAACCTAGTCGTATGTAAAGTTACCGCTAGGCTTTAAAAGGTTAAGCGGTCCTTGCACTGCAACGTCATCCTGCACAGTGGTTACTGTACCGCTACGACACTCTGCCGTTTGCTGCCACAGTGTATACACACGTACGTGTGCCGTGTGATTCTCAAAACACGAACGATGATGTCCTCACACGGGATTAAGTGACTGGTCTTTGGAATGGACAATGTGAGGTGCTTCAAATAGTTCATATGTTTCAGAATAACAAAATCCTGACCGTATGTTGAAACATCATAACTTTCTTAGGAGTTAGCAACATGACGTCACCCACAAGCTTCTCGCTGCAAATAAAACAAAAATGTTAGCATAATATTAGCAAAGATATAAACGTATTAATTTCTCAGTATCCCGAAACTTAATTAACTAGAATGATAAGTCATTATACGCTTCTATTAAAAAATACATAATTACCTATCACAAATTTGATACCAATTATTTCCGAAAGTTTCTGAAATCAATGAATGCGTAATGATACATGTACACACGTTCTCTCAAACTATAGAAATTCCGTCCACCCCACAAACCCATTTATTAATGCTGCTAATTAGAACAGCCGAATTCTGAAATCCCGCTGATATTTCCCTTCCTTGGTAAAAGATAGCGTTTCCATTGCACAATAGCAGGCAGAACAATGCATTATACAGTCGGTCATACAATATTGTCTTCAGCCCTAAATAACGCCACATAGTCTCGAGGGTACAAAAAATTTCTTCATGAATAGTTAGAAATGTTAGTACGAAATGTTCAATGTGCTGGGGCTTTTAGAGGATTAAACAGAAACACGAAAAACATAAGCAATCACAGGATTGACCGTGCAGCTGTGAGACCAGTAACACAAATTGCTTATTTGAATAAGTAAGTACCTCAAACGTCAAAGAGGTTAAATTATTAACATCGCGTATTCGGCGGCAGAAACTTTACATACGCAGAAATTACCTGAAATTTGTTACAGCTTGTTACGTTGTATTTTAACACAAACCTTTTTATTTGACTTCTAATATTCATAGTCAGTAACAAAAGTGGCGAATAATTGCCTCTTATAGAGCTTTATGAAACAGCGCGATACATTTCAATAAGAAAAAAATTATTTAACGTGTATATCAGAACAGGAATGCCATTTTAAGACACATCTTTAAGGTCGAGACAATACGGATCTCTGAAACGTTGCCGATGAAGTCTACCAATGACAGTACCTTATTCACACCAGCATTGAACCGACAGCAAGGCCTATAATCGTCTATTAATGCCAGTTACTTGCTAAACTCTATACGCCTAACGATTTCATTAAAGATACATATTGCCTAACTTAACTGCGTAAAATAGGGGCTGCCTTTTGAAAGTATGAAGTTAAATTCTCCACATATTCCACCTACCTGTGACCGTAATGAACAGTATTTGCTTGGTGGGGTGCCCTACCGCCTACATAGCGATGCGACACAAATCTTCATGTTTCCCCTGAAGAAGCTACGTTCCCGGAAATTAATCCATGAGCACAACTGTATAACTTGTAAATTCTTCTGGTGTAAACAACAGACCTAACAAGTCTCCCTGATAACTTACATAAAGAAGCACGAGCGGTAAGAAGCATGCAAACAGCATCCTTCGACATTCAATGTTATGAAATGTAATTCTGTAAAAAAACCTGAGTTATTACGTTTACAGTGAAAAATTATGCACGTGATGTTAAAAATATCTGTCCGTTTATACTTCGCGTGTGTCAGTTACAGTCACAGTGCAGCGTCAGGAGACCACTAGGAGGACCTGCACATCCAGGACGGGAATTCACCTCTATGTCCGCTGCCTTCCGTCTGTTATTTTCAGTTGTTCTCCACACCTACATACCTTGCTATGCACTCAGTCCCTCCCAGTAATTACTAGTTGCGCTTAACCTTTCAAAGCCTAGCGGTAACTTTAGGTACCACCAGGTTTAACATTAAAAAATTCTACGTGGTGCCCACATTGCGTTTATGTGTTTTGTACGGATCTCAGGACAAACAGCAACTTTTGCCTTATAAAACATTAAGAGACTGGTTTTTATAACCGAAGTGGAGAGTGTTTACAGCGCAGTACGCACTAAGTCCTTGTATAAAACAGATCAGCTTCGTCTTTAAAGGGTTAAACATTAATATTTATAATTACGTCTAAACAGAACCCAATCAACTGACGCTGAATGCCTTAGACGTTATACAATGTGTCCACAAAGTTCCTACGGGGTTTTAAGCCTGTACCTACCCGGACATGATACAACTCTATGCAGTACCTCAGATTTAGCACCTACAACTACACAATATTCTGTTACAAGACGGCGCACCCCCCCCCCCCTTCATTGGACTTTACCAGCACGGAAATATCTTGATGACAAATTTCCGGGAAGATGGATCGGCAGAGAAGACCCATTTCCTTGACTTTCTCGTTGCCCGGACGTCACCCCACTGGACTTCTTCACGCGGGGTTTTGGCAAGAGCACTGTTTACCAAAGACCAGTTACATGAACTGATGACCTGAAGAAGCGTGTCACGGATGTGATCATGACTGTTCATGCTGACATGCTCCTCGGAACATGACAAGAGCTTCAGTATCGACTGGACGTTGTCCGTGCTAGCAAGGGTGTCCAAACTGAGATATACCAAAGCAAGTTAAAAACTTCGAGACTTTGACTGTAAGCCACAGTAAGGTGCACGTGTCTAGCTCAATCTGTTTATCAAGCGTGTTGTCTTTAACCCCGAGAGGAGCTTTGTGGACACACTGTATGTGTATATGTGTGTGTATATATATATATCTACATGTGTGGGTGTGTGTATATATATATATATATACACACATATATATATATATGTAACATAGGCCATTCAGCAGCATTTGTAGGTCAGTTTGTACGTTTAAATCTACAACAGCACAGGATGGAGAGAATATGTGTATTTTTACGCAATCGGACTGTACAACTGCACCCACTAATTTATAAAAAGAGGGTAAAAACACAATACAAAGAAGAATAGCGTTAATGTCCCCAGGGACAATTCATGAACGAGTGAGAGATATACAGACAGAAAAAAGACACTATGCTTCTGTGACGTCAAGCAGGTTGACGAAGACAAATGTGCGTTCTCTTTTGTAAACGCGTTGGACTGGTGTACAAATCAGCAACAGACGCGAACCAAAATTACCACCCTCGCCAAATATACGCAGGGATTTGTTCGTACACCGTGCAGTACTAAGAGCCATCTCTTTTGTCCTGTTTCAATGCTAGCAGTCGGAATGGTGTACTCACTGAAGCTACTCGGACGAAGTAACAATATTACTTACAAATGTACTTGCCACCCACAACGTTCCTTAGTAATTACTAACCATGACTCTGGTTTTGTTCGTATATGACCACCATACATCTTATTTAACTAAGACACAAGCAATAAGTGTCAGCTGTCTGGAACAGTGATAATTAATTTCAATTCAAGTTTGTAATTTCAAGAAGGGAAAACAATAGATTCGCTTCAGAAGAGTTATCACTTGTGCATTTAACTTCGACCTGTTAATGTCATGTTTAAGAAATGTTTCATATGCAGACCGACGGCGAGACCAGTTGATTGTCTACGTCAGTAATTATAGAATAAAGAATTCATGCTGTCGTATTAAGTTTTATGGAGGAAGTTTCAAAACCCACAGGAATAATCATTTATTGAACACGTTATATCATTGTGTATGTCCGGGTACCAAGAACGTAAACGTGCAATGTCTGCAATACACAAAGACTTGCTTAACCTTTTTTAAACCTAGCGGTAACTTTACATACTACTAGGTTTAACATTAAAAAATTGTACGTGGTGCCCACATTGCGTTTATGTGTTTTCTGTGGATCTCAGAACAAACAGCAACTTTTGCCTTATAAAACGTTAAGAGACTGGTTTTTATAACCGAACTGGAGAGTGTTTATAGCGCGGTACGCACTGAGTCCTTATATAAAACAGACACGCTTCGTCTTTAAAGTGTTAATGTACGCGGAACTATAATTTTTATGTTACAAGTGTTTAGGCAGTGCTCTGAATCATAGATGGAAATCTGTCTTCAGTACGAAGAAAGGCTACATTAAAACTGTAGTGTTGGGGATAGCGGAAAAGGCGCTGTTTTCCATCTTAAGGGTTGGATATGGTGTTAATTACACTCACACGAAAAAAATATGTCCTGACATAGTTGAATTCAATTCAAAATTGTCGGATTATACTTTTCAAAAATGCAGTTAGAATTAACCTTTTAAAGCTCAGTGGTTACTTTATGCACCACCAGGTTTTAAACCGAAAATTTCAAGTTCCGCCCACAGATTGTATTTACGTGCTCTCTATTTATGTTGAACAAACAGCGATTATTTTCCTATACAGCACTGACTGACTTGTATTCATAACCGAGACAAAGTGTTTACTGCGCGGTACGAGCTGAATGCTTAAATAGAGTTCACGTTATTCTCAGGATTCAAAGTGTTAAAAAAGTTATGATAGAACACTCATGCAGCATGCAATAAAATTCAAAGGAAACACACAACACTTTGCCAGTAAATGTCACAGAAAGGAGACATTATTATATGGAAGAAAAATTATGGCAGAGTCAGGTTGGGCGAAACCGGACGCAGGAGTAGTAATCAACTTCGTCTCTGATCCATACTAATTTCTGTCGAGCAGTAATCGATATAGTAACTACTTCAAACAAAATGTCAATGTATACAGTAATTGAATTACTGACTGACTCTGTAACATTAGTAATGGTCCCAATAATATAACGACCCAATATTTGATTTCACCTACGTTTTTCCTATTCCCGAAGAGATTCTTCTCTTCTCGGAAACGTCCAGGCCCAATCTGGAGCCCATCCAGTGTCCTACACAACACATACCGGGGAATTTTCCCCAGGAAATAAAGCATACAGGACCTGAAACTGACAACTAACCTCAATTTAGAACTGAAGCTAAGAATGGAATTCCCCGTATGTCATCATGAAGTGCAGCGAGTCAACACTCTTTCTACTCTTTGAAATTCCGTACAAATTTACTTTAAGTGAGCAAGTAAGTACTTGAATTCTTTATCTCGTTAAACATTTAAACTGGCTTTTCTTTAATCAGCTCTTCATAACTACGGCGCCACAGTCCAATAAACAAGTGCACAGTCTCCGCTTTCGCGTTCCTGAATCTAACGAGATTTTGCATTCTTATAGCACCGTTTGTGATGGTTCAAATCTGTGATACGAGATCCCGTCCATTGGTAAATGGTTTAAGACATTCTAGAGTAGCTTGCTGCCCCCTCTTCAGTTTTAAAGAAGCGCAGCGCTTCTCCAAACTGTTTATAAATGAACACGGTGGTAGCACAGAAGACTTCAAAACTCCCCCCTGAATCTTGTTTACAGACGTACTATGGGCCCGCTGGAACTGGAAGATGGCCTGCTGTGAAGCGCCTACTTGGACAGAGTAAGATAGACTCAAAAAGAAGGCATACAAACATACACATATGAAATCCAAACCTACGATCCAATGTTCAAGCGGCAAAGATGATTCACACCTTACAGTTCGCAGCCACTGTGGTGAGGATGTCAGTGAAATTCCTGTCACAAGAGAGAACCTACTTTGGTATTCAGTATAAACACAATCTTCCATCATGACAATTCGGAATAAAATCTTCTGGGATGACACCGTCTAGTCCGGCAGAGAGGTATTAGCTAAAGAATTAGATGGCGTCACATTATAGAAGACAGTAGTTTGATCATACTAAGCTTTAATGGAGGGTTATAATCATATATTCCACATGATTTAACGTTAAAGAACGCAACGGTACTTGCTAGTTCTTGAAAGCGGCAATATTAATTGTCCTGGTCACCATTAGCTGAACAGACTTCAGAAGAGAAGAGCTGTGTGTTCTCTGCAGTTGCGATTGAACGTACTGGCCAATCCTTCGAAAGGAAATACACTTACGTTCTTAAAGACAGCCCCTACTAGAGGAATTAAAAAAACATTTTGAATAATTTCGTGTTACGGGCGATTAACTGCATCTCGATAAAATTCAATTCTCTTACTTAGTCGTTCCCTCTTCTACCTACTTGTTCACAGCAGGTGTCGACGGTTTTTATGATTTCACTTGATCACACTCAAGCACACATCACAGTCGGTAGGACTCCTCTGGACGAGGGATCGGCACGTCGCAGAGACCTCTACCTGACAATACAAACACTCACAAGAGACGAACATCCATGCCCCCGGTGGGATTCGAACCCAGATCCCAGCAAGCGCTCGGCCGCAGACCTAGGCCTTAGACCGCGCAGCCACTGGGATCGGCTAAAATTCAATTAATTTCTCGTAAAGTGCGGCTTAACTTTCATCAACAACGCTTACAGTCTCTTTGTCAAAAATTCTAAACACAACCTAACTGAAAATGAGGAACCTGACCCCTGAAACAATGCACACTTCCGTGTAAAGATTTATAAAGGCGTAATCAGATTTCACAGCGTACATTTTGGATGCCTAATCACATTATTACAAGCGACTTATTACAAATACGAGTTTGGTCTTGCAAGTAGAACTATACCTTGTCTACACCTGTGTATCTTTTAGCTATACTACTTACTGTACCCTTGTCTCACTCATCCACTATTTTTTCACCCCCTAAGTACAGCGTCTGGTAAAGAGACGACGCTGGGCGTTCCGATGCTGTTTTCCATCTTCGTTAAGTCACTTCTAGCAGCCTTCAGAAGCTTCTGTCAGTTAAAGCTGCAGTGTCGCAAAGGGATCTGGCGACATTAAATATTGAAACCCTTCTCCCTGACCGCAACAAGCCTAGTACACACCCCACCTCCCCTACGCGCGCCAACAGTACGTGTAACCTGAGTACAACACCAGACAAGAAAATGGATCACTAAAGGTTGCTTACCGGAAATGCACATGCAAGCCCTAAGGCAAATACGCCCGTGTGTTTAATTCAAATACCATGAAAATGTATAGGGGAGTCGATGTAAAAATCCGCGCATTTTAAATTCGGTACTGTAGGTGGCCACTGTGACAAGTCATTAAAACTGTGGAGTGATGTCACTTGAGATTCGTATTCTCCTCAAGACAAGTATAGCGTAATTCAACCAGCCCAAAACGCTTGTTGCAAGCAAATTCTGCCACTGCCAACATATCTGTGAACAACGGTTAGATGAATGGAAATAAATAGAGGGGAATACGCTGAAACAGCCAGCGTTACGCATCTATAGACGCGTGAAGAGGCTCCAGATTTGGTTTGGACGCTGTAGCCACAGGTTTCTCCCCTGCCTAGACGGAGACATCACTCTCCAGTCTGCAGCCTAGCCGGTGTACTGAGCTACACCGACTCATTCTTGTTGCATTCACGTGACGTAATACTTTACGTTTGTACTATCATTCCCTGACAGAACAGTTGCCTATCAGAAAGCAACAACGTCCTTTTTGAGAAGCTGATATGCGCTCAACTAGTAAGCAGCTTCTACTCCTTACAGAGAAGCCGAAGGTTTATTAATATGGAAGGTGACAGCCCGCCAAAAGACCTGGCTCTGAACGAGATACGAGTGAACATCGTCACATCGAATCTCTTCCAGATCAATCACGTAGTATTTCATATCTTCAGTAAACCTTATTTTCATTCTTCCTCTCTTCTAGCCTTAGTATATACCTTTGTTCCTACTTTTACATCCATAAACGTGTGTGTCAGTATATTTCGTATTTACTCCTATGAACAGTAAAATAAATCTACGTTACATACTCAGATCGTACCTCACAGACAAAGGAAGGTGCTTCCATTACAAAAATCAATCACTGAACGCAGTATGGGACACATATTGCCGTTTATTGTGAAAATAATGCGGAGTAGAAGAACACAACGTATAGTCAAAATAGTTTTAGGTTAACCTGACAGGCTTTAGACGATTAACGACACTTTCAATTGTTTAGATTGTATCGCTTCATTGATTGATTATATAGCGTCATTGAAAAAAAAAAGAAGGAAGGATAGAAGTGACGGGAAGACGAAGAAGAAGGTGTAAGCAGCTACTGGATGGCCTTACGGAAAAGAGATGATACTGTAAATTGAAATAGGACACACTAGATCACACACTCTGTGTAGAACTCGCTTTGGATGGGGCCATGGATCTGCCGTAAGTCACACTACGATATGAATGAATGCTAGTCATTAGACATAACTAACTCCATGGAGCAGAGGCCTTCTTGAGAAGCTAACAGTTTCTCAGCTAGTCAAGAAATTTGCCGCATTCTATGGAACCCGGAGGTTCATTACCGCATTCACAAGATCCCGCCACCTGTCCCTATCCTGAACCAGCTCAATCCAGTCCATGCCCCATCCCACTTCTTCAAGATCCATTTTAATATTATCCTCCCATCTACGCCTGGGTCTCCCAAGTGGTCGCCTTCCCTCAGGTTTCCCCACCAAAATCCTGCATGCACCTCTCTTTTCCCCCATACGTGCTACATGCCCAGCCCATCTCATTCTTCTCGATATGATTAACCGAATAATATTTAGTAATGAGTACAGGTCATTAAGTTCCTCGCTATGTAGTCTTCTCCACTCCCCTGTTGCCTCGTCCCTCTGTCCTTAGACATGGCCGACGAAATTGAGAATATAACATCCCATTATTTAAGCACAAGAGAGTGTACTGCTGTTTCGATAGTACCTATTTATGTTAGTCCCATGTCACTCTTTTAATTATACTTACGAAACTTAAACCATTTAACTACTTAGTAATGACATTAGTCGCAGTGTCTGTTAGTGTGTTACCTAACGTACGTCTTATTTCGATTATTAATTAAGTTACACAAACTGCTGTTCATATATTCCGGCAACAATATTCATAGAATGTTCTGTGCAAAATTTCTCGCCCCACGGCAGTGCCTTTGGTTTGTCTGTTCCAGTACATTATGTTAAATTAACAGCAGCGCTCTCAACCACTGTAACAACACATGCGTTCGTAGGTACTCAGTAACAAATGAATTTACCACAGCAATTGGCCCAGCGGCTGAGGTACATGGCTCATAACACCGCAGAAATAGGCTGCGGTCAGTTCAGTGTTTATTCACGAAATGGAAAATAAAAGATCACCGAAATAAGATGACCCAAAATTTAATACACGATTCCATTGCATTTAACCTATGAAATTACCATGTTTATTATAAACCACCTTCCTTAACCCTTTAATGACAAAGCGTATCTGTTTTATATAAGGACTCAGTGCGTACCGCGCTGTAAACACTCTCAACTTCGGTTATAAAAACCAATCTCTTAATGTTTTATAAGGTAAAAGTTGCTGTTTGTTCTGAGATCCGTACAAAACACATAAACGCAATGTGGGCACCACGTAGAATTTTTTAATATTAAACCTGGTCGTATGTAAAGTTACCGCTAGACTTTAAAAGGTTAATATTAACTATGTGTTTTACTCGAAATGTGTACTTACATACGTCCCTTTCTTTTAACAGTCAACACTGAATATCTGGACACATTTATCTAAGTAAATCATTGTCTGTCGGTATGTTTGGATGTTTATCGATTTGTCGTTCGTGACTGTGGAAAGTACATAAAAATCTGAGTTCCTCGCGATAACACTACAGGGTGATAGCAATAAACAGCATTGGAACGCGTGCTTTGGTACAATCTTTTGTGGCGACGTAAGCCAGAAATTAACTCACCTCCCGAGTACAGCTCAAGACTGATTTTTTTCGAGCTGCCTGTATAATATTTCAAGTAAATCGTATTCATTCTGCTATATATTTAGTGTGCGTTTAGAGGACACAGCGGCAATAAACTGAACTCGACTAATAATGAGTATCGGTCTTCTAAATAAGTATGGATCTCTCTCGAAAGGCAGAACGGTAGAATTTATACATATAAGTGTGAACAGTGGAAATCGCAGCTTTCCATGAAACAAGCAAGATTATTCTCTTGAATTTTCAAAAAGTTGTTTCACCGTTTCCATAAACAACTAGTCTCTTATTCTACCCCATCTGTGCTTTCTGTGAGGCAGAAACTTAATCTACGCAGATAATAGAGACGAATTCTGTGTTTTAAAGAGTAACTGGTTCTGTAGTTCCAATGTAACTTGTGCAAAGCGCAAGTTCATTTATTTTCAGTCACTTATGAAATTAAAAGATCCGATTTTGTAAAGAAACTTGTGACAATAAAGAATACGAAGTACAGGAAAATCATTGTGTATTAAGGTACATTAATAGCCTGAAATTACTTTTAAAACACGTAAAATTGCGACAAACACCAGTCCTCAGAAATACTTGGTGACAACCAGTTGCGTCCGTACAATTACTCAAGAAGCGCAATTTTTTTTTCAGTAGATCCTCTGCTACGGATGCAGTTTTGCAAATGGCTATGGCACAAATACGCTGAGGATAAATTAATTTTACACAACAGTCTGTGGATATACGAAAAGTATTTTATGCGTGGGGGTGTGTTCTCCTTACGTAACAGTCACCTCTGGGCATGGGATAACATGTATGCCATCCGCGAATGTGTATCAAATCCGCTTCAGAGTGGCATGTCGGCCTGGTATCATCGGCAACATTATAGAGGGCACCAATGTGTTAACTGACAGGTTCGCCGTTCAAGGACATTGTAATTATTGTAGAAATATTTCTGCTGGGGTTGATTGCAGATGCGCCTCTACCTATGACACAGAGGTTGCGGTTCAGTGCGATGGAGGTGTCTGGTTGTGATCGAACGCGATATATCCTATTGCAACTACAAGGCGCCCATTGTATGATCATTCTATATCTCGTGCCATGTGATAGTGACGTGTATCTCGAAAAATAAACGCCTCAGGATATATGTTGTACAAAGTTTTAGACGTGGGCTGCTTCTTTTTGACAAGGGATCACACTATGGATAAGTTGTGAGAGAATGTTTCACCCTGCATACAATTACGTTTAGCTGCCATTTACTTCCAATTCCGTTTATGTGAAACAGACTGAATTGGCACAGAGTAAATGGAGAGCACAAACTGAAACAAATTTTGTCATTTATAAAACAACTAGCAGGCAGTTTAAACATATACGTACTAATAGAATTGCACTTGTAATTAATTCTGAACGAAACCGCCCACGCTGATAACAGCTAAAATATGATCCACGAGCCGAAGACTGCTCTGTGAATGCCTCTGTGACAGCCAGCCTCTTTTAACAAATTAAACCTGTCGCTGTATTCAGCAGTTACCTTGCCAACTGACGCCTCTTGGAACTGACTGTGGCTAAATTACTTCGTATAAGCAGACACGAACCTCTCGATATATCCGACATTAAAGTTAAAAAAAAACACTAACAATTAAACTGACACGTGTTGAAGAAAAACATACAGTCTATCCCAGTGGTCGCGAGGTCTAAGGCGTGGATTTGCGACCACTCGCTTGCTGCGATTTCGGGTTCGAATCCCGCCGGGGGTATGGATTTCTCCTACGAGTGTCGTGTACTGTCAGGTAGAGGCCTCTGCGACAGGTATAAAGGAGTCCTACCGAGTGTGTGTGTGTGTGTGTGTGTGTGTGTGTGTGTGTGTGTCTGTGTCTGTGTGTGTGTGTGCCTGTGTGTGTGTGTGTGCCTGTGTGTGTGTGTGCCTGTGTGTGTGTGTCTATGTCTGTGTGTGTGTCTGTGTGTGTGTGTGTCTGTGTGTGTGTGTGTCTGTGTGTGTGTCTGTGTGTGTGTGTGTCTGTGTGTGTGTGTCTGTGTCTCTCTCTCTCTTTGAGTGTGATCAGGTGCAATTAATAACACTCTACACCTACAATGAGTAGGTAGAAGAGAACCAACAAGAAATAAATAAATAAATAAATAAATAAATAAGTAAATAAAGAAGAAAATGATACGCTTGACGAGGAAAACTTGCAGGTTTATTTTGAATATGCAAATCGAATACTACCAGAATCTTTAAATCTGATGTAAGGGGATGGGTTCAACAGTACTCCTTCAGAAATCAGGAAGTCGCTACGAAATTAAGCAACCAATTAGTCGAGTGAACGTTTCAAGTCCTTTTCTTTTCAGCGTTTTACAGTACAGTCTATTTTCTATAAGTGCATTTTGGAAGTCATCTACACATATTTATCCATTCTTCTGCAACTACGTATTGTTTCATTACTAACATACAAGGCCTTTTACTTTGTAGATTACAGTTCACAGGAAGCAGTTACATTGTATCGTATAATTATTCGGCTGTTCAGTTTTGCAAATGAAAGCACGTAGTGGGACTACTGCCATAAAACATTTCAGCATTATATAAATTCAAAGGAACGGTACACATGAGGAGACGACAGCAATTATTAGTGACACTGGCGACAACATGTAGACAGAATGCAAGAAGACAGAATCGATACAATTAAACACACACACACACATTTACCCCACTATGAAAATATATAAGAATAGCCACGAGTAAATGAGAAGACCTAGTACATAGTAATGGCGAAAGACAATAAGTTAAGCAATATGGCGTCCCTCGTACGTATTTCTAACACAGTTATATTCCAAAGAATGAAGCCTGATTATTCATTTCACCTAGTATCAGTTTTTATAAGCAAGTGACTTCCTACTTGCGTATTCTTATATTCCATTGGTCCCTGCGTACACATAACAGAACAGAGCTAAGTGGAGGAGAACATAACTGCCATCCAGGGGCAGTACTGTGTGGGATATGTTGTTATGGAAGAAAAGCAACTAAGGAACAAGATCCAAAATGGCTTATTCTTGATGCAGCCGTCAATTTGCCAAGGAGTTTTGTACCATCTAAATATTGAAATACCATACGGTTTCACGGTACACGCATAAATGTAACTTTACTGACCCCAGTAAGAAAGCATGTCCTTCCCAACACTAATTTTCAAGAAACTCATAAACTCCAAATGTCATTACGTTTAGACTGCTTATACTGAAATTCAACTAAATCGGACAATAACTGTCTAAAGCAAGGACACAAATTCATTTACATCCAGAAGCAATGTATGGCTTCCGCTGCACCGATTTTTACGAAAATCACAACGACTCTGTAAGTTACCGTGATCATATCCTGTGTCAAATTTTGTCCAGATTGGAAAGAAAAAAGTATAAACTACGTGCAAAATTATATTACGTCCTTAAGTAAATTAGAGTTTTCACTTACCGACATTCATGAAACTCATAAATGCTCGGAGGTATTAGGTAGAGATTTATACCGAATTTCACTCACGTGGGACAAGGAAAATGGAAGATACGAGCATAAATACATTTACGCCCTTTCGTACAGTATGACTGTCACTGGGCCGGTTTCTACAAATCTCACGCTTGCTCCATAACTTTTGTAAAGAACTTCTAAGCTGATTATCACACAAATCCGACAGAAGTTTAGTTGCGGTTACTAGGTTAAAGAGAGATAGACTGACACACGGAGAGACGGATTGACAGACGGATGGGTTTTCTTTACTTTCGTTACTTCATAAAAACTTTTAAATGTCCTTCTGCACCGCGGACACTTGTTAAACAAGAACAATATAAAAGGTCTGTACAGCATGTGATCATATATGTTGTAATACATAGCATGTTGAAAGCTGCAATGAATTAATTCTGCCTCTGGTATGCAAGCATGCACTGGCAGTAATGGTAACCTTGAACATGCATGGGTATATAGCCCCTTAACTTTCAATCACAGGGCTTTTGAAAAAATTAAACTTCTTTCATACAGTGCAAGAAGGAATGTATATACAGACTGATGTCTGTGCATTTGAGCGTCCGGCACTGTGCCGGTCCGCGTGTTTAAACGCGAGAACTATATAGTTTTGGGTTAAGTTTGGTATTGGACGTTAAGTCATTCGAGGCAACTCCATATCCGTAAATTTTAACTTTAATTTCCTACAATCGCTAAGGTAAAATATCTAATACTGCACATTTCTAACACTCACCATCGTGGTTTTCTCGCAAGAAAATGACACTCTCATGTGAAGAATTTGGCAAAGTCTATTGCACCTTCTTCTTAGTATCTGTATGTCTTTTCACTGCACTCCCTAGGGGCATTTAGAAGAAAATCTGCAAAGTTGACTGTTCTAACACTATATATTAATTCTACTAAATATGAAGGTGCCTATGTTCATAGCAGCCGTAAATTTCATAGTTTGTGACACATATAACAAGCAATCCATTCATGTTAGTTTCAACTGATTAATCCTAATTGCCATGTTTGAGCGAATCGCGACGTTGGAATCACGCAGTGTTTATAGTATGGCCTGCTCTGTCGGGTATATATATGCAAATTTTGTTCTTCCTCTGTGACAGATGTGATGACGCAATGTTTGGTACAAGGAAAACGAGCTTTACATGCAGTACACGTGACGGAAATGGATCAGCTTGATGCTTTAAAAGTATTTAACGTACAAAGTCAGCACTAACGCATTACGTTCAGATGAATGAATCTAATAAAAAATTACGGAATACACTTTTATTGATGAACTTTGTGTCTGTATATGGACATGAATCCATGTTTTCCTGTGGAGGTACCTAAAACTGCTTTCTGTATCAAGACAATTTGAATTAATTCAACAGAATCAAATTTTACGATATTAGTATGACGATGTACCGTGATTGTTTATAGGCCCAACACCATGATTTACAACAGCTGGTACTCCGGTCTACACACAGGGGCTCAGACACTACGCGAGCGGCATTCGGTCCAGCAAACATCATAACAACGTGGCGGATATACGAATTATTTCAGGCAAAAGAGACATTTGCAACATTAATAAAATTCGGTAACACTGGAAGCATACTAATCATATTAAGAATGTGAACCACACGTTCACAGCCACAGTAAGCAAAGTACAGGTAACCACAGCTTCGTCGTATTCCAACCACATATCTGTCGAAAACTTCTGTTAAAAATTCTTCTTCTTCTTTGGTGTGTGGTCCTTATAGCTTACCAGTGCCTCGTTCAAAATGATAGCCCATACGGATCTGTCTTCTGCCTTCTTCCCCCATCTTTTGATATCCACCAATTTCAGACCATTCTCAACAGAGTCCAACCACCTTAATTTTGGTCTTCCTGCTTTTCTTCTTCCATCTGGTTTCCCCACAAATACTTTCTTTACGGTCCTATCGTCAGCCAGTCTTACCTGATGACCAACCCAAGCTAGTCTTCTTACTTTTAATGTTATTAAAATATTCGGTTTTCTACATATAACCTGCAATTCTTCATAAGTTCGGGTTCTCCAACCATTTTGATGTTTTATTGGGCCATATATCTTTCTTAGTACTATTAAAAATTTTCTACACCAAAAATTGATAATTCCTCGTACTCTCAGTACCGTAATGTATAAACTGCGCCTCATTTACGAACAGATTATCTGGCAGAATTTGTACCCACGTTGCAGCGACTCACAAAATTGGACAGGGCTGGTGTGACCTATCACTTAAAGGTTTTGAATTCTTTGGTGGTTACGCGGATAAAATCAGTTATCGTATGAAGTCATGCGTAAATCGGTCGCAGTGCCAGTCCTAACAGAAATTCTACGTCATCGGTACATGGACTTCGCTCTACTGCATCAAGAAAAACCTCGCCTTGTCGTGTTTGCCTACGGTGTACATTTACGCGTTAGGAAGCAACCATTCTCCCTCAAAACCATGTGTACCTTCTGAAAAGTATTTAGAAGCGGACTCCTATATTCTGCATATTGTTACTGTTCTTTTACAGCAGCCGTTCCATTTTCCTAGTAGAAAATCGCATACAAAATGCATATCAGCATGCAGTATTCCTCACTCTTAAATGACGGCGACATTTATAATGACACTTCTGGGCAACAAAATACAACCAAACCAGTCGGAGGCTTACAAGCGGCGTCAGAGTGGAACAGTTAACAGCACTGCAAGCTCGCTACACTGGCATTCAACTAGATGAAGATCACAGCTCGCTTAAAGTAATAATGCTGTCAAACCGACCGACAGTTTATATGAGTACATTGTTCCAGTATCTCTAAACCACGTTCCCGAAATTTGGCCACCTATTCGCGACACACACACACACACACACACACACACACACACACACACACACACACTACGTGGTTTATATTATCTTCTCCAATTACATGTGTTTATGTGATTGCACTGCTTTAAACTAATCAAATTAAAATATTAATTACATTGAGTACATCAGTTAGCAACATCGGAATGGAAATTTTAATTTTTTTTCATGGTGTTAAAGCCCCTAATGGGCTACGGTCTCCTCCTTATCAAGACTTCACGATCATACTCAGACACATTACACTCGGTAGGGCTCATCTGGACAAGTGATCAGCCCGACGCACAGACCGCTACCTGACAACACACAACAATTACAAGAGACAGACATCCATGCCCGCGGCGAGTTTCGAACCCGCAATCCCAGCAAGCAAGCGGCCGCAAACCCACGCCTTAGACCGCGCGACCACTGGAATCGGCAAAAATCTTAATTGTATTTAACCTTTTAAAGCCTAGGTGTAACTTTACATACGACCAGGTTTAACATTAAAAAAATTCTACTCGATGCCCACATTGCGTTGATGTATTTTGTGTGGATCTCAGAAGAAACAGTAAATTTGCCTTATAAAAAACATTAAGAGACTGGTTTTTATAACCGAAGTGGAGAGTGTTTACAGCGCGGTACGCACTGAGTCCTTATATAAAACAGATACGCTTCGTCTTTAATAAATTACTCTACACAAAGGGATTCCTTTGCTAAAATAAAGATACAGCAATATTTTATAAGTTTCACGTTTTATTTTTTCACCTTACCATCGATCAGAACGGAGTTAATTTTGGTTGCTGATTGAAGCGAGTAAGCACATTATGACATGCTGAGTAAGGTTTCCTTTACATTCGCTGCAGAATGTCACGCTGCATTGAAATAAATGAATCACGCCACGAAATGACAGCATTGTTAATGGGCGTCGCACGACATTTCGCAATGTGAAAGTTGGCAGTAATGGTAACATGACCTTGCACTTTGAATGAACACTGTTCTTAAGCACTCGCATTATTTTTTGTTCACCACAGAACATGCCACGAAGGCTCAGATGGGGAGCAGAGGCATAGCTCTACTCTTTCTTTAACCTCGCCGCTAGATGGGGTGGGGGGGTAGGTGGTCAACGACACGCCCCGCGTGCTTTACCCCCGGAAAAGAGACGCAACACTCATTTTACAGGAGGCTGGGTTCCCACAGGGCCGATCTGGACAGAAGTCTTACTTACCGCCAAATAGTACGACGTACATATATGTCAACTTATCGTCTTAATTCTCAATTAAACATGTATCGATCATATTCCTTATCAACGATTCATTCGATTTAGATATAATCACTAAGAGTCCAATCAGCATACGGTGGTATCGGACACCTGGAACTGAACTGTTAGCGTAACCCATAAATGTGAAATTCCTAAAAGGTTGAATAAAATACCTAATTGCGGCACACCTTATACTTTTAATACAAATTTTTCCGTGGCGCAACAGCGCAAATCGGGCCAAAGACGCCTTGTTTTGAGGTGTCTAGTTCCCATACAATTAGACACACACACACACACACACACACACACACACACACACACACACACACAAACACAGAACTCCATTCAACATGTGAGAAGCCCGTCACAGAGGCCGCTACCTACACAACACGAAAACATGTCATACCGTTCACTACAGTGATAGATTTAGACCCGGTTACCTCAGTCATCACGATCTCTGTTCTCAGGGTAATTTACGTGGGTGGTCCTTGTAGCGTCCGCTATCCGACTAATGCAATAATTTACATTTAATATTTAAGATTTATTGGAGCGGTTACACTATTGTAGCTGTATATCAAGATGATTAGCAACAATTGTAATGACCACGACACTTTGAATAACAGTCCTAGTTCACTCTCAGTTTCGCAATTTTGATACCAACTGTCCGAAATTTGTAGCGCACCGAACTTACGTACTGTACTTCCCAGCCGACAAAAGCGGAGTTCCTCCAACACCTCGTCGCAACTGGCAAAGTCAAGTTCCACTTTCCTTGTACCAAATAATCCTATTGGCCCAAACTCAAATTTAGAAGAACCCCATAGGCTGAGTTCAACTTTTTTAATAACTAAACTTGATTGGTTGCGCTAAATTAAGCCAGTAGACCCCAAACATTGGATTAACGAACCTTTTTGGGTGTTGCCCACTGGCACTTCCCACTCAAAGAAATATGTCCTCAAAAAGTGTCAAGTCTCGGGTTTCACTAAGGAACAACGAGCTGCAAAACTCAGTCCAGCGTGACAGCTGATGGATGTTCTGCTCAGCCTTAGCCGTTTGAATGCGTTAGCCGCCCTGACTCCCTCTCGCTGTCTTCCCTAGCTGTCCCTATTCACCGAAACAAGTCCTTCTGATTAACCAATAGAAAAGACTTTATCTTACTAAGGCCTGTTCAAGGGTTGCATCTGAATTGCCGGTCCTGTCCAGGGTTTGAACCTAAATGGCCTACAACACAGGAGACAACATCCATGCCCCCGGTGGGATTCGAACCCGCGATCCCATCGATCAAGGGACCACAGACCTATGCCTTAGACCGCACGGCCACTATGATCGACAATACACATTATACACGGGGTAATACTGTTGCAGGAAAAGCTACTGTCATAGTTTTGCGTAAAGCTCGCCCTAAATTTGCTTTCTTCTTATGTTTCCAGTTAATATTTATGTCATAGGGACAATAATCCTTCAATGTTACACGTAAGTTGAGGTGTTCAGTTATTCTGAGAATCCGACAATTCGGTGTTAGTGACCGTGATGATTGCTAGCTGATGCATCTTGAATCTCAAGTGGTCCTGCTGTATCCACCGCATATATTACAATCAATTTCCGTTCTTCTAGTGTGATCTAGACTTTTTCTAATGGTTATCCGTAAATCTAAGTAACCTTGACAAAAAAAAACATGATCTTTAGAAGTAGACCGGGTTGAGAACTACTAAACGTATTGCATTTTGTGGCAAACTGGCTACTTAGATAACAATACAACGGTGTGACATGGCAGAGCAGAGTTACGTGTTATTTCTATTTCTATTTTCACAAAGAAAATCAGTCATAGCCAACTCTGTTTATATCTCTTTATTTAGCGATTTGAGCTACTAGTTTCGGCCTGTTGTAAATAAAGAGATATAAACGGAGTTGGCTGAGACTGATTTTTTTTGTGAAAATTGACACGGAGATATTGAACATTAAAATTTTTATTTCTCTTAACCTCTTAAAGCCTAGCGGTATCTTTACATACGACCAGGTTTAACATTAAAAATTCTACATGGTGCCCACATTGCGTTTATGTGTTTTGTATGGATCTCAGAACAAACAGCAACTTTTGCCTTATAAAATATTAAGAGATTGGTTTTTATAACCGAAGTGGAGAGTGTTTACAGCGCGGTACGCACTGAGCCCTTATATAAAACAGATACGCTTCGTCTTTAAAGGGTTAATTGAAGTTTCTCAGACCAGTCATTCATGTCTATTGTAAATATCATTTTTTTCGGTTCTGGGGCCCTCCCAGGCTCCTATTCAGTCAGTAGCAAGGGCTCTTTCGCTGCAAGGAAGGCGGCTGGGGCGTGAAGTTAGCGCTCACCCCCTCCAGTACCGATGTTAAGAATCAGCTGATCAATATCTTCACACTACGTATGCCTTCATGCAGTGCGTAGGAAAAATTTTAGCTTTATCTCAGGGCACTTCTCATTGTATTTGAATGATCGGACGCCCAAGTAATTAATTAACCCTTTAAAGGCGAAGCGTGTCTGTTTTATATAACGACTCAGTGCGTACCGCGCTGTAAACACTCTCCACTTCGGTTATAAAAAACCAGTCTCTTAATGTTTTATAAGGCAAAAGTTGCTGTTTGTTCCGAGATCCGTACAAAACACATAAACGCAATGTTGGCACCACGTAGAAATGTTCGAATGTTAAACCTGGTGGTATGTAAGGTTACTGCTAGGCTTTAAAAGGTTAACAAAAACTGAGTACGCTGCTTGAGCGGTAACGTTCGAAGCCCAGATCGGTTATTAGATATACTTAATTCACGGATTTCCTCCGCCTCTCCAGCAGAATGAATGGGTAGTATGCATAATGCAAAAGAGTCTATGATAGAGTCTAAGAAATTCTTAATGAGTCATCCTTCGTGAACGCTCTAGCCTTTAAATTCTTCATGTACAGAAGTCGTTAAATAACTATAAATTAATCAATTCCTGAAACGGATAACAAATCCCCTTCGACCCTGGTATTACAGACGAAATGTGGCGGTAAACAGAAGTAAGCCTGCGTATGCGTTTAGGCGAGACAGTAGAAGCGATTTGGTTTTGGGCGGTTGATACCATATAATAATACGGTGGTAAAGTCGTTTCCTGTTCGGTATTATTGGATTTCTACAGCCAACTTATGCTCAAATAGGCAGACTGGTATCAGTACCTTAGGGATCCTCACAGAGATAAGAGGGATGTCGTTTCTCACACGTGTAGACAAATTCTATGCGAAGTAGGACTACATCGCAGGAAGTGGAAACAGTACGTACAATTTTCTAGTCAATCAACAGAAGATTGCGAGAAAATTAAGCTGTTAACCTTCTCGGTTGGATTTTGAAGTAGTGTATAGTTCGAATACGATTGATATATATTAAGACTTACCATCCTTCTAACACAAAATAATAGAAATATAGGATCATTTTTTTGTACCAATATATTTTTAAACTTTCCGTCGATATTACAGAGTACGTGTGGGTGGACCGGCCAGCGGCTGCGATTTACACGATAAACAAGCCGGTTGGACGTAATAAAGGAAATTGGTCACAATAAATGATAACGCTGCACTTTCACCACCATTTGCATTTGTGCCTTAAGGGCTGAAAAAAGCAGATTTCTGGACAGTTTTGTTTAGTAAATTTTGACAACAGAATTATTTTCAAAATTCAGGATTTTTTGTGTGTCTCTGTCTTTCCTAAGAGCAGGAGATGGATAGTCTATTTAATGGACACTAATGCTAATAGTTAATCATAAATTTAGGGAAATGAAAACCTGAAACTTCTATATCCTCTACGCGGGAATATATGAATGAATGAATTAATAAAGCAAACGAATGCTTTTCTCGTGAGAGTATCAGCAACGCTGCCTCTTTTGAGGCTGTGCGATCCGTTATGTTCGTCGAATGTGAATTAATTTAAGTGAAGACCAACACCGCAATAAAATTGATAACAATCCCGTAAAATAAAAAATATGAATAATATTAGAGCACCTAAAGGCTACTTTCTAACGGCGTTAGAACACAAAGCGTAACCAACTTAGTTGCCACAGCAAATTTTTATTTTCCGTATGTCAACAGGAAATTTATTAATTAAATATGTTCTAACCTTTTCCACATAATTGCCCAGTGCCTTCGTGTCCATCCACCACGTAATGTTGGCTGCAGGACGAGATCCAACTGACTGACACTCGATGTTGTATTTCCGGTCTGCTGACAGAGGTTGGTTGCTGCTCAATATGGATGCACTCAAAGGTTTAACTGTAAAAAAAAAATACAGAGAATATTTTATGCTGTCAGTTATTGTGACCAGTGAGTTGAGTATAACTCGCATTAGTTTGTTTATTTTTCTACCCTTTTATGTTTAACTTTCTCTAATATGAATTTCCACTGCTTTAAGCAGAGCGATCTAAAGTCAAAAGCTTTGGCTCATACATGTCTAAATTTGTTCTAAAACTGTTACCCATACAATATTTCACATTCTGAATTCTAATTATTCAAAACTCCCACTCACAAATTAAATTTTACCATTTGCAAAGAAGCTTAAAAAATTTGAACATTTCAAGAATGATAAATAAGCAGAATTTTATACTCTTAAATTATGTCGTGTGATCCCAGTGGCCACGCTGTCTAAGGCGTAGGTCTGCGGCCGAGCGCTTGCTGGGATCGTGGGTTCGAATCCCACCGGGGGCATGGATGTTTGTCTTTTGTGAGTGTTTGTGTTGTCAGGTAGAGGTCTCCGCGACGGGCCGATCCCACGTCCAGAGGAGTCCTACCGACTTTGATGTGTGTCTGAGTGTGATCAAGTGAAAATAAACAACCTAGACACCTACTGTGAGTGGGTAGAAGAGGGAAGTACTGCGTAAAGTAACGATATTATATTGCACGAGTGTCAGGTCCTTCGGTTAAATTAAACTAGTGTATTACACCGCACTACTGCCTTGTCCTTACATTACCCTGCACTTACAGCAACAGTGTCCGGTACTTTGTACTGCATTGCTGTCGGATCATTCTACGGCACTGCACTAGCGTCAGGTTCAGATATGTTACAGAAGTCTAAGGACTTTATATGACTTTCCATTAGCGCCTTTCGTTAAACTACGCTAGTGTTAGTCACAAATTACACTTGCCCAATGTTTGCCTGTTGGTACTACTGAAGGCATGAAACTTATACTGCCGGGTACTTAGTCTGAAAGTAGCAGGTTATTCCATCCACATTTTTATACATTTTTTATCAGCTGTGTAAAGTAACGTACCTTCAAAAAAAGACATGAAAACTGCCCAATAACGGTGAAACGGTAGGACTTTGAGTAATATTCTTTTATAATGCTGGAAATATTTTCTGGGAATTAATTCTTCTACCGAAAGAAACAATGCGACCCAGAACACTTGGTTCCTCAGCAGAGACTTAAATTAGTTACCTCACTAATATCTGTCACTCTTAATTTCTTGAACTTCTCTGTACTGACGGCGATGTGTGAGATCTCATAGAGGAAGGTACTGTAACATGAAACTCTGTTTTCTACTTACAGAATACAAAATAAAATAACCCGCACTACTGAAAAAAGTACGTAACTGTTTGAGGAGTGAGTACATTTCATTAAAACTTCTTACTGTATTCATCTAATAATGTTAGGGCAATTATACCAAGAATTATACATGCTGTGACCTTGAGCAATTCAGAAGACCCATCTTGACAGAATACTCGTAAGCCTAATAATAATAATGATAATAATAATAATATTATTATTACTAATAATAATAATATTATTATTATTATTACCAATAATAATAATAGTTAAATTTTTCGTCAAAGAAACACCACTGCTTTTTTCATATAGGCTACAACTTTACCCCATTTCATGTTATTCTTTAAGGGACAATGGAAGCTCATAAATATGAACCGTTAGAATAAGGTTTCACTGCGTAATCTAGATGTAATTACTTCCGGCGATGTGTGACACTGTAGTGCCAACTGAAGCACACACTCATATGACGGCTGGAGATAACAATGCGGAACATTTTTTGTTTTTTTTGTTATTTCTATGGAAATAAACTACAAGCGACAAACAGGGCCCTGATCAGACTAATTGGAATCGGAATGGGCATGAAAAAACGCATTCATTACCTAATTTAACGTCATATGCCTTGAAAGGCAGGAAAGCCACTTAAAACCTGTCAGAATAGCCGAGATCTGGGCACAGGTCTGAATCCAGGACCACCCAAACACGAGTGAAGTCTAACTTCTCGACAGAGACGTTCGATTTGGCATATAATAAGTAATAAATAAATAAATAGATAATTAAATAGATAGATAAATAAATAAGAACAAACATACACAAACAAATAAATACGTAAATAAATGTAAATAAATAATACACAAATAAAATTATTTATAATTTGAGGCTAGAATGTGCCTCCAAAACATGTATTACGTACTGGATTATTCGATACTTCAATGGGGAATAAACGATGCGTGAAGGATTAAACTACATTTGCATGACCGAGTAAAAATGTTGACATGTATCTATTTGAACACGACCATTCGGCCGGCTCTGAACTGATGACATGGCTCCGAACAAATTAAATGCTTCAGCTGACGATGTAATGCGACTAAAAATGCAATGTGACGCGGGTAAAAGTGTGTTTGGCGCCTGCTACGTTACACCTGGACGAGTTAAAAGTTTCAAATTATTTTAATTCCACAGTTTCGAATAATTCAACGCAGTTCGCTGAATTTCACGCGCAGCCGTGCTAAAAAATCTAAACGAATTACAGTATTACATATTATGCTAATTTAAATAATTGTTACAGCAACTACCAGGAGATTTAATTTTGCTTTATCATTGTCAATTTTGTGCGACCAATTGTGGTTGACGGTCCACATGGTGAATTCAAGATACTACAGATCGATGTTGGAATATAACTATAACACGCTCTAGTCTTGGAAAATATTTTGCTTTTATTTTCCATTTAATTCTTTGAAGACCAAAAGTAATCTTACATTATACAGAGTGTTTCAGGAGGAAGCTTCCACATTTCCGGAAAACGTTCCTTAGGTAAAATTACATCGAATGTAACTAAAAACACCTATATCCGCAGTTGGACGTTTATGGAGACAATGGCAAGAGAAGTTTGAAAGAACAAGAGCTGTTATGCATTTATATGATCACAAAACACGTAATAAAACTAGGAGAAATTTGTAGTTCCTGTAAATTTCAAGCTGTACTTAACATGTAATTAGCAACTGAGTGACATAAAGTAGTTAAGTACAAAAAAAACTCGCACTAGTTTAATAAAATCTTCCTTCGGGTTGCAAGTAAATTCACTGCACACGCACCGCCGCATGGCTTGAATTTGGTATCGGTTCAAGGAAGGACCTGCGCAGTGCACAGTTAATGCATCACGCTAAACAGGTACAGTACATGAAACCGTACGACCACACGTTTCTCGCGTCAATATCTGTGCAATAATTTAATCTCGGATACTTTTATTGGTTACAGCGATGTAATCTAACCTAAAGAACGTCCTTCCAAAGTATGGCAGACGCCCCCTGAAACACTCCGTCTATGAGGATTCAGTTCATGCCTCACGTAGAACACAGATTGTTTCATTTTAAAAAATTCGGCAATACAGGATAGGAAAATAATAGCTGTGTATTATGAGAGTCTTTCGCATGTGGGCAAAATGCAGATTTTTGTATTAAGCCTGATGGCATATATATAAACCCAGTAATCACTAGGCCCCAAATGTTAACACATCCATTTTAAATCACGAACTAAATGCATTATTTCTTAAATTGTTTTTCCTATACGTCATAAAAGTGTCTGTATATCTCTCTCGGCCGTATACAAAGTCTATCTACTGAAAACTTTTAAGCTTCGAAATATAATCGTATGAGTGGAATATTTATAAAGTCACAGACAATGGTTTATCGTTAAGAACCAAAAACAGAAAGCAAAACACCTACAATAAAAGCTACATGTCAACTGGTAGGTGTGTACATATGACAAGGGCGGGGTTATTCAGCAGTGGAAAGGTCTACTGCGATAGACGTTAACTATGTAAAAGTTGAAACTTCAAAGCATATTGGTATAACATTATTTTTTTCACTGAAAATAAGCCAATGAGGTATGATCCAAAGTTTGGCAGATGTTTTGTGGGACACTTTGTGTGCCTACACAACCGGCAAAATAGTTTGTAGATGCCCGACGCTTTAACCTGGAATATGCAAATTCGGTGTGCAGAACATACAGAGCTCGTGGCGGCCGGCCCCTGCCTCGCAAGCCTATTTCCCGTTTAGTGCAGCTCCGACGCCTGGTTTCACCGCTCAGTCTGTAACATCGATTGCACGTTACATACTGACGGCGAATTACAGACATTCCTCTACACGTATATCACGTACACGAACTTTCAGGTTCAGTTACAATACGAAGTTATGGATACGTCTATTTAGGTGGATGAAAATTTTTGTATGGCAATGTAAGTATCATATGGGAAAACTGGACTGGCAATGAAATTCATCTGAGGTAAGACAAACAAAATAAAATTTCTATGTCAAAATACCAAGAAATAAAAATGAAAAACAAGAGCTGTATAAAAGTCAAGGCATTTCTCTCTACGTTTAATTAAGCGCCACACCATGATGAGTGAAGTATAGCGGAAGTATAGCGCCAAGCATTCTTAACCTGGACTCTAGATGGAGATGAGTGGCACCTTCACATCCCCGGGCAGCGTTAGGTCGAGGAATGAAACTACGGTACCGACTGAATAGAAGGATACCAGGTGGAAGCCATACATACTGTCCCTATATTTGCAAGAATATTATTGTTTTCCTGTACATCTGAGTGTCCTACCCCGAAGATAGAGGCAGCAGGATCCTTCGATACCTTTATAATTTCTACCAGACTACATGACGCCACACCCTAGAAGACAGTGTTCTTCACAGGCATCATCGCGACAACGTCGTATCTGCACACGACGTTCACTGTCATATATATATATATATATATATATACAGCAAGGGAGACACATATGGGTGTTCTTCAACTAGCAGCTATAGGAAGCGTATAATGATGTGACGCATACGAATCAAGGGCGCAGTAATGGATTGTTGAGAGAACGTCCCAGTATGTAGAAGAAAAAGCTGTTCAAGTAAAACTTGGCTTAGAGAGAAAAGAGGTCATGCCTAACACGATGACTTCGTTAAGTGTTCAGCAAAGTTTCCTTCACGGTCTAACATAATGAAGGCAAGACGGGCGAGCATAGCACCACTTTAAGTTTTTACGAACCTCAGCTGCCAGTATTGTAGTCAAGTTGCTGAAAAAGTTTCCCATGAGAAAACGGGAGCATTATTCGTAATAAGAATAGGCTGCATTGTCTCGTCATGTGACGGAAGCATAATTCCGTACATCTGAAAACAAAGGCTTTCAATCACATATCTGACATACAGCTCCATGCAAATCGGTTCCCAGTGCAAGCCACTTTATCAAGGACTCAGATCTGAAGTAGTTCAAACTTTTTCACATCATCCTCATAATCATCGTCTGCATCACTGTCTCCTCCTCCTCCTTATTGCTTTTTTACAGATTTTTCTTTCCTTAGTATTCAGAATAATCTGTTCACGCAGTCTAATTCTCCAAAATAATGCAGTTACCGTAATAAATGTAAAAGGGTTCCCCACGTCACTTAAAATTTGTCTTATCCCTTGCAATGACAAGTGGGACCTTTTTTATGTTATCTTTCCTTCTTAATTTGCTTAAAATGGCCACATCGTTTCAGCGCTCTGTTTTCTAGATTCTTTCTCACGGGTTACTAACATCAATGCCTTTTCCGTAAGGTTCAGTTTCTCATTCTGATCCCCCCCCCCCCGCCACATACCTACAAATAATTTCAACCTCTAAACTTCCAGCTACTCCGCGTAGCTTCCAAATGATGTCTTATCATGAATTTTGTACTCCTTGCGTCCGTCACCATCACCTGTTCAGCAATTAGTCAAACCCCACAAATATAATCATTTCACATAGAATGACAGACCACTGTATTTACATCAGTTAAAGTTACTGTGCATTATTTCTACAAGTTACTTATACAGAGTTTTTATTATGTGACACTGCGTAGGGCCGGCAGGCGCTGCACTAGTCCGCGCTTTTACGAACAGGGTCACAGCGTCATAACTTGAAAACTCGTGTTTGTGGTTACACTTCTTTGATCGCCATTTTCTTAAGCTGGGAGCACAGACCCTTCCCTATACATTGGACTTATGCTCGGAATGGACGCGGCGGATCACTACAGAATGTTTTGTTGGTATACCTTTTAAATTTAATGCTTACTTGATAGCCTCAAGTTTTGTAAAATCTTTGTAGTGTATCCTTCTAAAGGTAAAGGTAAAGCAATCCCTGTACAGGTCTGGACAGGCTCCTAGGGTTCCAGGAGTTGAGCCTCCCAGATTTCAAGACAGTCGGAACATAAAGGTGGCAAGATTGTCAGCCCCCCTGTTAGAGGTTAACTGATGAAAAATTTCACTGACTCTGTCGGGAATCGAACCCGCAACCTTTCGGCTCGTGGCGCATTTCCTCAACCAACTGCGCCACGGCGTGCCCCTTGTTCCCCTCTAGGTAACGCACATCCTATTGTTTTCGTAAGCATGTATCTTATTGCATTTAAAATTGAAGGTATTCTGTAAACGTGCATGGTTAAGACATTTAGCAAAGTACGATATCGAATCCTTCTACATATGCCGCTCTTGTTACAAGCCTTTGAACACAATATTTTACGTATACAGTAATATTTTATTTCTACGCGAAAGTACAGATATTAACTATTACTCATTGACATGTATTGCAAAATGTAAATGAATCCCAGAATACATTTCCCAAATAGCCTAGAGTGGATGCATGTGTAAATGCATTTTGAAAATGTGGTGTGTGCGAGAGTGTTTGGGTTGTGTTTTACCTATATCTAACCGTTTGAAAGGTCTGGGTAAATCGAGCGATATCGAAATAAATCACAAAATTTCACTACTATTCAACAGGAGATTACATTCCAGGTATCCGATTCTAAATTTTTCAGGTTAGTGTGATTCATGTGAAGAATATAGAACGCTCGTTATGTTCCCTTGTCTAGTAATATTTAATTTCCGATGACGTATAGAGAAGGGCTCAGAGACTTTATTATGGGTAACAGAAAACTGTCTTCGTACTACAAAACTAGGGTACACAAGTTCCTGCAGAAATGGTTTGAACATTTTTGACCACCTATCTTAGATTTTGCAGGGGATAGATATTAACCCTTTAAAGACGAAGCGTATCTGTTTTATATAAGGACTCAGCGCGTACCGCGCTGTAAACACTCTCCACTTCGGTTATAAAAACCAGTCTCTTAATGTTTTATAAGGAAAAAGTTGCTGTTTGTTCCGATATCCGTACAAAACACATAAACGCAATGTGGGCAACACGTAAAGTTTTTTAATGTTAAACTTGGTGGTACGTAAAGTTACCGCTAGGCTTTAAAAGGTTAATAGCCCTGCCATTTATTTGATTATGTTCCGCAGGAAAGACGAGGCAGCCTGGCAAAAAGAGCAAACTCATATTCGCACAGGTAAAAATAAGCAAATACTTTCATTATACACGGAAATAACAAATCTATATTGTTGAAACAACATCCAACGACGTGGGTTGGCAGAACCCACCACTGGCAAAGGCTGGACGTCCGACAAATCGCCTTTCGCTTTCAAGCAAAGCCATGAAATTTTTCGTTTTTCCCATGTGTCCATACCAACTCTGGGGCCCATATACAGCTTCGTATTTACTGGTCACCTGGTCTCCTTCTGTGAGAGTAGAGATTCCGTTTACCTGGATTATGACACTGAGTTACTGAGTAGTCGAAACCACACGTTTCGACGTGAAGTAATTTCCGTCCCTATGTTCAAGTATCGACAGGCGCAAGTAAACCCGATGCAGCGCAAGATGCAAAAAGAAAGAAATTCTCATCTACACCGTTGCCATAACCTTAAAACCTGCAAGTAGACTTCCCTAACAACTTATACGTAACCAGCCTCATAAGGAAATCAGCTGTTACGCCCTACAAAAAATACGGAACAATAAGATATAAGCACATTTTCAATGTCACTTAAACGATGAAGTATACGAGTAGATACATGCTAAATTTAATTTCCATTTTAGTAATGCAACGAGGGGAATGAGTATGTATAAAATTTATAAGAAAGATGTCCAAGAGTCAGTAGCATAAGTATCCAGACTATTGTCACTTTACGTTACGTTACGTTGCTTAAAATAGGGGTCGGTGATGTTCTGCTTATTAATGGAGAACTGCACGAGAAGCCAACATTTACGAAAATCAAGAGATAAAACTTAACTACTTGTAGATCCACCAATGTTTATATTACGTTCATTATATATTATATTTATTCACATAGATGCAAGAGAGTGTTTGCAAGACCTGGGCGAAGGTGTCAGGAAAATATTAAAGTGTATCTTAGAGAACTAATTAGGAAGGTCTAGGCCGCATGCCTGTGGCTAAGGCAAAGGACTACGGGCGAGCCCTTCTAAACACGGCCGTTGAAATTTCTGGTGCCATAAACTGCGGTAAATTTCTTGATCAGCTCAGGACCTATTAGCTTCTAAGGAAGAAGTATGCTCCACAGAGTTAGTTAGTTACTTACTTTAGTTACTTAGTCAGTCAGTTACTTAGTTGGTTGGTTAGTGTGTTACTCGGTCAATCAATGTCAATTTTCTTTATTTATTTGCAGTCCATATAATGACGCTGTCAAAACGTTAATTATACAGCGTCGATACATAATTAGTGATAGACATATATATATATATATATCAACTCATTTAGGAAGTAATAGGATATGAAATTAGTTTCATATTTCCCTAGAGAAGCATGTATTGTCATATTTTTACACCGTCCATACCGTGTACGTACCCGCATAGACTGATGTGTATTAACAACGCAGTCGTATGCACTTATTACAATCCAATATTCAAGTCTTTTAAAAGTGTTTTTTTTGGTGTCTTTTAAAACATAGTGCCCCTTGAAGATGGCGCTTTAAAGCGCCGAAACATGTTGGGGTATGAATAAAAACTGGAATATTGGTTTTTAATGCGTATGTACGAGTTGGTTGTTAACACATATCAAGGTATTGCGATAGTCTGCATATATTTCCTTCACAAAAGTTAGGTCTACATGAAAAAAAGAAGTTTTCCAACTCATATAGTTCAGTCTACTCTTTCCGAATATTTAATTCAATTCGATTAATAATAAAAAAATAATCGAGAAAGTTTGATTCTTTGTCCCGCGCCAAAGTCATTCGAACACACTTTTGCCAGAAGTGCTTGGTATTAGAGAAGGCGTTTCATTTTCTGCTGAACTTGTAAAGGATAAAAATAAATTGGAGGTTTGGAATATTATTCAATATTACTTCACCTTTACAATTAAAAACCTGCCTCCTACTGCTCATTTTTTGTAGTAATTAGAAATAATTCCAAATACAGCACACATGTTCGTATCGTTCCACGAACATGACAGAACTTAAGCAGAAAGTTGTGCCTTCTTCTATTCTAAAACATATGCAGGAAAACAGCGAGTACGACACTTCATCTCCGTTAATGGCGCGCAAAGTTTTACGTTAAACTTTCGCTAAATTCTCGTCGAAGCAGAGAGACAAGATGGACGTGGTCAAGAGGAATATCCGCAAGACGATGGTGGGATTTGAAACCAAGCCGTCTAGCTCGCAACCAGCCTCTTGCTGACTGGCCGATCGTATTACTGGCAATTACTGACGAAACTACGTTACGTAGGCCTAACGACGGAATTAACTCTATAAAGACGAAGTGTATCTGTTTTATATAAGGACTCAGTGCGTACCGCGCTGTAAACACTCTCCACTTCGGTTATAAAAACCAGTCTCTTAATGTTTTATAAGGCAAAAGTTGCTGTTTGTTCTGAGATCCGTACAAAACACATAAACGCAATGTGGGCACCACGTAGAATTTTTTAATGTTAAACCTGGTCGTATGTAAAGTTACCGCTAGGCTTTAAAAGGTTAATCACTCATAACCGAAGGACACAGGCATGCAGATAAGGTCCTAAATATTACCAATACAGACCAGGCTAAATTTTAACATATTTGTACGAAGTCAACTGCGAAATGACGGATCCGTTACGGTTTGCCAAGTGCCAGTACATTCATTTCTGTTTCTAGAGCTCTGCCTTTAATTAAAATCTGCTCGGAATATTTCACTGACGGTTGAGTCATAAAATGTAAGTAAATTTCCAAAGGAACTATTTAACTTAAAACCTTGAACCATGAATTATAACACGAGTTGAAAGTCATTGTCATGCTTAAATAACATGACACGAAATATGTGTCTTACAGAGAAATTTGAAGCGCTGCTAGGGAAGTGCACCGTAAACTTACGTCTACCTTCAAGGGAAACTTCGTCAAGCTGCACGTGTCTTATTGCAAGGTTGAACGCCGTCGGATAAAACCACTTCATGGACGATGACTTGTCAGGAGAAACTTGTGGCTGCCCTGAGAAAGCCAGACAGGTTTGCTGGAGCGGGGGGGGGAGGGGGGGTGGTTGAAGGCGGGCTTTCTGTTCAAAGCTATGGACAACTTCTAAAGTATTCATAAGTCAAGAAAATGACTTGGAAAATAGGAGATCAAGGAAAAGGGTTTGCGAGATTAAACAGTAAAGGGAAACGCAGATGGAAAAGGAAAAAAGAAAAATATAAGTTAGAGGAGAAAATGTAAATATTGCGGCTGTAAGGGAAACAAGAGTACTATCGGATACCGGATTTCAGCCTTCAGACTTCCGTAACAGGGAGTCTTTTAAAAAGCAAAGTATAAATACGCATGGACGATTCGAACTGTTTGTAGCCTTAAAATGAATTCTAAAGAAACATTTAAGGTACGTAAGGCTGTAAGGAATATACAAAAAAGTGAATATATAACACACTGAGATCTTACTGGAAACCAGAAACATACCGCACAATGACGAACACATAACACAATATTGATAAATTTATTTTTTTCGCGAAGGAATATGGGTTTATTATGTTATAATGGACATGTTAGTGTGACTGTAGCCGTACATGGATCCCATTGGAGGACATCAGGGTTGTGCGCTTTTCAGTGAGGAGTTTCTTAACACAATATTAACTTCTGCCGTTGAAGTAACAACGAAACAGTTCATTTCTCTGTTTTAACAGGTCTGACACAAAGGTACGTTTGTATTTCATTTGTAAAACATATAAACGACAACAGCCTTGACTTTATATTTACTTCTTCCAATTTATAATGCAAATTAAATCTATTTCTGTTTGCAAAGTCTTGTATTACTGCAGATCATAATCAAAACTACAATTTTACAGGAAGAACTCTACATGCTTTTCCTCGTGCACAGCTTGAAATTCTACAGAATTCTGTGGAATCATATCTGAAATAATGTGTGACGCTAACCTTCAGTTTGTGCAAATGTATACTGATATCCAGTCTGTCCAATGATTGGTTTATATTTCACTTCTGGATATCTAGACAGCTCCGTCTCTTTAATAGGAGGTAGTTAACAACAAATTTTTTTATAAACAGATTGTGTTGGAATAAAGTTAACAATGAAGTTAATGCTATGAAGTACAGTGCTACGCTGTATATGCTTGTCTCCTTGACAAAAAGGCCTACGTCATCGGCGCAGCAACAGAACCTTAAACTGTCACAAATTCGGTCTTGATAATAATTATTTATAATTACTTATAATTACATCTTATTTATAATAATATAAAATAATTAAAGTAACTATTGTTATTTGAATATAAATACTAATTTCCACGGCTTTGCCTTCATGTATATAGATAGTTCAAACTGGCAAGTCCTGAGAATTTCGCGACTGCAAGAGACAAATCTAGAGCACAGAGGTATATACCAACTTGGGAGTGTTTAATTTGAGGTGAAACATTTTAAAAGTTGAAGACAATACAATAAATGTCAATTCATTCTACTTACTTTCCCAGATATTTTGTGAGTGGGATTTCAGTTGCTATAGGAAGGTATATGTGGAAATTGATAAGAAAGAAAGAAGAAAGAGGAATATAGCTATATCTTCCAGCAACAATATCATTATGGAAATAGCGTAAATAGTAACGCTTGCTTTGTGAGGACTTGCAACGAGAAAAACACATCGGGTACAAAAACAAAGTGACAAAAGCCAACAATAATACAAACTAAATTCTGTAAAAGTGAAACCTGACGTGAAAAACTGAAAACATGACGGAGCAGCTTGTGGACTGAGAACAAGGCGCAGTACTTGGTGTACTGAGAAGAGTGCACAGTAGTTGGTGGACTGAGAACAGGGCGCAGTACTTGGTGTACTGAGAAGAGTGCGCAGTAGTTGGTGGACTGAGAACAGTAGCAGTAATTGGTGGACTGAGAAGAGTGCGCAGTAGTTGTTGAACTGAGAAGAGCGCGCAGTAGTTCTTCGACTGAGAAGAGTGCGCAGTAGTTGGTGGACTGAGAAGAGTGCGCAGTAGTTGTTGAACTGAGAAGAGTGCGCAGTAGTTGTTGAACTGAGAAGAGTGCGCAGTAGTTGATGGACTGCGAACAGTAGCAGTAGTTTGTGTACTCTCTAAAATCAGAAGAAACAATCATCTTACAAATGTAGTGCTGCCTACTACACTTGTCCTTCTCTTACTAAATTTCTAATGCTCAGAACATTCCTTCCCAAAACTCCGGTAACATGAGCGGTAAATTTACATACCACGGTCCCAGTGCAAGGATAAATATTGCGTCATTTGTGTTGCGTACGGGTCTTTCCTACAGGAAGGTAAGTAGTAAGAGTGATGCGGAACACCGCGAAGGAAGACTGGAGAAAGAATCTTAGGTGCTAGAAAAATCCAATAAATTAGAATTTACGAATGAGTATAAATCCTATTAGGAATATGGAATGTGTGTCACTGTGTTAGAGGGCAGTCGATCACACAGCTCAGCTGTCCTGATTGGGGATTTACGTGACTGTCCTTAGTGACTTCAGAAAATGTTAGCCTACACCACGACATTGAACCATTCATCGGCACGAATTTATTGTTGTGTATTATCTGAACACCAAAGCAGCCTTTGTGAGCCTTGCAGAATGAGGGTGGCAAACAAAACTACACAAACAACAAGAAGAAAGCATAGAATAAAACCAAGTAAAAATAACTACAAAAGATTTAAAAAAGTCATTGACGGCAACGAGCAAGAAAGAAAGGTTTAATGTGGGGCACAGCACGAATGAGAAATACGAATCTAGCGTGAATTGAAACAAAGTGAAAATTTAGAAAAGTCCTAAGCAGAAGTAAACGTAACCTGAAATAGAAATTTAAATGCAATAGAAGGCAATGTGTAAGCTGTAGAAACATTTCACGTATGTAAGAAAGGATTTTCTTACCAAGAAACAAATTTTACTCTTCTTAAAAAGAAATGTTTATTATTACATTAGCAGTTTGGAGGAGTAAAAAGAAAATATGGCTAATATGAATAAAAATTAAAGTCTGAAACAAAATAAATGGTACAGGGAGAACTGAAATCGAGCAACGAATAAAGCAAAGAATAAGAAAGAGCTAAGAAAATGAATTACTATAGGAATAAACAGTACACGGAAAAAGACAGAAAAGGAACAAGCTTTTAATAAAAAAAAAGTAGCTACGGAAACAGCAACGGTGACATGTGAATGTGTAAAACAGGAAATGGAAGGGAGCGTGGAATTCTTTACAGAAAGAATGTAAGTAAGAAGGAAAGTAGAAAAGGCACGGCCAGTTGCACAAGCTACGCGATTTTGCAGACAGTGATCAATTATACACGAGGGGAAGGTAATCGGGCGCCATACGGCTGGTCCCCGACGAAAGCAATGGCTTTTTAATGGATCCAAAGCATTACGATTTGGTTAATTACAATCGCACTCTTTAACCTACAGTCCTCAATATGCTGGAGGCACGGGGAGTGGAGGTGAAAAAATTAATGGTTAAAATATCATACTTGCGTGCAGTCATGTTCTACATGATTACTACTTCAGCACGTGCCAAGGACGGTAGATGGCACTGAGGTAATGCGACGAGGTAACGTTGGGAATGTTCAAGTGATTTCATATTCCTTTTTTAGAGATTCAGCATTTCTGTAGGAACTTGTTGAGCGAAAATTGTTTGAATCAAGTAGAGACAATCTTAACGGCGTAATGTTTATTCGTACTCTTATTTTTTGAGTTATTACACCGTACTGTCTGGCAGGTGTTTACTGGCTTTTCCGAGCGTCATTAATTCTTCATATTCATAGCAGAAGGTGGAAGCAGTATTTTGCATAGAATCTTCTGTAGACACTTGCCACTCGACATGAAATCTTAATTCAGAAGACAATAATACAACTCTTCACTGCAATTAAAACCTCAAATCTCAGACAAACAAATTTATGCATTTATTTACTTAAAAATTACCACAGAGTATTTTCTTATCATTAGGAATCGAAAGGTTGATTTAGGCACTTTTTGCAATTCAAAGACTTTTCACAGGCAAATTTCATAAACAGGCATAACTCTGAAATTATAATAGGGCACAACGGATTATTGCTGGTAGAGAATTTAACCCTTTAAAGACGAAGCGTGTGTGTTTTATATAAGGACTCAGTGCGTACCGCGCTGTAAACACTCTCCACTTCGGTTATAAAAACCAGTCTCTTAATGTGTTATAAGGCAAAAGTTGCTGTTTGTTCTGAGATCCGTACAAAACACATAAACGTAATGTGGGCACCACGTAGAATTTTTTAATGTTAAACCTGGTCGTATGTAAAGTTACCGCTAGGCTTTAAAAGGTTAAGACACTTCGGGAACGTTCTACAACTACCCCCGATTACCCAGTGCAATCACATGCAGGACCGCGAACCTTTCCATAAAACTAGAGGATATTCATACATTTCTACACATTCCAATAACACGACATGAGCTTAATTCCTTGAAATTCATAGCTAAACATGCAGGAAACTCGACTGGAGTAGTCTAGCTAACCGGTACCGGGTTTTACTTGTATTCAAAATCTCCTGGGTTCTTCCTTGGAATGTCATATTATAATATGCCCCAGTGATCACGGCGAGATAGTGAATGCGAACATTTGACAGCTACATAAATATGAAAACGTGCTGAAGAGAGATACATGCTTTCTGAACAGAAAATAATATCTTGAAAATATATATCACCTCTTGTATTTTGTTTATAGGTACTACAATGTTACACCCGCGCAACTGTCCAAATAAAATTTCAGTCAGTATTTGGGTTTTACTCGCTAATTTTCTTGTCTTTTAATCTGTGTCAAAATTCTGCGACAATATCACACAAGAGATTGCAGTTCCACCTTCTTTTTCGTGGTCGGACGGTTTACTATTCACAGTAACAGCGAAACTCATCCACATCACATAACACAGGGATATTAAAGCAGTAAGTCAAACCCTCTAAAGAGCTCCTTACGCACCAGCATTGAATATATTCGGCATTTATCGTCAGCTCATCAGTTGGATTTTGTATTTCACTGCAGAGGGTTTCCCACAGTAGTAACACATTCAATTCCTACCGCTGAACATATTCGACAGACGCACAACTGCAGGAAAATTATCGCTATTAAAAGCAAACACAAAATTTTGAAGTAATTTACAGTTCAACAAATTATTCTCCACACAGACGAGGAACAGCTCCACAAAATGTTTACTACAGTACGTATCATGGAATATGATCAGTTACCGGTATTTATTATTTTCACTATGTCCACAGTTAATTTAAAACAGAACCTGGCACTTCAAACCCATATGTAGGTACATTATAGTATATCTGTGGTTCATATTCGATATTTTATTTTGAAACAGCCAGAATAGGAGCTTCCTTTCATCTATAAATTCAATTAATTTTCGCTTTGATGTTTAAGTTGCATGATATTTTCATTCAAATTTTAATTCACTGCTGTTCATTAATATTACACTTTACAGTGCCACCTAGTTTTAAACATGTAACAAGTAAAATGAATGGAATGTTTCAAAATATGATAATATTTACACTTTAAAGCACAAATTTAAAAAATTCTTCATCATATTAAGCACACAGTCTACACTGCAGAAATCAAACAAATAATGCTGCATAGCATGTGGCGGCAAACCGTGGCTCGCGCTTCTATTTTATGCGTCCCAAGGATGCGCTCCATCGGTTCAAATTTTAATCCAGGAAGAGAAAAATCGAAAAATGAAAAACACATTAACAAATCTGCTATAGTATCTTTAGGCAGAGCACTAATAACTGCAAAATAAGGCCCCTTACAAACTCTGAATATATGAAGCTTTGTTCGTTAGTTTTTGGTCAAAGGGGTGTGTCCAGGTAAGTAAAAACATTTAAAGACATCAGCCTCTTTGCTGGAACTTGCGTAGGACACACTCAAGAACTGGGAACAAATTTATTTAACCACTTTGAATCGCAGGCAAAATTATTTAATTTTTATGTAATCACAACACATGGAAGGAATGACAGCATAGACAGTGTTCCGGTTATGATAAACACTCGTGTCACCGATTATGTCTTTTATGTTTATATTTCATAAAGAGTTTGCTAGTGTATTTACCTTAAAAGATATAGAACTGGTGGATACGTGTTCCTGAAAATAAGGGAAATACATGCCGCTTTTAAACTGGACAGGGAGAAACTGATAAGTGTGACAATCCAATGGCTACTGTAAAAGCGGCGTAGTAGAATGAATCTGTCAGGAAAGTAATGCAAATGAGCTGTCACAATCAAATGGTACTGCATTACGTTAATCATCAGGAGACACTGTGATGCAAAAATATCTCATTTCAGATGAAATAAGTGTCGGACACTGTGATTTTAACAGTGGATTACATTTGATACAACGGTTTGAACCACTGTCAGTTCAAAACTTTTCTTGAAAAAGTCGGATCAGAATATGAGGACGATATCTGCTACCCAGCTGTGAGGTTGATAAACGTGGTGGTGGCGGCGGTGGCGGTGGAGGCGGCGGAGGCGGTGGCGGCGGCGGCGGCGGTGGTGGTGGTGGTGGTGGTGGTGGTGGTGGTGGTGGTGGTAGTAGTAGTAGTAGTAGTAGTAGTAGTAGTAGTAGCGGCAGCAATAACAATAATTAAATAAATTTTTTCTTGAACTTCTCAAGTATGAATTGTATCTAATCATATTTAAACATTTAGGAACCCTCGCACGGAAAACATACTACACCTGCATTACTAAGGCCAACCGGTTAATAGTGTGTGAGGAAACGCTCTCTCTTTGTTCTGAAAATAATACCAAGCCACATAAATACACTGCAGGCAAAATGCAGAGAAGTGTACACACTGTTACAGCAGTGTTTTGAAGGCTTACGGCCAGTTAAATATGTCATTAATATTATCTCAATGAAAGCAGATTTAGTTGTTTTACTGACTCCGACAAGAAATGAATGAATACTCATTAATTTTGATAGCATATTTCATAAAAGAATTACAACAAATTAGCTTATTTAGTAACATTCAAGTACACCTTACGAGAACTCTTTTCAAATATCTAATAATAATTCGTTAAATATACACACAAAATACGATATTCTGCTATGTATTAAGCCTCAAACACTTTTACATTAGTGACGAAATAAGAAAAATATTATAATATTTTAAATAGGTTGACATTTTCAACATTTAACGGGCGCTAAGTTTCTGTTGCTGCTTCGTGTTTAAAGAGACTACATCAGTACATCTAACAGAAATGAGTACCAGGAATAATTCCTGGGGGGGGGGGGGGTAAAGGCGGCTGCTGCGTGGGGCTGACAACATTACCACCTTTATGTGCCGATTGTCTAGAAATTCTAGGAGCCTCAACCTCCTGGAAACCTCTGGGCCTGTCCAGGCCTGTAATGGGATTGCTTGACCTTCATACCAGCACAAATTGTTAAAGACTTGCATTCCCCTAATTTACAATAGGTTATGAAAAAAGACCAAGGGTGTTCGAGAATAGGGTGCAGAGGAGGATATGTGCGCCTAAGAAGGACGAGGCGACAGGGGAGTGGAGAAGACTATATAACGAGGAACTTAATGACCTGTACTCATCACCAAATATTATTCGGGTAAGCAAATCGACAGTGAGATGGGAGGGGCATGTAGCACGTATAGGGGAAAAGAGAGGTGCACACCGGATTTTGGTGGGGAGACCCAAGGGAAGGCGACCACTTATGAGACCCAGGTGGAGATGGGATAATATTAAAATGGATCTTCAAGAAGTGGGATGGGGGTATGAACTGGATTGAGCTGGTTCAGGATAGGGACAGGTGGCGGGCTCTTGTGAACGCGGTAATGAACCTTCGGGTTCCATAAAATGCGGGGAATTTCTTGACTAGCTGAGAAACTGTTAGCTTCTCAAGAAGGCCTTTGTTGCATGGAGTTAGTTATGAAAATTCTTGTTCCGAAAATCCTTATGTATTACTGCAAAACCGTCCTTACCATTCGAAGCATGTGGTTAGCCTAACTAATATGTAAGGATTTAGTACCCGTCTCTCAGCAAAAGTTTCAGACCAAACGGTTAATTCTCTTTAGGGGAACTGCTTCATCACAAAAACACAAACATGCTCTAATAGCAAAACGCAGATTTTTTAAAGAAGGCATCATATACGTAAACACTGTACTTCAGAGAGGTAAGAGCTATTCGGGGAATAATATATAAGGAAACATGAAAACAAGCTAAAATTCTTATAGAAAAGTTAAGGTACAAGTTCAACTACACTGTTATTTGTTAATACATAGCCAACTGTCAGCAGAAAGAAATTACGATATTAACCTTTTAAAGCCTAGAGGTAACTTTACGTACCACCAGGTTTAACTTTAAAAAATTCTACGTGGTGCTCACATTGCGTTTATGTGTTTTGTACGGATCTCAGAACAAACAGCAACTTTTGCCTTATAAAACATTAAGAGATTGGTTTTTATAACCGAAATGGAGAGTGTTTACAGCGCGATACGCGCTGAGTCCTTGTATAAAACATACGCTTCGTCTTTAAAGGGTTAAATAATTCGAAGTATATTTGTTGTTATCAAAATGAAAATATGCTTAAGACAATACATTAAAATGAAGTTCTATTCAGGAAAATTCATGAACTTCTACGAGCAGGAAGAATGCTGTGCATGCCTTGACATTTGCAGGCTTTCTTGATATATTGTGTTACACTGGGTTGTTCTTTAAAGTAGACGTGACGCTACGTGGTAAAAACGCCATCTTTTTCATATCATATAGTCTCAACTGTCGAGTCCTGTTAGATGGTGTGACAGGACCCTTGGAAAATGCACAGCAGCCTGAAAACTCAAGTCACCTCGAATTAGGCTCACAAGGAGAGAGAATGCGTGGGGCCGGAGCATTATATCGCATAATGTGGTATGACTTACCTGTAAACCCTCATTAAAAGACGGAAATTTGAAAATTGTTCTGACTTCTACAGATAACAAACTCCAAGTGGCAGAGTGTTTTTAAATAGTTCGTAATCGCTCAACTACTCAAAGACACTTCCAGCTTTTGATGGAGCCCGATGGCCCGTTCATTAACGTGTTTACAACAGGACCGCCACTGGTTCCTGTGTTCAGCCAGGTTAAGTACAGTTGGCAACTCAACGTCCTAGTTCTTTAAGCTCTATCATCATTGTCGTCATCGTCGTCGTCGTCGTCGTCGTCATAATCATCATCATCATCATCATCATCATCATCATCATCATCATCGGGTGTACAACTTATAAAGCGTCTTGGCCTGCTTCGGAAGTTTCCTCGACTCTTCTGGATCCACGGCTTCTGCCCACCAGCTCCGCACTCCCAGCATCATTGCTCATTTCTTTCTGAGGCTACTTCGTAGTTTAATAACAATACGTTTTTACCGTGCAGGTCGTTAGCCATATGACGAAACCCCCTTCCATGAGGACCGGAATTTGATTTCGAGGTCCCGAATACAAGAACTATATAAGGCGTAACATATTTATGTTTTTCCTTTTGTATCTTACTGCCTGATGATGACTCTTTTATAGGTCAGCCGAAACATGTAGCTAATATACTTTATCTTAATTAATATACGAAAATTACTGTGGCTGACGATACCTTCCTTACGTTGGCATATTTATATCACAAAGGGATGGCACACTTAAAAGTACCACCTTGAAAGTTTGACTTGACCACGCGTAAAGAGCACAAGTATCTGCCACACGTTGTAGACTGCTAATTCCTCTTAGCCCCTTCCCTTCGACCTGTCTGGCTTGGGTGACCCTACTAGGAGCTTAATCTCCAACCAGCATGGCTCTCTGGATCGTAACGTATTTTAGTATTACTGTCCATTATTTTCACTTTTCTGACCAGATTTATTTATGTATTTCTCATCACTGCCAAGCGTCACTCCATAATGTCTTCTTTATCCAACATGATGTTTTAGCGCCTTCCGTTACCATGCATTCAATTCTCCCTCCCTATAGGATACGGTTACTACCTTTTCAATATTAATTTCCTTAACATCTCTGAAAACAATAGGCTACACAACATGTGTTCCTTCATCTTTGGTGTGTTGTTTTGATCAGGCCTTTCACGTTAATTAGAACGCATTTTTGTTTAAAGCTGTGATTATATTTTGACTGTTAAACAAGCATCTTCCTCATATTACGTACAGACCCCGAACATGTAACAAAAAGGGCCAATGTCTGTCCCATCCCGCTCCATTGTTTCCAATTAACAAAATTTCCTCTCCTAAGAGCAATTTTATACCGTCATTTCATCTTTATCCTTAGCCAACCAAATGTAATGTTTCCACGAATTTGTCCCACCAACTTCCAGATTGGTATCCCAACAAAACTGTGATTCACATACACCTGCTTTGTACAATTTAAAGTTGTTTACTCTCTGTATTTCAGATCAATACATTTATTACAACCAACCAAGAGCACAATATCATATACACATAAGAGTAAAAACATTATTCTGACATGTTTCGGCATGAATATGCCATCTTCAGGGAGGACATCTGCCAAGCTTAAAACGAGCTACAGTTCATAAAATAACTTTCATACTAAAGAGTGTTCTGTAGTATAAGTAGATAAAATAATATTATTTACAAATATAATTTTATCGTTCTATTATTTTGACTCCTCCATACAGCAGAATACTCTATAGTACGAAAGCTACCAGACTATTTTATCCACTGTAGCTTGTTTAAAGCTTGGCACATATACTCCCTGAAGATGGCACATTCATGACGAAACATGTCAGAGTAGTGACTATACTGTTACATGTATATGATATTGTCCATTTGGCTGGTTTTAATAAAGGAATATATTCATTTAAACTTATTTTAATTAAAATCTAGGGGAAAAATAAAAAAATGTAAATTCATTTATTGATATAAAAGCTTATTTTCTTCAATTTTGTTTTACATCCTTAGGGTCAAAATATTCAGGGCTTTTAGTGCAATTTTTCCTCACAACAGGAAGAAGTTTTCTAATCTGAACATGACAAGTAAATTGGCAATTTGCCATATATATTCTTCATTCAGTTTTGTAAATAAAGGCATACCAAATACATACGAATAGGTGTTAATGTCATCCCCTCTTATTACCACCCCGACATATTTCGCTCCCTTTGGGCAATCACCAGCGATCACAGTTCAACGTGTCAGAAAATCACCCCAATGTCGCACAATACAGCGAAAGTATTAGTAAGTTATACTTTATTAAAATGCAGATATACGTATCTAAACTACGGATGCGGGTAACATTCCGGGCTTAGACCGCATACGGACTTTATTACATAGTAATTGTATTTAGTAACTACTAGTTTTTAGTACACTGTGATGAGATTTTAACATAAGAAGTTATTTTAAGACAGGCTGCACCTTAGATGTTGCCCCAAATATAGATCTAGAATAGTAGTGAAACTAAAATGAAAACAAAACACGCATGCCAAATAACTACTATTTTAGAATACGTTAGCATAAGATAGGTTTAACAAAACATAAACCAAAGTTTAATATACTATTGTAAACTTTACTGATCCCACTACAACATTTATAAGTGTAGTCCCCGATGATGGTCCAAAAGATCGAAACGTGGCGACACGGTAACAGAAGAGGGCAAGATTAACACTTGTATGCATATAATTTTGGATGGTCTTTAATTGTAAGATGACAACTGAAGAACAAGGTAAATCATGAAACAATTCAACATTCATTTTTAAGTACTGAGAAAGCAAAGCATTGTCAGTATTAAATAGACCTAAGGATGCATCCGCCTGAGAAGAGGTCACAGTGGCCAAATTTCTTGGGGTGGCAATGAATTTCTTTGTTATATACGAAGAGTAATTATCTGAGACAGCAATGAACATACTGGGTGTTCAGTTAAACACCCTATCAAAGAAACGTGTGTTTCTTATTGTAACTGTTTCTTTATTACTGTATTAATGTTGGTTTCGTAACTGGTCATTAGACTCTTGAGTCACCACTTTGCAAAGCATTATTATTATTATTGCTATTATCATAATCATTATCAACAAAATTTAGGACAAGGAAGTCATATTAATAATGTGGTGACAATACTGTACCGATTATGAACTAAAAAGGTCTCTGGTTGCAAGATACGCAGTAAAATAGAATTTGTTAAACTCCCAATACTTAAATTTTTCCTAATTGTGCAAACTTCCGGGTCCTCATAACACCCTGTATTAAAGCACCTAGTAACACCACCGCAAGGGACAGACGCCTATTCCTTTATTATTTATTTAATTATTTATTTATTTATCAGTGGTCTACTTTTGGACACTCTCAGTAAAGCAGATTATATAGTGTAAGATGTTACAACAGTTAACGATTTGGAAAGGATGTAAAAGGAATCGAGCGGCCACGAAGAAGCAGTTCACTTGGAGGGACATCCTCGAAGAGCATCAGTCAGAATACGTACTGCCACGGCCAGTTCGAACTAAACGCCTCCTGAACACAAGTCAGAGGCGTTGCCACTTGAAAAATGTTATTTGGTAGAGTGACTTGTCGTTAACAGATGTGTAATTAGTCGAAAAAGTAAGTCGCTGCAAACTAATATACAGTTCTATACATAATGCTAAATAACATGGATTCAGTATGCCAGGCAGCAGCATAACGACAGATGTGAACGCGCAGAAATTCGAAAGTCAAAGTACAAATGCCACAGTACACAGCACATTTTGGAATTTATAACGACGGGTTATAGGAAGCAAAGTGCTTCATTCTACACACGCTACATCTTCACTTGGCATTCAAGACGCCTCTAACACCTAATTTCTTACTGTCAAATCTCACAAAATTATAACAAGAAATTATCATACTCCACACAGCATCTTACTTGTTGTCTGCTACGCGTGCTTTGTCAAGAATTAAAGACGTTCAACAACGTGTTTGACAGGTAGAAGAATGGAAAATAAAGTCTATGAGTGTGTAATGGTGTGATGGACATCAGGAGTTGTGGGTATTTTCCAAGTATAAGGCTTTCTGCTTTGTGACTACCTGTACAGAGTTACCTTACACTTTGCTTCAAAGATGAATTAAGTTACAGCGCTCTCAGAATTTCCAAACGCGTTTCTCCGAAGTCAAGTACGTTCTAAGAAATCCAAAAAAAATATCACTGTAAGCCTAAACATCCCAAAAAGTCTACAGGACTGTGACGGAACTTCCCTTGTCAGGCCCGGTTCGAGTCCAGCCTAAGAAACTCTAACAACAACAACGTGACGAAGGTTTCGAGTCCCTCAGCCCAGGACAGAAACCCTCTCGTCGGGGGAACCAGTGGTCAAAACAGAGCTATTAGCAGGGAATATGGCCCCACGGTTTACAAGTTCGAAACTTGCGGCTGTGATGCCGAAGGCCAACATCTGGCCAGCTCACCAACCAACCAACCAAAGAGCTAACTAAGGGCGGAGACTTGCGCGAAGCGCAAGTCGACGTCCCTTTGTCTGAGTTGCCATTCCTGCGTTTTAACGCATCGCCGGGCTCTAAAACAGACACCTTACACTATAACTGGGATTCGCTTACGCTGTTTATAGTCCTGATTCGCGACCGGGACTTGGTACACTAAAAGCTACGGCCCTGGGAGCACATAGACTTCCTATCTGACGGGGGGAACCTTTGGTTGGATGGCTGCCTGGGAGTTGAACCCAGAGTGGCAAATCACGTAATGTATTGGAAGTGGGCACTTTGGTGAAACCGCCGTGCCCGCGGGGAGGGGGGTTTCGCGGGCCGTGCCCCCGAGTTTTAATTTCACCCAGGTATTTACCTTACAACTGAGGAAAATCACGGTAAAACCTCAGTCAGGGTGACCAAAATGCGCTCAGCTAGTGAACAGCGAGCACGTTTCGACGTCGACTTGTCCGCCATTTTGCATGCGGCCTCGACTAGTCAGCGTAGATATCTGCCGAGTTGCCGAACTAAGGGGTTCCCCACACCAGCTAACTTTGAGTCGTAACTCTCGGTTAGGGCTCTGGTGTGTTCTTCAAACAGCGGCACTCCAAGGTCCTCGTGAATCTGCCTGCTACTGATGTACCGCGGTGCACCAGTAGCAATGCAAAGACACTTGGACTGGAGAGCTTGCAGCTGCTCAACGTAGCTGCGGGCTGCGCACCCCCAGATGGGGCACGCATAGGCCATCATTGGGCGGATGAGCTGCTTATACAGCAGAACTCCGTTCCTGATAGAGAGGCCGCTTCTCTTGTTTAGGGGACAGCCAAGCACACCCAGTCGCTGGGAGGCTTTCTTCCTGACCTGTACGATATGAGGCCGCCAGGTCAGGCGAGAATCTAGAATCACTTCTGGCCAGCTCAAGCCACTCTATGGGTATTTATGTGGGTCGACACACTATACTGTCATAAAATCATTGCAAGAAGGGAATGGAAGGGTCACCCTCTTGACAATTATTTGGACTTGTCAAGGAAACTAATCTTCCTAGCAAGCTGAGAATCACGAACCCAGCGTTCAGGTTTCAAATAAAAAGGGAAGACAACAAATCCCCATACCATAAAATGGAAAAAAACATTTAGAGACAGATGTTTGACAGACCGCAGTACTGTTCGGTAGTGAGTTCGCCGTGGATCTGGTTCGATATAGGTCAGGAGGGATGAGTGACAGACATAAATGCCATCACACGTAAAATCTGCAAATTTGATACAATAAACGTACGTTTTAAGTTAACTATTAGACTTGGTGAACACATCCCCGTGTCATACTGAGACAGTCTCAACCACTGAGCTAAATAAATAAAAAGGTCGGTCTCAGGACCCTTCGATTAGATACAATGTCCATTTGTAAAAATTACATATCTTCTACAGGCATAAAATAGTGCACTAAGGTAAGGTTATTTCTCTGCAAAGTACGAGGCCATTCTGACGCATAAAAGGTCATTACAGATCTCGACAATATATGAAGGCAATTTATCACATAATTTTCCTATCACTTTATTGAATCCAAAGAGCCCTCAACCGTCAACCGACGTGTGTGGTGCAGTGGAAGCAGAAGAAACTGCCCTAAGGTGTCCCTTCGGAACGACAGACTTCACCTCGAATATTCACGAAAATAGGCAGAAATGTGCACAAGAAACACATGAACATGTCCCAACACATTCTGATCGGAGTTGTGAAATTCGATGAGAATGTGGAAGACTCAGATCCTGAAGCAAGCAGAAGACACATGGGAAGCGTTCCGCTAATTACGTTTTATATTATAATCGTTTCTTTAACTCAGTACAGATGTTGATCAGAGAGGAGAACCTTTCACAGGCTTCTCCATTGAGCACTGTAACTTCCGTACACTATGATTCTCAGACAATGGTGTAACATGCGAGATATCATTGACATGCATTTGGACATTCCCACCGTCATTGATAACACAAACACGACGTCGTGATTGTGTAATCAGAGACTTCGAAAAAGTGTAAATACACACCAGTGACATCTCAACTTTAACTTCCGCTGGATTCAAAATAAAGCTGCATCAGGAAAGTGTAACTTTAAAATAAATCCGAAGAAAACGTTTAAGAGAACATAGAATTTATCTCAACCTCCCCTTTCGCCCTCATTGCATTATGTAAGCCACACACCGTTATTTTGACTTTTGGTATATGACATCCCAGAATCCCCTCCACTCTCCCCTTTCACCACTGCTTGCTTGTTGTATTTTTGCATTTGCATTTTCGTCTCTTTTCTTGCCCGGTGTGCTACTAATACACAGCAACTCATTCGCATTCAGCGTGCAAATAAGCGAACAGGAGACATACCTAGGTAACAGTGATGTCAGAACAGAACGGGGAGGGAGGGGACCCTGGCCAAGGCTAGGCACTGTAATTGAAATAACTTCTCCACCATGAATTTCAAATTGCACTACCAGTTAAGTTTTCGTTCCTTCTGTCTCATTCCTACACTGAAAAATGGACCCGACATTCCTTATTATTCAAGACAAAATCCAGAAAGGGAAAAATGTCTTTTCTGCTACTATCTTAGTTAAGTGTTTTCATCTCTCTCTCGCTCTCTCTCTCTCTTCTCTCTTGCGTTTTTCCTTTTTTTTATTATACTTGCACAACTAACATCAGTTATGGCACAGACAGACAGCATAAGGTGTCTTTCTTTCTGTCCCATAGTGGAAAATCTGTCTATACTTATTTAAATAGCGTGATAATTCGTTTTCGCTAGCGATTCGATTACGTGTAACATTTATTGTAACCTTGTTCAGGGCTACATGCAGTCTCTCAGTACAAGTTGTCGCCAGTACTCACTAGTAACGAAAATGCTCCTGTAAAATGAAGAATACGACACCTTACATTGTCCAAGAGTTTCATAAGATTAATGCTCTGTCTCCCTTGCTGGTGTGTTGGTTAGTTAAATAGCGAGCAGTTATTTAGGGTCGAATATTAATTTCTAAAAGTACCGTGATTGAAAAGGAGGGGAGAAAGAAAAGAATGGTTACTGAGAATTCTAACCCTGAGATTAGGTTTATATTACGTTAAACAAAAAAAAACTCGACTAAATTACAATGAAATCACATTATTTACAGCGTTGTGTCCTTATAATATCGTACAGTCGTCAATGAACACACCGGAGTATCACTGTTACTAGATAACCTGGCAGGATTTACAGCTAAGTAAATTTATCTTTATGTGTACAGACCGCAATCCTCAGATTCCAAATCAAAACAGTTAGCAGCACAACAACAATAAAAAATTCAACGGCTCGCCGATGGTTAGAGTTTGAGATGCGATCACCACCTACGTTTACGTCCTGAAAAAATGAACAGTAATAGATGCTGGGAAAACATGCAACTTATTTTGTTCAAGTGTTATTCTTAAGGAAAGTAAAATAACATGTGGATATTTTCTTTAGCTCTCCGTTCAAGCCAGGCGTGTATTACAGACATACGTCACACACATATTTAAAAATTACCAAATCCAGTTCATAAATCAACAACTACAAACACGGTTACGATGAGAAGCTATTAGGTTACACCAGACAAATTCAATGTATAGGCCCCATTCCGAACATGGGTACGATAAAGGTCCGCTCAAGACTAGGGAAGGTACTCTTTTGCTGCATTTCAATGCACTCGTTCGTGACCATACCGTACCTTGAACGTAGTCGCAAATGTGGACAATTTATTCAAGAGTAAAAGCAAACAAAAATAATTTTAACAGGTATGGAGAAATATATATCTAAGTATATGCTACAGGGAAAGTACCCGTGGGTTCTAGTTAGAAACCCTTATTTACACCACTCAACTTGGTACCGTAGGATTTAGTGTCCGGTATTGCAACATGCCTTTTCTGGTGTCACAAACTGTAATAATGTTTGATTTTTTGAAGTCCAAAATCCATCTCAACAATATTTAAAAATCAGTTTCTACTTCACAGACAGTACAGTGAATCTCCATTAATGATGTAACAGGAAATAATGTTTCCTTTTTCTGGGACTGTACGAAACCTGTAAATACACTACGTAGAAAAATCCTGAAGATTTAATGTTAAAAGCAGGTGGTGATAATAACCGCTATGCTTTAAAAGGTTCACGGGTTCTTTGGTTTGATTATTCGCGTCATGTCGAACTGTGATTTAATACAAGTTTTACATATGATTGTTACATGATATATAACAAATATTGTGCAATTTAAAGCAAAATAAGATAGGAAATAATTTTTCCTTGGATTATTAACCTTAATTCATGCATCTAATGGGGTTAGGTTTTGGTTATAGACAACAACACACCTTGCACAATAGGGGCCCACTGACACAGAAAGGGCTATGCTTCACGCTTTATTTCGTAGCTTATTATGTCCTAATATAAATATACAATGTAAATATATTAAGTCCTACGTATTTTTTACGAAGACATATATCAAAGTGTTAAGTCAGTCCCTGTGCTAGTGGTTAAAAGGCTTATTAAGTTGCGGTAGCAGTTTAGTTAATGCTCAGAGAAAATGTCTTAAAATGTTAAAAAAACACACTTATAAAAAAAGACAAGCAATCCTTTCGTCACATTCAAGAATAGGGGGCCTATTCTAATACATTTGCTAGAAAATCCAAGGTTTTATCGAACATGTATCTGACACGAATTTACAAAATCCAAGACGTGTATAAGGGAAATTTAAATTTAAAATGCTCTGTATATGTCGCTAAGTTTATGTATGAACGTCGTGCTACTTTGGAACATCCCAGAGTGCCTGCATACTGAATCTCTAGAGGCGGTCCTTGCAACGCCATAAAACTAAGACTACGGTCTCTGGGATACGACGCTATATAATTTGGCAGTACCCACCTACCTACACACACGGCGTCTCATTCCAAAAAATAACTCTTGATACAGTCGTGAGAACTAAAAAATTGTACAAATAAGAATATAACATAAAATAATACCAGGAACACGGCAGAAATTTACGTTAATGCGAACCGTCATAATGTACACAAGGCGTAGCCCTATCGCACGGTATAGCAAAGAAATAACCTCTCACATGAGATATTTGAAGTTCTCAAAGTCTTCTAGGACGTGCTGGGGAAAGTCACTGCAAGGCGTCTGAAGGAATGCTGTGCCCTCACTTTCAGGATCAAGCAGTTAATGAAGTTAAACGCAACATTATCTTCGGAAACGCTGGAGACTTCTCGCCCCACACGGCGTCACATACCTGGACACTTGCATCTTCATATCTCTTTAGATGGTACAAGCTCGGGAATCAAATCCCGGTGGGGACGAGATTTTCCGCACCCGTCTAGACACGCCCCGGGGCCCACTCAGCCTCCTATACAATGGCTACCGGATGTCTTTCCCGCGGGTAAAGCGCCCCCTTCGTGTCTTCCATCATCCACCCTCATTTGGTGCCGAGGTTAAAGAAAGAATACAGCTATACCTCTACTCCACCTGTGGGCCTTCAAGGCCTGTTACAGGGTGAACTTTACCTTGCAGATCTTAGAAATGCTGCATCTACATCCATACTTAGCTGACGAGGCCTGATTGCTCACAATATGACCTGCTTATGATACACTGCGTCAGTGTTATGAGTAGGGTAATAATAGGTCTATCTTCCAACCAACCAACCAAAGAGCTAACTAAGGGCGGAGACTTGCGCGAAACGCAAGTCGACGTCCCTTTGTCTGAGCAGCCATTCCTGCATTTTAACGCATCGCCGGCCTCTAAAACAGACACCTTACTCTATAACTGGGATTCGCTTACGCTAACTGTTTATAGTCCTGATTCACGACCGGGACTTGGTACATTAAAGGCTACGGCTCTGGGAGCACATAGACTTCCTATCTGAGGGGGGAATCTTTGGTTGGATAGCTGCCTGGGAGTTGAACCCAGGGTGACAAATCACGTAATGTATTCGAAGTGGGCACTTTGGTGAAGCCGCCGTGCCCGCGGGGAGGGGGATTTCGCGGACCATGCCCGCACTTTTTTTAATTTCACCCTGGCATTTGCCTTACAACTGAGGAAAATCACGGTAAAACCTCAGTCAGGATGACCGAAATGCGCCCAGGTCTATCTTAAGTGTAGTCAAAAATTCTGTTTCAAATTGTGCCTTCAGAGTTAGAAACTACATAACCATAATGTATTTTGAAAGAGTAAAAATATTTCCTGTTGAGTGTCCGTAAAAGTTATGCCCAGTTCTCGTCTGAAGCGAGATACAGCTAACTGCTTCAACTTCAACATACACTAAAACTAAAATATATAAAGTTACTTCTACGTACTCCTCGTTTTACCAAATTCCAAAGGCGTGACTATGAAATCTGGAGTGCAGATATGGCGCAATATAAAACGTACCATTATTGCTTAACAGCACTGCACCAAGAGAAGCTAATAAAAACTGGATTGCCTGCACCTGGTCGAATAAAGGACGAGGCAGTCACATCTTAGAGAAGTAAAACTAAAAAAGAAACAGCGACGTGATCACTGGGTCTATCCATTTGAAACTACAATATTCGTACATGGAGTACGCAGAAAACAAACTGAAGAACTGGGACAATATGCAGCACAAAGAAATCAGTGTGTCGGAACTATCCACTACAGCTGTGTATGTAGGTCAGACCATAATCTGGTTTAACAAGTTGATAACACAACACGGCAGACAAATTTATGCAACGTGGTGTGACAGAAATAAGTCTGCCCATGAGAATTAATAGAATGACGGGTCTGGCTTGAGTTAGGAGCCTTGTAACGACAACTTGGAATCAGTCCTCCTAACCGATTTTACTTTGCCCGAGCATATTAAGTTAATTGTGATAAATAACAAACAGGTCCAACCTATACACAATACTGTCCATAAGTTGGACCTGTTTTGTTATACTGATCATATACATGGAAATGAATAACATAAAAAATGTGATAAATAAATTTATAAACGAGAACTGTCTCTTTGAAACCTCTCAAATTCACGTTTACTTTCTTTTAGATTTCAGCCAATATTCTCACTTAAACACTTGGCTCAGCAATTTAGAAACGCCATTAATTTCTCTAGTCAGAGATATTATGGCACTGAAGTTAGTCTCTATTCAGTAAGTTATAAACTAAGCGTGGTAGGATTAGCTCAAATTTAAGGCAAAGAGTTTAAAACATTTAAGTTTTATGTCATTACCTGGAAGCGGAAACGGACAACATGAAATTATTACCACAGCAAACGTACGAGTCGAGTATAAAGTAAGACACAGAAAATATAGCAAGGTAAACGAGAAAAATGGAGCACCAGGTACGTGACATTTTGATTTATGGATCGTCTCTAGAACGTTTGTTGAAAGTGTAACTTTAAGGCGAGACAAGGGGCTCCCCGGAGTTGGGGTGAAGGGAGACAACACAAAACGGAATAAGCCTGAAATGGCAGTACACCAGATGAGACAAGAGTAAAAGATAAAATAAATCCAAGACAATAAGAAGAGCGTATTTAGAAGTACTGAAATAAAATTTCACCCAATTATTAAAAACCTACTGGTGAAATATATGTTTCGTTGTTTTTGCAACTCGAACTTCCTTTTCTCTCTAATACAAAAAAATTGGTTAGACAAAATAACAGTCGAATGAAAATAGCTCTGCGAATTATAACTCACTACCTACAGCAGCTGAATGAGTCGTTGCTGAAGCAGGCCTGGTGCAAGTTTGAATCCCGCTCTTGTCTCCCAAAGATGAATTATAACGGAATTTTATTCACAACATTAAACAAAACTTATGGGAGAAGCACGTTGAAATGAAAGTTTGGTTTCAAAGGCGAACCTATCTCAGCTAGTAGTAGACTGGCTTTTTACACAAGGTCGAAGTGGCAGTTTTCACATCTACGTTTGTCATGCGGGCAGCTTGGTTTCTGTGTTACCACAAGTCAAAGTTTCGCTGCTGGACAGCTGTAGGTAGGGATAACTGTTTGTGTTGAAGTTGTCTTTCGGCATAACCACTCGCTCACAGCCACGTTAGGGTAAATTAAAACCGCGAAGCCAATTCATCACCAATAAATTAATTTGGCGAATTTAAGCAAGAACATGGTACAGTAAGCATTGTGTTCACACACTGTAACACTCATTCAAGCAGTTACTGTCGCAACATAATAAATAAATAGATAAATAAATAGATAGATAAATAAATAAATAAATAAAATGTTACATTAAATCAGGCTGTAATACTCAAAATGCAGTGACTGCTACAACGAAATTTAAACAACTTTAATTCAATTGAATCTTACTTCCTGGTTTTAATCTTTGATCATTTCGTATTTTTTTACTTTATAAAGTCACGTATTGGAGCGTTGTAACCTATTCTTCTTCGTATTTTTAATTATTATTACGCTTTATTTGGATTGACTTTATAACGACTACTTTCAGCCAAAATGTGTCGTCAGAGTTCGGATCACGTGATACAACCCCTCCCAGATTTACAAATCATTCCACTTATGATCAACCAAATTTACGACCAAAATTTCCTTTAGAAATTTCAATTCAGACTACTATAAAAATGCCATTAAAATTTCATTTCTAACTACATTTCTAACTGCGCGCACTAAGTGCTGATTATCACAACGCCCGTCATAGGAAAAGATCTCGTGTGTGCATTGTCTTGTGCATATCTAATCTCGTCGTCCGAGCTTACTCAACTTACTTTGTTCAGTTTTCAAATTACGACCAATTCGACTTACAAGCAGGCGTTCAGAACGTATTCTTTTCGTTAATTCGGTGAGTACGTGTAAAGATATTGTTGACACTGTACCTATTAGTATAATAACTGTGAAAACTGTATCTTAGACTTACATATTTATTGCTTCTGATTACCAGTAACAGTGACAATTTATATTAGAATTTGGAACAAACTGCAGAGAAGATGAAAGGCTCTAGAGAAAATGTTTGGTACCGTAACTGTACTGACATGCAAACTTTACGTACCAAGCAAGGGGCGTAGTGAGAAGAAATAAACATAAATTGAATAAAAAATTATTGTTGTTTTTGTTTTGTTTCCTTTTCCATTTAACTAAAATTTCTCAGCAGCATGGGGTCTACGTTAAATACTCGTAGCGTCGAGTGGCACTTTGGCTAACAGCGTTTTCTTTAAATATATGTTTTATATGTCTGTTTATCAAAATATGACATCATATTTAAGTGCAGGGAATCTGAGAATTTCGTCACTTTTTAGGATATCGAATGTAGACACTATTTTAATAATTTCGAATCGTTTTAGTATATAAAAAATTCCAAAGGTACTGTGAATCGATAGCCAGCAGAAAGTAAAGAAACGCCGTGTAAAATTATAAATTACAGATTGGAAAATTGAAGGAAGCAACTGCATGTGTCCTGTGTTATGCTGCTGCTCTGCTCTCTGTCCAGAGGATGAGAAAAGTCACATGCAGTCCTGTCGTGTCCTGCAGACTGCAAATCGACAAAAGCATCTCCCAACACTGAAGCTAACGGGTCAACCGTGAAGTCCGTTTAAGCGATTTATCTCAGATTTAATTAACTCCAAAACTTTGTTTCTTAAAGAGTGTATTTCCAATGCGCGATATTTGTTAGGAGGCCAATCCAAGTGGCTGCGCGGTCTAAGGCGTAGGTCTGCGGCCCAGCGCTTGCTGGGATCGAAGGTTAGAATCCTATGAGGGGCATGGATGTCTGTCTCTTGTGAGTGTTTGTGTTCTCAGGTAGAGGTCTCTGCTACCGGCTGATCCCTCGTCCAGAGGAGTCCTACAGACTGTGGTGTGTGTCTGAGACTGATCAAGTGAAAATAAACAACTCGACACCTGCTGTGAGGAGGTAGAAGAGGTTAAGGACTAGGATATTTGTTAAGAGTGAAATAATTTTATTATTATAACAGTACAGAAGAAGTGCATGCCATCCGCTTTCAAGTGTGTAATTTTTCCGATGTTTATGGAGTTAGTGTCGAACAATATGGAATCAAAAATATAATTCCAGGGAAATATTTGCAATATTACAAGAAATTCGTGCCAGCATTTACACTTTAATATACTGGAAAATTTCAGCTGACTTAGGTCTAATACATTTACGTTTATGTTCAAACTTTCCAAAAAGGAAATGTAAATACTGTCGGCTTCTGACTATGTAACCTGATATCACAGAAGCTGAGAGAAGCGTTTTATTTTTGACATCCTGTATATGTCGAGCATTCAATAACTCAGGATAGCAAACACCATAACGCGTGTGGGGATTCTTTGGTGTCATTAATAATCTCGAAACTCATTTGTCATTCTGAAGCAGCAGCAGCAGCACCAACCAGTCAGCCCCGTGGCTAATCAACACAAATTTGTCAATCATTGACAATGCACAGGTGTCGGCATGCTAAACAAGAGAGAAAAACAAATTTGTGGCCGTACAGTAACCACACCAACAAACTGTTCCAGCCACATATTAAATGACGCTGTAGTCCAATGTTTGAAGGAAGCCGTACAATCAAAGCCTACGCAAAGTTACTGCCCGTGAAATGCAGGAAGGCTGGGATTAACAATGACCACGGTCGAAAGACTAATTTTTACGGCCATGGATTCTGTCAATAGAATTGTGGCTACGTGTATAGAAATAATATGAGGAAAAGTGAGAAAATAAATTTTCCTGTTGTTCTGGGTCAGTATAGGTAAGTGTACATAAGCAAAGCACACAGTTGCATTTGAACAGCTGTTTCTACGTATCCAGCATCATCAGATTTGTTACGGCAATTGTCACAGCGCAGAATGAGACTTTCCAAGCCACGGCTGTAGAAGCAGATGTGCTGCTTTCGAAGCCAGTTTATGGACCTCGGCTTTGACGGTATCGTCAGATGGAAATCGCCAAACTCGGCTACCTTCTTTGAGTTTGCCACACCCGTTAAAATCCGAGGAGATCAAGTCGGAGCTGAATGGTTGGTGGCTGCAAGCCTTTCTTTTTTAACGCTGAAGAACTCAGGATTTTGTCAACAGAGTGCATTTGTGTGTGTGTGTTTTACTACATCCAAAATACTTCGGTATTTTTTTGTCTAAAACAGAATTAAGCAGTTGCCCTTGGTACTGAATATGCAGTATGTTTACTGTAGAGTATAACGTCAATTTCTCTATATTATTTTGGTAGGTATTATAGAAAAATAATTGCTTTTTACAGACAGAATCACACAGAACAAATAAACACAATGTGGGAAAGACACAGAAGTTTAAAACATGATGTTCGTATGTTTGTTGTGTGTGCATGTGTGTGTGTGTCTATACACACACACACATGCACACACTTGCACATTAGCAACCACTGGATTTTAAGAGGTTGGGGGATTTTTTTTAGGTTCCGATACACACTATTCCACACTCCTTCAACAGAAGGACAAACGTTGCAAAACATCGTAATGTTGCTTGTGTAACCAACCATAATTATGATTACAATGACGGCTAAACAGCAGATCGACAACCACGCGTATATATTGAAAAGAACCACGATCCTACCCCATGTCGGTAATTCACTGCAGCTTCTGTTGGACAACAACGCTCAGCCACGATACGTGAATGTTGATTTTATGAAAACTGTCTGCAGCTAGGAATACTTTATGTAAACAACAACTGTTTATTAATACTTGCGTCAGCATCAGTTGTATCAGTGTTACAAAATGCATACATAGAACAATATAAATAACAAGATCGGGTGGGGGGGGCGTGACAAAGTGGCCCACGCACATTTATAAAAATTAACGTTATTTTAATTACCACGTCGCACATCAGCACTGATATTAATATTAACCTCAGCGAGTTTTCAACATCACTGGACATGCCTCCTACGTAATTAATCTATAACAACGCCACCCTATAATACAGGCTAGTTAATATATGAAACCTCAATTACGAAACAAAACAAACAGAAAATAAAATTCATTAATTCCCATACTGTGATTTATTTTAGATGACATGAGTAATTGGTAATCGACCTACAGATTATGCATATATCGTTTGACTTTGAAAACACTTTCCCCCTTTGCCACTTTTTCTCTTCATTTACCCAGAAATGTCCAAAGGAAAGCGTAAAACTTACTTGTTAAACCTAAATATAGAATTGCTTCACTTTCCTATCAAGCACTGTCAGTTTTTAAGTTTCCAGCCCATTGTGTTAAATATAATAACAGGAGAAATAAATTTTCGTCAACACAGCCAGTAATTGTTACATCTTTGCTACCGTTCACTTTTGCGTCAATGGAACATGGCACATTTCTCACTGGGAATATCTGTGCGGCATCTCAGAAGACCCAAATAGTGCCAGATCACTACCACTCGATTAATGAATACACAGGTTGTGGTCACTAAATTCACTGTATCTATTTTACAGATGCAGATTCTTATAAACACAAGAAAGGAAAGGCATAAAACAAATCTCAGATCCAACGTATGACTTGGTAAATAATTTCCGTACAAATACTTATCAGTTTATAATTACAATTTAGTAAAAGCCCGAAATGGAACCATTTCCCGTCTAACGCTTTCAAAGTCCAAACTGCAAGTGCCCCTGTGTCCCCAAACTACGCATTGCCTAAGACTCAAAAAATTTAAACCGTTTCAAAAATTAACTGCTAACCTGATTGGCTCCTTACTCAGCTACTCTATATTCCCATAGGACCAATTTTAAATATTTTAAATCCTAAACTCTGATTGCAGGGCCGGAATAGCTCAGTCGGTATAGCGACTCGCTACGGGCTGGACGGTCCGGGGTTCGAATCCCGGTGGGGGCGAGATTTTCCGCTGCCCTCCAGACCGGCCCTGGGGCCCACCCAGCCTCCTGTACAATGGGTACCGGGTCTCTTTCTCGGGGGTAAAGCGGCCGGGGCGTGGGGCTAGCCACCCCATCCCCTCCTCTTGCCGAGGCTCACGAATGGGTAGAGCTATACCTCTACTCCCCCTCTTGGGCCCTCACGGCCTGTTATAGGGTGAACCTTTACCTTTACTCTGATTAGTCCCTCAGTTTCGTCAATGTACTAAAAAACTGTATGTGTCTGTCGTTAGAAAGCGGAGTGAAAACCCCCGTAATCTGTATTGTGTTATTAACAGTCATGCCTTGTCCCAATTCCGAAGTGTCAATTCTCACTCTCTGTCCAGCTATAAAATCTGTTCTGAGTTAAAGAAGTAATGGCTTTTGTTGAGCACTTTCACTACCCTAAACTCTACTGCCTTCCCATTGACTGGGTGTCACACAAATCTCCTTACAACTGACTTGTTCTACTTTACAGCCGAAAGTGAAGAGCCTAATGAATTACCGAAAAAAGGTAATATCCCTTTATTCTCTATGTAGCTAGCTTTCTTCGGACGAAATTTAAAGTGGAGGGTTATATCTGTAATCTGGCAAGATGTTTCGATTCCAGAGAGTCATCTTCAGGCCAGTAGTATAAAATACATAAAGCAGTGTACAACTGCATTAATATCTCAATTCAAAACTCAATAAATCTGTAAATAATTCCTTTTAAGTATTTTATACTATTGGCCTGAAAATGCCTGCCTGAGTTCGAAACGTCCCCAAACTCCAAACAAAACACTGTCAGTAATTATGGTTATAACACTTTGAAAATATGAAATATGTTTGTCCAGGCATTGAGGTCGTTTGCGACATACATCAATTTTCTTAAAAAAAAAAAGAAAGGAATCCGTATGATTCTACAAACTTTCTCAATTGAAAATACAACGTAGGATATAGTTGATGAACCAGTTAAATATATATTTCACGCTGTCGGGTGAATATGACAGGCAAGGGTAAAAAGGAACACTGATTAAACACAAAATTCAATTTCAACACGTCAAAGTTTTCAAACTAATTGCTAGGATCAGGAAGCCGTGAGTTTTATGACGATAAGTCATGCAGCTCTCCAGGCAAAATTGTGACATGCGGCATAAGCACTGTTTTTATGTGTTGTTAGTGCCTACCACGTGTTCAGATTTATATTTCCTTCTCTATCATACCGCACTGTAGCAACACCAACCTTCATTCGAAATTAAAGGATGACAGCAACATAATGCCCAGTCAGAATAACAGCATATATAGACCGCAGAAGTTCTGCGTAATCAAATTACTTTGTACATATTCTCTTTAAATGCATTTACACACAGCACATTTGAATGCAACAGTTTCCGATATAAGACAAACACGATAAAAAAATTTAAAACTCCCCCAGACCGTAGTTTTCGCGTAGACATGTCAACAAATGGACTATCTATAATGCAATATTTGAGACTGTAGTAGAAAAACTTATTGATATATGTGAACAGAAATGAACAAAAATGTTTAGAACATAATAATTACGATCCTAGAGATGGACAGTCCTCCAAGAATTTGAGAGTTCCGGCAGTTCTTCCTGACGCTCGAAATCCTCATTAAGAACGGATGCTAGAACGTAAAAGCAGCTGAAGGTAGAGTTTGGGGTTGGGGTTACCAACACTACGGAGCAAACGGCTCATTGCCTCCAACTTAACAACTCTATTTACTGGCAACAGACTTCGATTTGCTGCTGAGAACTGGGAACCTATTTGAAAATCATAAGCTGCACCACCTAGCATGGATTTGTCACTTAACTACCTGTTCACGGGTTACCACCACAGCGTCGTCTTCTGAATAATGTCAGTAGCGTTCAGTTCAGACCCTTTGACGTACATTTTAAACTACACGATGTACTTCCATCCTTCCATACCATGCGGCTTAAATATTCACGTACTGACCTACCTTCTACACTAGCCTCATTTGTTTCACTGACAAATGCGTTTCGACCTACAATTTTTTCATCCTCACTGTCACATTTCTTCTATACACTGCTTCAACTTACATGTGTTTATCATCATCTATGTCATTTAATCTTTGTAGTACTAATATTACTTCTTGTGAATTACATTATAATGTATTTTAGAAATATATCTAGACTAGAATGGACTAGAGTCACAATCAGTTAAAATAATGTACTTTTAAAACTGAAAAAAATTCTATCTTCATACTCTGAAAAGTAATATTTAATTTAATAATTTAGGTGTGTATAAGCTAACATTCTAATTCCAGTCACTAGTTTGACTGTGTTAGTAACACCCAACAAATTATTGACAAAGCATGTGATGGTCTAAGTCAAAAAAATATTAAGACTGTAATAAACAGATTCAATAATCTAAATATTTACAACGATATATTAGTTTAAGTACAGTGTTATTGAATTTGTCGCTCAGGATGATGCAGTTATGCGTCAAAAAGCGCTTGTCATTAAAATAGGTGTGAATTAAAAGAGTGCAAATAGGCCGTTGTTCGATAAATTATTGAGAAAGACCTGACTTCAGGTTCACTTGGCTTCTGAAGTTTGCTTACAGGTTTGCATTCCAAAAAAATAACATACGTTTCGGGAACTTACTCTGTTCACTGCCGAATATGAACGGTTGGTACATACTCATACGGGTCCTAGAGAAGAGGTCACTGGACACACTGTCTGCTCTGTTCAAAACCATTGTGTACAGCCACTGTGAACAGCGCCCTAAACTTTCACCTGAGGGCGGGAACAGCTACGGATTCTGAGAAGTTCCGTTCTGGACGAAGTCCACAAACACGGGCACTCCTCAGCTGTGGCTACTATCGCCATGACAACTTCGAATTAATTCACAGGATGGAGGACTGGCAGAGTTGTAAGACGAATGGGGGATGGGACGGGACTCTTCACTAGTACAGTCAGCGCTACGAAAACATGACTCTCCTAACACTTTACAGCCTGAAGTTCATCTACACAGGCTCATAAAGAAAACCAAATGCGCCAGCACAACATAGCTAATCGGGTAATGCTGTTTACGGAAAAGAACCGCCTTTTAGTCTCCGAATCATACGAACGTCATATATACATTATGTGGGTAAGTGTACTTTAACTTCAAGTCTTGTTAATCATTCATTTGGAGCAATGTTAGTAGCTATGCAAATATAACAACAAAAAGAATTTCGCCTTGAAAACCCCCATCATACGGTGGGTTAGAAAAAGCAAAGCTACATTTCGGAAATCTGATGTGGCTGCATCATGCAATGGTCTATCAATACCGGTTCCTTGTATTAAATGCCATATAAGATACATTCGTTTTCTTGCCTTCATTTAATTAGCGGGGGAAACCTGTATTTGTCATTCACACAGCCTGTATTAAAATTATTCCATCTTTGTACGACATTTACACAAAATTGTGAATTGCTGATTCGGTATTTGTGTTCCATTCGCGTGAGCACGGACGTGCCATGAAGTCGTTTCAAGACAGTCCTTACAGCACATGCTAGGAAATATACCGCTGTACAAAAATCTTTACTCTCAGTGGCACTTACACGTACGCACTTAAATTGTTCATATGAAGGAGCTGGACGGGGCATGTGGCACGTATTGGGAAGAAGAGAAAATACATGCAGGATTTTGGGTGCGAAGCCTGAAGGAAACATCACTGCAACGCCTTAGGCCTAGAAGGAAGAATAAGGTTAATATGGACATCAAAGAAAAAGGATGGCAGTGGGTGGACTTAGTTTATAGTAAACTGAGTAAAGATGCCCCACTGACCAAAGACGCCCCACCATAATTTACTTCGAAATCTTAGCCCTAAGAAGCTGCATATATTATGCAGCTAGAAGGTCCTCCAGTGGTGAGTCTGGATGTGTGCAAATCACAGTTGCTGTGTTGTTCTCAACGCCCTGACATTGTTTTGTAAAGCAAGTAATGTGATTTTTAACCCTCTATATTTCAGGGAGTTAGTCTTTAATAATTTTCTGTTTGTTTATGCGTACAGTAACTTTACAAACAGATGCGTGAAGGAGGAGCGGACTTTTCTCTACTGTTTTATACAGTTACAAACTTTCCCAAGTCAAGCCATAGCCACGTGATCAGCCGGGGAATCTCTGCTCCAAGTTTGGGTATATTCGCCCCATGGAAAGATGGGTAAAGATGCCCCACTGATATTTTAACTCCCTTGGTTGACCTATGATCATACATCGAATTGTATACAGTATTTTCATTGATATGTTAATGAAAGACTACAAAATTGTCGCCTACCTACGATAATATATTTTATTTGCCCCTATTACGTGTTAAAGAACATATTAAGATGGCACGCCTTTTCTCCTGTATCCGTCCATTCCTTAACACCCGGCCGGGTTTCTCAGGAAAAAACGCCAACCAAAATTACCAAATGAAGGGCCATCAAGAGTAAAGAGAAGTCTCCCTGGAGAGTTCTCACTGGCTCGCCAGTCATCCAGAAGAAGCAAATAAAAGCCAAACATAGGAAGAATGATTTCAAGAAAATGGTTCACAATCCGAACTTGAACAATTCTGATAAAAATGATGACACTGACTGCTGTAAATAATTTAGGGAATACTACTATGTAAGAAAAGAGGAATGCGACTGGATAAAATCCTCATTCTTTGAAAGACGGATATTTAAAAACTGCACAATTTTCTCCAAAACCTGCATCGATTGTGGACGTTGTAAGAAATCTTTAAAAACGCAAGAACTCTACAAAGAAGTAAGAAGAAGTCTCATAGTGATACAGAACATCCTTTATTTTATTTTATTACATTTTTTACTTAAAGTTTATTTTTTCTTGCATTATATGTGGGGCACCTTTCACTACGCATATGCCAAAGACGCCCCTTTGCATACCTTTGTAATTTCTATTGCTGTCAGTAAACGAATTAAAATTTGCTACAAAGGTACTGACCGTCTTGCAGCAGAGACCCTACTGTACCTGTTAAACACCCAGATATAACTTCCGTTGCTGTACATAACTGTAAAACTATGGCAGAATAAAAGGTGGGACATCTTTGCCCAGCTTACTCTATTTCTCTCAGGATTTGGCAAAGTTTCGCGCTTTTTGAACACTGTCATTAACTTATAATTAATACATCAAGCACTGATGCACTTAATAAAATACATTCAGAAGCAAGTACAAAACATGTAGGGGTTTCAGACTTACTTCCCAATGTATTTTGTTAAGTGAATAAATTGGTTGATGTATTAAATATAAGAATTTGCACAATGTGGATAATATAAAAACTTAATGAACGTTTGGGTTTTAAGACGAAGGAAATTTCTTGATTAGCCGAAAAACCAGAAAGAGCTTCTCAGTACGGACTTTGATCCACAGCCTTAATTAGTTGATTTCTTAGTTAGGCAGTTGGTCAGTTTGCTTGTTTCTTTGTTCATGTTGAAAATAAGTAAAACTTATTACACAAAACAATATTAAGAATTGCCAAAAAAAAAAAGAAAGAAATTAATTTCTGCCGGTGGTTGTTTTTAAAGAGAAACAGTAGCCCTCACATTAATCGAGTTTCGATGTTAGATTATGTGGGATCGAACGAAAACTTCTCTGCTCTTTACGTGTCGTGGTGCTTAGGAACAGGGGCAATTTTAGTGAAAAAGATACGAGGGTGACTGAAGGCTTTAGGGTTCCTGAAAAATTGGTGGTAATGACGGAACTGTCGATGGTGACGACGATGTCAAAATGTTCGATTTGTGTGGTGATGCTTGCGCTTGTGCAGACCTGCTACACAATACTTGTATATGCAATAACGCAGCGCCCTACAAATAAGACTTCACACACTTGTATGAGACGAACTTGTCACGTGACTCGAGCTTTACTACATAATCGCGCTAGTGACTTTCCCCTGTAAACCACATGTTTTTAAAAAGAGGGTTAGGAAAGTAATCATACGTGAGGTGAAGTGAAGGGAATTGAAGTGAAGTGATCTGTGGTCAAATGTGTGTATTATCACTGATTTGTAGTTATGTAGTTCGTATGTGGGCTACTGTATAGTACGTCTCGTTGTTTTGTAGATCTGACTAATGTTTTGTACATTGGATTGTTTGCTTTAGGTCTTTTCTTTCTTTGTTACGTTTCAATTACTCGTTTTATGTTTTATTATAGGTCTTATGTTTGTTTGAATTGTTTTTTATATTTCGTTCTCTATTTTGTGTGTTCTGTGTTTTCGTATTGTGTTGTGTATTTTATCCTTATGTATATACTCGTTAACTTTCTATTTGCATACAAGTGTCTGGACCACTGCCACCGGGTGGAAACCCAATTGCATTTAATAAATATCATATCGTATCATATATCATGTCATGTCATATCATGTCGTATCATATCATATCATGTCATAGCATACTACAATCCACATATTCCACTTATTAGTTTCTTTTTAAGTACAATTAATTCTGTCCTCCCCCACTGATTACGACAACACCACATTCCGCCATTGCCATCCATCTGGTTTGAATTTAAGATAGCATTTCGCGTGCAAAAAGTAAGCTGTTGCCAAACTTAGATCAAATTATTTATCAACGTATTCGAATTAATCAAAGTAAAATTTTAATCCACTGTCACCCCAAAGGTACAAAATAAAGGTCACGGTATGTTGGGATATGATGCCGTATAGACTGGTATATAGGCACAAACATTTCGGAGCAGCCTGCCGCCTACATGTTCAGTGCTCCCTCTTATACTATGACGACAGATGCAACAAGTTGCCCCGAAACACTGTACACGTCTACAAAATTACAAGGTAAGCAAACTGAGATCATGAACTCGATACTGAAATTGGTGGGAACACCGGAACTCAAGTACCATAGCTGGATAGATTATGTTACACACGTATTTTATAACGCTGATAATACACTAATTACGCGGTAACCAAGATATTAGAAAACGGGGTATGCTGCCTGTATTAAGCAACTTGAAACCCAAAGTCCCCAAAAATAACACTTTAAAGGCTTATTATAAAATTCTTACACATTTTTTGGTAGATAATTTTTCCGTTGCGACGTAATTAATGCAGGTCAGAAAAACTGTGAAAATATTTTACTTAATTATCACTGTCGGAGAGCTAAACAACCATTAGCATTATTAGCACACTATTAATAATTCACGAGGCGACTGATAGCTCTATTTATGCTTTTATATTTCACGCATGAAATCGATATGACCTTCATCATTCAATAACACAGCAGCGGGCTCACCTGTCACATGAAAACTGTCAGCCATCTACATAAAATTTCATTTGGATTGGGAAAAAAAAAAAGGAAAACTCCAGGGCAGGAAGGTCAAACGCAACTTGTATGAAAAACCCACACAGGTCAGTTGTAACTAATGCTTATTTCTTTTCATACGAATCCTGATACATTGCAACATTTTGCATGGTAAGTAAATACATTATACAGGTTTTGTAGCAAGAAAAGACTTTCTACAGGCCTGAAATATTTTGGTACAATTTAGGTTGACTAATGTGATGATTCTGAAGATTTGTATCTCTTAATGCATAGTACGATGCAATCCTATTAGGTTGGCAGCGAGATGGATGCCAAGGTACGAGATCAAACTGACCAGAGTTAGTTCGTGTCGCTAGATGCACCTAAAAATTTATGTGAGGCTTGCGGATACGAAAAGAATGCTACAAAAAACAAACTTAATAATCTCGTAGTCGGATAGGAAAGGAAATGTGTACGCAGCAGGAGATATCATGGTATGGACAGCAAAGAATTTACTTATTTTTCTAAGTTTTGAGTACCTAGAAATGTCCTTTGGTAAATTTTATGGTTGGGGGGGGGGGGTGAGAATGTGGTGATCAGTAATATTACTGTTTACTTTCGTCTGCAATATTCTGTCACATTAAGCAGGTAACATACGCACATGCGCTTGTGACCTCATTTCGATATATTAACACTGTCATTTAGCAAGACATAACTCAGTATGTGGAGCGAAGTACGTCTGTTGGCTGCATCTACTTGTAACATTGCACCGGCCTCTAAACCGTTTGAAATATTTCTTCACAATTAGATACAGGAGACTTTCAATTCCGATTTTCAGACACGCCAACTCACAATAAAGTCCATTTACATAAAACCGTGGCGGTGTACCGTCTTCAGCTGTTCGGAAATAAGATGACAGTTTCAAATTGAACTCAAGACTTGGATCTACGCCTTTGATACTTTAAATATTTGGTTCTCTGATACAATTAATACATCAACAGAATTATGCGCTTAAACAAAACATATTCGGAAGCAATTATAAAACTCCTACATGTTTCGGCACCGACGTACCATCATGAGCGTGCTATTCTGAACAAAGGAGTGTAAGGCAAACACGCTTATGCAGGTATTATGTCGCCCCTATTAAAATGGTTAAAATATTAAAATTCTAAAACACACAAAGCTAATAATCATAAAATTGCAACGTTGTAAATTTAAAATTTTAAAGTGAGCCGTTCCAGGTAGAAGTTTCCAGTAGTTTACACTCTGTATGGTGCCTGTATACAAACACGTCTCGGTCTGTTATAATCCGAAGCTATCTCGTCCTGCCAGTGTGTGCGACGTGTGTTGTGTCAGGCGTTGTGGTATGTTTAATACAGATACAGGCTTTGGGATGTGCCGATCTCCCACCCCAGGAATTCCACCGACGTCCACAAATCATGTACGGAGTGACTGCAAATTAAATGCATACGTACTTAAATGTGCTTAATAATGTCGTGTTGTCCATTGTTTCAGTGCGACAATTACACAGCAGTACACTTCTTGCAAGATAGAGCATCATCACATTTTTCGCATCCTCTTCGTGCGTGGCTCGACAACCATTTCGCTAGTCGGTGGATTGGGCGTCGAGGACCAAAACATCGGCCTTCGCGAAGTACCGAACTTACTCTACATGGCCTCCTGCTGTAACGCCGGGCCAAAGAGAAAGTCTAGAAGTCAAAAACAAGAATATCCGACAAGCCATAACAGATTCGAATAATTCTGCCTCTGTTCTCATGGTTATTTACGAAAATTGTTGCGTCTGTCTCTTCCAGAAATCAGAATTGTGTCAGAATGCTGGGGCCTACGTTGGAACTGACACTGATACTGTATGGGTAGGAAGATTGTGCAAGAACTGTAGCAATGTAGGGTTACGTTCAGGAGAAACAACCATTGAACTTCATGGCTTTACGTTCCATTCATTCTGTAAGGTAATTACAGACACTAGACCCGCGCAGCTTTTGTTTGTAGCGCTATACCGGCACAGACGCACAGTAAGAAAGCCACTGGGAACGCTGTGCACTACACTATGGAATACGCGTCTTCATATTATGGCATCTTTCGTGAAAGAGATTTCTCTTTACACCATCGCGTCCAAATCGACGCTGGGACCAAACTGCCCCCTGTCCAGAGCACGGCCGTCGGAAGCTGAAGCTGACCAGTTACCCTCAGCTACCACGTCTATTTCAACACCAGGTACTACCCTGTCCACACTCATGATTGAAGCCATTACATTCCTCTAAAACTTGGGAAGCTTCTGTGAATTATCAACTGTTTTCTAACGAAAAACTTCATCAGTGGCCACTTTTTAATAGGTGTAATCGAGTCTGTATTCATATTTCCTAATAAAGTTAGTCTACTATGATTGCTTAAAAATTTTCAATGTAACAGTAAGAATGACAAATTTCTAAATCATAATTTGCTATGTTGTCAACTTCTTGAATACTTTCAATATAATTCTTGCTATGCTGCATTCGTTCCTGACAGGCTTAGGCAGTACTGGTGCAATTATTCTAGTCGATATATGGGACGATATGAAACCTCGGCTATGTTGATTAGCGATGTTTTAAATATTTAATTGCAGGACAGTAGAGTAGAGCTTCAACTCTAACAGCGTATAGGCTCGAAGTTAGTTGTAGGGTTAATGGTTGCTTAATTTATGTTTCACACATGTTACGTTGACCTATATGTATATCGCGAAGATCGAAATTATGGTACAGTCGCAACGCCAAGCACATCACTTGGCAAGCGTATGCTTCATGTGGCGGAAAGGTGCAAATAACAGAAACATTACGAATGGTGAATTGACGAAAATATGAAAGAGTTGAAGTGGGGTATCTGAAGATATTATTCCACCGTTACACTGAAAGAAAGGAGTAAAACCACGAAACCCTTAGTTCTGACAGCCAGTCTCTGATTTGATATTCCAAGTCGGGACATCACAAAAATAAACCATAAATGCGTAATAATAATAATAATAATAATAAATGTTACGAATACAAACACGATAAAACCACGTAACATTTCTTATAAAGTTTCAATAATTAATTCAAATTTTAAGGCATCAGAATATATCGTGAATCTATCAGCTACCCTCTCTGTGTGTCAACATGGGCAGGGTGATGTTAATTCCAACACAAACTGACCATCCATCAACACACGCCATCCTGATCAGCCTGAGGCAGGCGAGAAAGAGGAACATATGGCGGTCACTGACAGTGATAGCATTGCCATTATGATGTGAATAAAGGGCCCGTTGTCCTAGCAACGATTTGTAACAATTACTGTGACGCAGTGCATTATTTGGCTAAGGTCCGGTTTAGCTGACAAGTTTGTGTCAGGCCGACAGGTAACATCACATTAATAAACTCATTTATACAGCCGGACAGCCAAGTAAGGACGGGTCTTTCATCAGTAATAAATTTGCTGACGGAGAAAGAAAAACCAGACAAAAAATGAATACAAGCACACCAGTGTAACTGAAAAATACACCCTGTATAATACCACAGTTAATGTACAAGTGAAGTGGTCTCTTTGCTTAAGGAATTCCAAGGTGTATTGGTAGCATGGAGATAAGCGCCCATACATTATATACGTCGGCCATGTATGAAGCAATATTCCAGTACCGCATTAACAGAACGACTTATGGAGTCGAACAGCCTAGCAACGACAGTTCTTTTACCCGGAACAAATTTATTAAAGGAGAAAGAAGAATCACACTAAAAGTAAATATTATCACAGCAGCGGAACTGGAAAACAGACCTGGCCACAGTTAAATGTTAAATATTGGTACCATGAAGGTAAGTACCCACACATTACAGACATCGACACATATGAAGTTGTACTGCAGTAATGGATTTGTTTAAGTCCCAAATTTATGTTTATCAACTAAGGCATAATAATTCTGAAAGGACCAGGCGATATTATCGCAGTATAAAAGTACTCACGTTACTGTAACAATTTTAAACTCCTCAAAAATAATTATAATAGCATCCTAAAAGTATAAGGGCAGTCTATCGCCAACACGTATTCATTTCAGACACGTTATTATTAAAGAGACGTGTCTGATGTTTGGACATTTATCATTGTCTCCGGCTATAAAACCAAAGTAGCTTCTCCCTCTCTCCTTTCCACTTGAAGATGGAGGGAGATCATTCTCCGAAACTTTTAAGTTTTCTGTTAGCCTGAGACGATGGACAGTGTCGAAAATATTAGTCCTGTCTATTACATCACATTAACCTTTAAAGACGGAGCCTATCTGTTTTATATAAGGACTCAGTGCGTACCGCGCTGTAAACACTCTCCACTTCGGTTATAAAAACCAGTCTCTTAATGTTTTATAAGGCAAAAGTTGCTGTTTGTTCTGAGATCCGTACAAAACACATAAACGCAATGTGGGCACCACGTAGAATTTTTTAATGTTAAACCAGGTCGTATGTAAAGTTACCGCTAGGCTTTAAAAGGTTAAATTCATATTTCTCTCACGCTGAAGGTCATTACGTAATTCTTGTGTAAGGACGGCACGAGCAGCCTACTTGGGTTTCTATGAGGGTTTATCAGCGGTTGTGCTCCCCTTCGCTTCCGAATTCTCAAAATGCCATGGATCTACCAACCGCGATCTTATGACCACAGTGTTTCTCAGGTTGGCGTAAGATCGACGTATTGAAAACAGGTACTGAGATATTCTGCTCATACACAGCATGTATTGCATTCCTTGTGAGAACAAATTATGGTTCAAAAATAGCCTAAAATAACCGCCCACTAAAAGGTATACGACGTAACGTAATTTCATAGAATATTACGAATATTTGTGACGTCGGCAGTAGGGAAATATAGTGGTATGTACAGCAGTTGTCTTACAAGGTCAAATAACCGAACGGAGTAAAGAACTGGCAGACCACAGACGTCGAGATTTGTAAGTAAACTGATTCGAGTCAAAGGGGAGTGCAGCCCATTCTGACTGGAATATCTTCATCGTTTAGCAAAATTTTGCAAGGTAAATATTAAAGAAGAGAAGTTACATCATCGAGATTTTAAAAAGCGTAATCAAAATTTTTACGGTTGAAGTTTTACATCCAACGGGTTCTGTAACTACTAAAAAAAGAAAAATAAATAAATTTATTTTTAACATTATGCAGAATGAAAGTGACTAAGGAAACAACGAAAGACTATGGCATATAAATACTACTCTTGGACAGACTATGGATCGTACTATCAAATGTAGATTATTTTTAACAGATATCATTGTGGGTAGCAGTACATTCCCCTGAACGGTCCTACAATTTGAGTCCACTTGCAACAACGTGAGCTGACCATCCGGATGCGTTACACCTCTTGACATCATAGTAACCATCCTGACTACATTACTACCATTAGTTAACGTCCCATCTAGTTCAAGTGTCCCTAGAATTCGTCACACGGACGGGAAACTGTGCAGTTTGCACACAGTCCTTAGCTGTAAGTGCCACTCGACAGATAAAAGCGCCTTAAAATGTTATTACACATGTATGGTATTTGTACTCTCGGATGTCCGCTGGTTTTAATCCTATTCAAAAGAGACAGTATTACGGCAGTAATGTAATGTATTTCAGGAATTTTAAATTAAAAATTAAATAATATGTACACATGTATTTCTTTTGACGTAGCTGGTTACATCAAAAGTTCATACTTTTATTTTAATTAAAAATGAAATTTTTCTTCTTGCCGGTGGGTGATTATTATTGCCACAGTACGTGCACGGATAAAACACACGTGTACCTAAACGATGCCATTCAAAATACAAATTTTGTGTAATCGTACGATAATTCGGGAATAGACATGCAGCGACAGAGGCGGGATATGCATTAGGACCATATTCTAAGACATTAATCTTTCGAAACATAGAATATTCAATCTATTCCTTCATTCCTTCATTCATTCATTCATTCATTCATTCATTCATTCCTTCATTCATTCCTTCATTCATTCATTCATTCATTCATTCATTCATTCATTCATTCACTCATTCATTCCTTCCTTCATTCATTCATTCATTCATTCATTCATTCACTACTTTGTCTTGCTACAGATCCATAGCCTCTTCCAAAGCGAGTTTGAGACAGAGTGCGATGTAGTGCTTCCTATTTCAAGTTCCAAAATCTTATCATTTTTCTGACGGTCATTCAGTAGCTGCTTACATTTCCTTCCTCATCTTCCCGTCTCTCATATTTTTCCTCCAATAACATGTTTCAGCGGGCAGTTCTTATGCAAGATGTGACCAGTTCAGTTGGCCTTCCGTCTTTTTATTCGATGTGGGATTTTCCTTTCCTCCTTGATTCTATGTAATACATCATCTTCCACACGATCAGTCTAACTACTTCATCTATATCATCCTTAAAATTTAAGTACACGCCTTATACAAAACGATATGCATCTCCATTATAGCGAGCAAATCTTTGGGAATACAATTTGATAATCACAAAAAGACGTTAGTAACAAATGCGAAATTTTTCGTGTTAAACCAGGTGGTACACAGTAACTAACGCGCCATAAAGGTTTAACCCTCTGCAGCAGCTTCGTTTCAATAAACAAGGGAAACAATGAACAGATTCAAGTCAGAGTAACTACACCGTTGTGCATGTGGTTACTTACATTTGTAAGATTTAAGAGCAATTACTAGGTACGGGTTACTTTTTAAGGGTGTTATTTGAAGAAGCTGAATATTAAGAAATTTACATAGCGTCAGTGGTAAGAGGGCTGAATGAGTATGGAACTTTGATAAAATGATACTGCCAGGGATAACAGAACCACTCTGAAAAATAACCGGTCCCAGTGCTACGTTGTGCACCACAAATCCCGCATGGGCGGGCCAGGATACATATAACTTAAATTCAAATTAGATTCCATCACTACACCTACAGTACTTGAGAAAAAAAAAGCTTGTTAATTCTACTGAACACACATCCTACGAAACTATTAAGGGCCTGTGTAGACAATTGTACCGCTCCTTTTAAGAAAACTTGTTGAACTGCAGTGAACATACAGTACTCTAAAAAATCACGTTATTTGTAATATAACACTATGGCTGATAAAACATAAAATCTGCGTATATTGACTAAATTTTTACGCAAAAAACTTTAAACACCAACAAATGCACAAAGAGTTTATTCTCGTCAATTATAACACACTCCTACATGTTTCGACCCTGCTGGGTCATCTTCAGGGAGAAACCTTCCGTTGTCGTTACACTATGTTGCACTATACAGTTTAGCGAGAATGTGCTGTTGACTGTGCACTGCGCCGTTTATGGAGGCGTGAATTCTTTTGTAGTCTCGGCTTGTATCGCACATTAGTGCTAAATTTTTATGCTTTAACAGAGGAACTATCCAGTAGAAGTGCGGAGTTGTGTACAGACCAATATACATACTCATACAGTAGCAAAGAAGTTCATCAACACCACGAATGTACGACTTAAAGGGACACGTGGCTATGATATACAGGCCTGGAAACCCTCAGGTTGCTGTGGAGTGATGAGTTCTGTATTGGACTACAAGGCTTCGTCGAAAGTTGCCGAGAGTTCAGCACCGGGCTTGATATGGAGATGCAAACTAACCTTTAGACTGGGGATTCTGACGTCACTAAGGAATTTATTAGTAGTATAAAGTGAAGTTCGACTCCAGAAGCCCATGTAAGTGCAGCAGGAGGTGGGGCAGTTGGGAGAATGGGGTAAAAGCGACAGGAACGTTAATCGCAGGCTGTTATGCACATGGCCTCGAGGTAAACTTATTTTTGAATAGTTTCTGCCGCACAATATCACTAGGTTTATCTAATCACATGCCCGACTTTCTAGTTTGTAGTGTAGTCTGTTTCCAGTCGCATTTGAAAAAGAAGAAACATCCTTTGAAGACTTATTACTGGAGGCATGAAAACAAGGGACATACTTGTATATCTCGATAATTGTTGTGGTTCTGGATTCTAAACATGCACTCAATTTAATAAAATTCAGAACAGCTAGAGATCTTAGCTGTCATATTCTAGTTGGTGTTTACAGCTCTTTATATGCAACTGTGTAAAAGAGAGAACAGACCACAAAACCAGAGAAAGTTTATTGCTTATAAATATGGAAGTGGCTATGCTGGTGTGCCCGCACACGCGTTTCAGTTGACCGACTATATGTTCCGAGTTCAAATATAGATCGAAAAACATACCATAAGTTTCTTACATCTTTATTTACCCTCTCCAGGTACACTCTGCAACACGTCTTAGAATCCAGCCAAACCCGCTTCTTGTTGCAAACCTTTAATTCAAAATATTACCATCCAACAATGTAGAAGGTATACAGTTGAAAACCAATAAGACCACATGAAAATATTTTTAAACATAATGACATGCGTAATAAACAAATGCAGATAATTCCTGAAACACTAACTTCCCGTCAGTCTTTATGTAATATTACCAGAATCAATGCCCATAATCAAGAGGCGTGCTAAATAATACCTTGTACACAATATTCAGAGTAACAAAACAGAGTAAGCCTCAGTAAAATTTTGATAAAACTGCGGCTGAAATGTAGGCCTACATAGTGTACAGTTCTGGTAAAATGATGTAACAATGTACTGTGAATATTAGCAACAAGCATGATTCAATGCTACATGCCTATTATTACAGACACGTTGAGTCAACATATGGATATAGGAAAGTGTACTCAGCGTGGAAGTGTCACTCAGACACAATGTAGCTTCATTAACAATGGACACCGATCTTCAAAATCTTCATTGCTCCATTCATTACTACCTCAATAGTTTCCCGTACTGGAAGATTTAATTTTATTCACGTAATTTTTTCTGATTCCAAAAATAAATTATCCGCCAACATATGTCAACACTCTTACCTACTTCTACGGTAATAACACCAAATTATAATTTTAAATATGCTAGTATTACTTTTGTGCCGATCCCAGTGGCCGCGCGACCTAAGGTGTGGGCCTGCGGCCGCCCGCTTGCTGTGATTGGGGGTTTGAATCCCCCCGGCAGGATGGATGTTTGTCTTTCGTAAGTGTTGTGTGTTGTCAAGTAGAGGTCTCTGCGTCGGGATGATCACTCATCCAGAGGAGTCATAACCGACTGTGGTGTGTGTTTGAGTGTGACAAAGTGAAAATATAAACCCTCTACACCTACTGTGAACAAGTAGGTACAAGAGGGAGGGACTAGGAAACGAAACGAAACAAAACTAAATGTAAGATCCAAATATTCATTCAGTTAGTCATGCATTCACTCCACATAAAAGGAGAGAGGTGCAGTGTTAGCAATAATCAAACTTCAAACCACAGCGGTTTTAATATTTCGCGGTACGAACATGTTACGGAAGCTGAATACAGGAATTCACAGGCGGCATGCGACCAACCGAGAGATATCTCTCTGCTTCAGAGTCCATTGATTATAGTTATTGTCTCACGACAGAGTGTTGTATTTGAGGAGTGCATCTGGGACAAAAACTCTCACATTCTCCTGCAATTTGGATCAATAACATGAACAGCACTCGGATATGAGTACTGTAGCATGACGAGGCCGACTCATCGGACTGTATCGAGAAACGGGTTCGTCCATTTGGAACATGATAACGTAAGCAGTCGGTGTTATAGAACAGATACCGAACTTATACTCCGTCTGGCTTATGACTTTGCTGCGAACAGAATGACACAAATGTGAATTTTGTCTGTCGCCAAAGAACTCACGAAAATGACGTGGACATTAAGCAGCGCAACGCACCATGTCTGAGGTAACATATGTGATGTGCATACGACTTTCCTTAAAACACATTAATTTGTCATTACAAAAAAAGAGGGAGTTAATGTACTATTATATAGAAAGAGGGAACAAAATAATTATTGTTGCTATACTAACTGACTAACTAACTAACTAACTAACTCCACGGAGCAGAGGCCTTCTTGAGGAGCTAACAGTTTCTCAGCTAGTCAAGAAATTACCCGCATTTTATGCAACCCAAAGGTTCATTACCGCATTCACAAGAGCCCGCCACCTGTCCCTGTCCTGAGCCAGCTCAATCCAGTTCATGCCCCCCATCCCACTTCCCGAAGATCCGTCTTAATATTATCCTCCCATCTACGCCTGGGTCTCCCAAGTGGTCGCCTTCCCTCGGGTCTCCCCACCAAAATCCGGTATGCATCTCTCCTCCCCCATACGTGCCACACGCCCCGCCCATCTCATTCTTCTCGATTTGATTACCCGAATTATACAGTACATACAATCTTACTAAAAATGTTGTTAGTGGCTAAGAAAAATATACACCCTGACACTGAAAATGATATGACGTTGAAGGAATTGACCTACTCTTGTCAATAAGTTAAGACCTTGTGTATCAGTTTACGTACAAAGAGGAAGACCTTCAAAATATAATACCTGAGAGTATGTGGAATAAGCAATAACAGGTACTCATAGCTAACAACGAGGGCTTCTGTATCTCGAGAGCTGGAGGAGCCCAACACCCTGTTACTCTATATTAGCATGCTACAAATCCAAAACAAAGTCTTGGACTTGCTGTCTCTTGTTGATGTGGTAACGAATATAAGGGCTCCATAAAAAGCATTGCAGTACTTTATCAGCAAAGTTATTGTTGTCTCCTGAAAAAGTACTATACTACAACTGAGCTTCTATAAAAGTGAAGTACAGCTCACAACAAATTAAAAAATTTAAATCAGTTATTAGACTTACATAATCAGATGGCATATTTAAACACGAACTGAATACTTAACACATTATGCGATCTGCAGAAGCCACAGATGGTAGTTGGGCGCAACGAACATATTATCACACATTTCAGTCGGAAAACCTCCAGGAAGGGCACACACAGAAATAGACAGGTGCGGTAAATGCGTCTCCTGAATATTCGTATATGGAATGAAGCCGAGGGCTGGCCTCTGCTAGTCCAGGACCGGGCACATATTTCGGTTGAGTGAAGACGGGGAATATTTTAACTAGATACGAGCCTTTACCCTGATTCTGCTACGCTACGCCGAGATTACAGTACTTTCCCGACTCTTCTTTTTTCGATTTACACCGACAGAGCGCTTCGGCATTAGATTAACAAACAACCGATGTATAATTGTCTAAACAGGGCAATGTTTTGTCAGTTCTTTATATACCTCTCGCACCGTTTCCATGGGAAAAGAATGAATAGGAAAGGAAATGAACGTGTAACATAAGAAAACGTAACATAACAATGAGTTCCGTCCAGATGTTTGCACCCTGCAGACTCCTGATATGATTATACCATTTCATTCACTGTGGTCATACGCTTTCTGTTACTGTTTTGAACTGTCCATATATATGAGAATTTTATTACTAAAATAAGGGGGTGTCACTACTTTTCCTTCCGTAAATTATATTTTATACGTATACGTTGATTTTTTCTACGTTAAACGTATGGGTTATACACAAATTCAAATTTTCAACTCGCCGAAATATTTTGTAACTGCTGACTTAAAAATATTTCGTGCACATGTGCAGGTATACGCATGATCAGCACACATTAAACTGAACATGAATAGATGAAATAAAAAAAATTATACACGAGTATTATGCCTGCACGTGTTAGCCATCCTTAATTATGCATCAAGTAACTCGCATGAAGAAATAAGGCAGATTATTATCGATTACTGTCTATCAGTATCAGTTATAATTGACTAATATCGTTATCGATTACTACAGACGGCAAACATGGCAGCGCTATTACAAACAGACGCCATAAAAGTAGGTAGATATTCATGTAAAGCGCCCGCTAGTTTTCTCCGATTTTACCCATACTAGAAGTTTCTCGACTGATATTAATAAAAAGCACTGAGTATAAAATACCAAAACAATCCATCCAGCGGTAGACGTGTGTTGTTCCGTGCGAAAGAACGAACAGACATTACCAGACTACAAGTTGTGATGTACAGTCAGCTCTAGAATAGGAACAGAGATGTCCTCACGTCTTTCGAATCGGTGTTACTGGCTTGACACAACGAACATTTGCTGCATGGAGTGCCCAATTCCATTTGTACACCGTGAGGGAAAACCTCTTAGTGTTTCCCACATTCTCCTCGAATGCCACTATTTTAACGAGTATATTCACAACGCATTGAGCGGCACCTCAAGAGATGTTTGTAACATGCCGAAACAGCAGGCATTCGTTACCAGCATAGTGACTGCGACGCCTATTGAAATATTTTTATAACCCATTTCAACATTGACGCCCGACACCATGGAAACGTGTGTTTCAACAGTGTTTTAACTGCAGGAATATTATGACCGTGATCACAGGCTAATACAGGTTGAATTTGTTACCGCCTTTAATATATGACTCACGGATGCCGGTGCGCTATACATAAATGTTATCACACAAGTATTAATGTCATTTTAATCCTTATTTTTTAATCCTTTATTGAATGTTAGGCGCACGTATCTGTCCATGCTGAAGCACTTGTAACCAACAAATATACAAAAACAACACTCATGGAGTTCAGATCCGTACCATAAAAGACACAGTGAATCAAGGTGACTAGTGTATCACTGAGTTGGGAAAAATATTTTCCCAAAATGTTTTAACAGAAAAGGTGGGTGAAAAGGGAAGAAGAGAAATTATGATAGTAAGAAGAAATAAACGGTACAGGAAAGGAATGACGAAGAAGGAAGAAAGCAGATAAATGTACAGTAGCTTATATAAAAACGGGCAGAATTTTCCTTCGAGTTCTCTATGGGAATTACACTCATTTTTTCACCAAGGCGTGTAGGTGTTTCTTTTGATACTGCATTCATCACTTCACTGATATATGTTAGTTTTAAGTCTTCCCTGATACCTTCGTTTATGATAATTCTGTAGCCTGCACTTGATCGATACATGTGACGCGAAAGGCCGAAATTCATAAAATTACCAAAACCATTTTCAGTCAAAAACCTTTTCATCAGTCTGTCTCATAGTGAGGAACTACTGAAGTTCGGGAGGCATAACTAAGAAAGGAGAGTATAAAAAGCGTTCCACACATAATAACACCAGCAATCATAATAACAATAACAAAACAACAAAACATGACACTGGAATAGGCCTTCGGAATTATCTTCCACAATGTTAATGTACATATTAATAACTTACCATTTTTAATTAATTATTATCATATAATATTATATAATTATATAATATATAATTATATTATATATTATATATAAATTAAATATTAATAAAATACCATTTTTTAAATTAATTAAACTCTGGTAATCAGCCCAAAACATGCTCAAATTTTAACCTAAAAAACAACAAACGTAGTGTAAGCGATGGGCTGGGCATCGGAATAAAACTATAAAATCCAAGCCACAATGTACAAGAAGAAGTATGTTGCGAAATTAAAGAAAAAGAACTACCTTTAAAGTTTATTTTTCGTAGAAGAAAAATGGATGGTAGAAGAAAACTCGCTGCGAGTTTTGAGCGACGACAGAGAGGACTGAAAAGTAAATTAGACGTTGAAGCAGACGGGAGTTCTTTATGGATGAGGCCGGTTCAGATTAATACCTGCCATGCAGATTCACTGAGGCGGTTACGTGAAAAAGTACAACTATGGGTTGTTCCACCGTCGCACTTTATCATGCATCACAAGGTTCTGACTTCCACATTGTAAAGTTGTTTGAATGCTTCCTTGGTTACGCTACGTCCTTGTCTCTGTAATAAACTTCTGACCTGGCTTTATGGTCTGCTTATTTTTGTTTAGCGCAGGTCGCCAATTACTAAAGCAGTTTTCATTAGATTTCTAGTTTGGACGTGCATAAAGCAAAGGAATTTACATTTGCATAAAACTCCATAAGTCGAGAAATGTTACATGATTCTCTGAATAACAGAATCCGTATTTAACCACGGTCTAATCAAAACACACATATTTAGGACAACAAACCAAAGCTTACTGTCGCGTCATAAAATTGTTAGTTATACATACCCCTGAGTATGACAGGTTATGTTTTAGTTTATTTTTTAAGAAACGCAGAGATTCCGTGAACGTGTTTGTTTCGTATCACGTCTTAACTATACACATCATCGCCAAGTTCGAAAATTTTTCAAGCAGTACCAACGTTTCAAATATAATGTGTATGTGTGATTACGTTCTATGTCTGCGCCAAGCTTCATATACTTGCTTCAGAGGCCCCTTGGTTATTGTTGTGACAAGAAAAATTTAAGAAAATTTACATTTTACAAAAATATTACTTTCATCAAAAACTGCATGTGTTCCAGCGCGCATTGCGAAATATCGTGTCACTTGCGTCCTCGTCTCAAAATTTGGACCCTGCCATTTTCTTACTGTCGACTGTAAAATTTAAAACAAAGGCTTTATGTATTATGTTCATAGAAAATTTCGTATAAATCAATCAAGTGGCTTAAAATTTGAAATGTGAAGGTACATGAAGGATTTTATAGTCAAAAAATAAACACACACACACAAGCAAACACACAAACACACACACACATCATGATGATGTTGAAAGTTTTATTTTCTTTTTTACTGGAAAAAAACTAGGCTGAATAATACGGCGCACACCGAAGCAGTCCGTGTAACATATTTAGAAATTTTCTCTTCATTACTCTGCACACAACACTACCTTCAAAATTCAAATACATTGTAACAGCACTAACAGACCAAAACATAATGGACGAAAAATTATAAGCAAATTAAATTCGCGGAATGCCAGCTACAGTTCTTTTCAGAATAGCTGGTGTTTCTGCTTGCCATGTATAATCACAATCATTATAAATACTGAACTACAGTATGATTTCTTATTTTATATGAATTTGAAACTTGGGTTCCCATATTAAAGAAATGACACAGCCTGAGAACATTACAGAACACGATGCTGAGGAAGATGTTACTATCTAAGTGGGAAGAAGAAAGAGGAAGCCAGAGAAAATATAATAAAGGGAAGCTTCACGACTTTCGCTCCTCACCTAATACGGTTAGGGTGATCACATAAGGGACAGGCGAAACACACAGGAAATGCCACATGTATAGGGAAGAAAAGAAATGTATACAAGAATCTGGTGGGGAAACCTGAACTAAGGAGGCCGCTTGGAAGACCTAGGCTTAAAAGCGAATGTAAAATTAAAAATGATCTCGAAGAAGCAGCAAGTAGGGTGGGGAGGGTGGATTGGATTGATGTGGCGAAGGACAAGAATAGGTAAGGGGCGCTTGTATATTCGGTGGTGGCCCTCCGGGCTTCATAAAATGTGGAAAATTTCTTGACTATCTGTGAAGGTATTAGTCTTTCAAGAAAAACTACTCCATTGAGATAGTTACACGCCACTGACATATATGTTTTATACTGGAGGTAAAAATTGTTGTTACTGTTGCAGAGCTACTCACATTACAGGTAATCTAGAGCTGCTGGCTTTAGTAAGAACGTTTCTGGAATGCTTGGTTCAGACACCGGCTGAAGCACCGGCTCTTATGTTTACAATTTTTTGTGGGTTCCCTCAGTATATGCAGCGACAGTATGTCTGTCTGCACCATGACCGATTTCTTCCAAACCATTTCCACTCCAACATCCCACCTTTCAAACATTCGACGCAGTCGGCTACAAACTGAGTTACAGGCAGCGTCGATAAATAGAACAAAGAATCGCGACGTGTAATGTCAGAAATTGCATTAATTACATTTCATTGTTATTCAGTGTATATACATTCAACATATTTAGACTTGCTGAAATTATAATTCGAAGATACTGGCCTACCGCTATGTACCTTTCCTTACGAACAGTTTTTGTGAAGAGTTATAGAATTCTATTTGAAGATCATGTAAGGCATGGGACGGACTAAACCTGTATGAATATAGGTATATGTTCACCCATCTTGTAACCTAACAATTCCGAATTTCAGAATCGTTTATTCGGCTGTTAACTAACTCCACGGAGCAGAGGCCTTCTTGAGACGCTAACAGGTCCTCAGCTGGTCAAGAAATCCCCAGCATTTTATGGAACCCGAAGTTTCACTACCGCATTTACAAGAGCCCGCCACCTACAGTCCAGGTCCGAGGCTTTGTAGGTTGTTTCGTAACACCGGGAATTTTTTACGGTGAGGAGCTGTTAGCACCTCGCCCAAAGCCCTAGCTGCAGGACCGCTTATTCTGCCATTTCAGAAATGAAATCGAATGAAGGAAAAATGGACAAACCAACGTAAATAACAGATAAGTTTACACATTTCATGCAAAGAAGTCATACGAGAAAATGGCCTACGGACAGAAGTCACTCTCAGGGCGAACCATATTTTATTCTGGGACTATGAAACGACGGTCAAGGTAAAGTTACTCCTATATATGAACGCCATATTACACGGCGTCACAAATTATAAAACAGTTGTCTCCATCGACATCGCTGCCAAAATCTAAAACTTCACGAACAGAGATATTCTGGAATTAGATTTTCATATGTACAAGCGTATTATTTTGGTGTCTAGGCCGCATTTGTTAATTTACATATTGATGAAAGGTTTACTAGCACTTGTTTTATGTTAGTGTAGGTTTTCATTCATATGTATACATATATATATACACATACGCTGTGTATATAAGCACACACCAGTACAGCCGAGTATATAAGCCCTGTGTGTAAAACAGTATGTAACACTGCGCATGCCCAGATACAAACAGGCATAATTCGTACACGTTCTTTACTCTATTTTCACTGGCTTATTCACCCTGAAGACGAAACTCTGTAGCGCTCAGTTATGTGTTCTTGGCAAACACAGTGGGTCAAATCTGACCTACAGTAATCACTTCAATGTAGCCGTTACTGTGAATTTACATTCCGTAATCATCGGCCGAATAATTTTCACTTAAAAATTTCTCGCGCTCCTATAAAATAATGCCATATATTGTGGGTGAATCACGGTCTTCGATGTTCGTTTGCATACCTGCATACCAGGATCACAAGCAACGTATTTGGTAGGTCTAACTATGTTTACAAGCTACAAGAAAAATACATGTTCTATATAATTTATTCAAACACAGTTTGTAAAAGTCAGTATGGAGCCGTTATTTTAATTTAAAAATACACATACGCACGCTAATGTACACGTGTGCTATTTCAGTTCTCATAGGGAATCTAAACACTCGGAGGTCATCATTGTAATTCTGCCTTATGTAAACACAATCAGCGCATTTAACATGTTTTCCTGCAAATTTCTGTCAGTCATAATATCATCCTAAACGAAAACTACTGAATTGATTATGATGCCTTACTTTTAACCTGAGAAAATAATTTCGGCCCCTATCAAAGGCAAACACTATTTTATTTCTATACTATAAACGTACTTCCTTGAGGTGCCATGATGTGTAATTTGAAGACAAAGGTACAAATTTTCCTGCGGTAAGAATATTGACCTGTTAAAGGAAAAAATATCAGAACCGATGAACAAACGGATTAATTTCACAACGTAACACAAACATACTTGGAATAATGTAGGCAACAGTATGTATGTTATTTTGAAGGTATGGATATAAACGTGGGTATTCTCAAAACACAGAGTTTAATCTCAGATAGAGGTTACACATAAATAATAACGTTAACTCGAGCATTACAAATAAGCGTCAATATAAAACGTTTAGGCCTGTACTAAATGTTATTGTATCAGAGCATTGTATCCATTATGCTAACAAGTGTTAAGTACAATTAACTAGAGTCATCTATACACATGAGGTATTTCCAACTTCCCTGCCCTACACCCAGCCTATACAAACACAATATATAACCTACTGTAACCAGTTTATTTCTTTCATCAGAGAATAGCTAAAACTAAATACACACAGAAACGTACAAAGAACGAGTGCTCTGCTGAACAGATAATACAAGATTCTACTTTATGGTTGTCTTTATTACATTGCGAGTAAAGACGTGAAGGCAGACACGAGCTTGAAGGTTAAATTTGGTTCAATGCAGTCTTTTATATTTTTGTGTTCTAGGTCCCACCTATGTTACTCGATCAGTCAAATTGACTCCATTCCTTATATACATCTACCACCCCAAATTTTATATCCAGCATAAATTCACCGCCTCTCCATCAACCGACAGAAAAATTCATTCCCCAGTCAGTCACAGCTGCACAGCGAAACTGAATAAAGAGCAGGAAAAAAAAACTGCAGAATGACGGTTCTTGTTCTAAGCAAGAAATAAGTGCGGGTTCGCCTATAAAATTAAATTGTCGGCAAGTTGCAGTTGGAAAGTGGAAGTGAGGAATTCTACATATTTTATTTGGGTACGCCCCCTTCTTATATCTATCCTTGAATCTGATTCAATACGTACAAGTATTGGAAAGCTAGGTGTAATCAATCATTACAAAAATCTTGTGGAAGTGAACTGAAATGTGATGGAAATGTTAGAATTTTCTATAATGCTTATCAAAGACAGAACACAGAAATATACCTCGAATTTTGTCAATTCGTTGCCTACGAAATAGGAAATAAAGGAAGCCTCCAGCTAAGCATAAAAATGAGACATTTCAGAGAACGTAACTGTGAGCTCATTACTTGTTAAAGCATCCTTAAGTTTCATGAATTCGTCCTATTGTATTCCTAGAAGTTGCCAGTCGCATGTTGCAGCAGATTGGTACTTAAATCATGGCTCTGACCGATGTCTTTCTGGCAGTTCATATTCAAGTGATGCCGGTAAAGCAAAGACATAATTAAGTTACGTTATATATATGGCATAAATGGAATTAAACATGCCTGGGAGAGTCAGATCTTTATGTGTCATTACTTTCAGATAATTCAATAATTTCGATATATTTAGAAGGTAGTATTAGAAGTGTCATATGCCAGAAATACGCCACATTTAAATAGAATGTGTACGGAAGCATACGAAATAATAAACCAGCCTTCAACGTGAGCGAAAGAGAAGCACAGATATTTCCGTACAGGATCACAAGCTGGACACGTTGCTAAACAAAGGAATTCTTGATTATATATGTATAAATAGACACAGTCACACAGCCAAACAATATTTATTTCATTAAAGATTAAAAATTAAAACATTAAAACAACCGGTTTCAGCGTGGTTTACGCCATCTTCAGGTTTTCAAATTTTCAAGAACACGTATAGATTTTACATTGTCTAGTGCAGCTGTTAAAATTAGTGAAAGGCCTTTCCCTTTATATAAGTACTATGAGTACGTTATAGATTTTGGACTAGTTTTCTTGAAGGGTAGAACTATATCGTAATTTTCGTCGGATGTGTAATGCCTTATATATTTCTTGGAGAATATGTGGTTTTGGTATTCTGGTTAATCCAATATTGGTTATTACAGTAGTATTTCTTGTTTTCTCGTGTGATATTCCAGCTGAAACATATCAATACATAGAGTTGTTGGTATTATGTACGTTGTTTATTTTATTTACTGATTTATTTTATTTATTGATCAATTTAATGATTTTGCAACAGTAGAGCCATACTATGTAAAGACGATACGGCACAACGGCCGTTGTGTGCTGCGTGCTGTATGTGAACTTTTGCGTATGGAAAGGACTACACAGGGCTTCATAGGAATCCTATATTATCAGTAAACCTGGGCCAACGGCAGGGCAGTCTTGCAGGGAGAAATTCGAGGGTTCCTATGCAAACATTTCCGCATCAAATCCCAAAGAAACCGAGTCGAAATGTTCATAAAAAGCAAGTAATAAAAAACACAAAGTATGGTTTAAAGAGGAGAGCTCTTAACGAACAACTAAACCAGCAGTGTTCTACCATACGTTGCTGATGAACAAGAAACGAAATCTTTCTGGCCATGGTACGGGCCGTAGTACATACATGTCTGGCAAATATACGGCATCACGCGACAGACGAGTACTGTCTTAATTTTTATAACAACCAAAACTTCAAAACAAAAGTCATACGACTTACTCTGATTACATGAAATCCAAATCACACAGCACAGCATATTTGTTTATGTGCTTCATGTGGTTTTTACAAAAAACATCGTTCGTTACACTATTAACTTACGGCGATGTGTTCTTTATGACGTAGGATTTCAGTCTTCAAGTACCTTGAAAATTAATTTTAGTATTCAAAGATCTGAAAGATACCGGAGACAAGTACACAGCCAAAGGGATGTCACCGTAACCCCTCTTTCCTTAAAACCTGAGGATATTGGGCTAAAGAATCCTGGCTTAATATTCAACAACCCTAGTTTGGCGGCGCCTAGTTTGGAATTGAACTTCTATACCATCCATCAGCTTTCAGAAAAGAGGTTCAAAGAAGCTGGGTACAAGTGTTAGTTTATTGTATAAGGAGCAGACCCTTTCACAGCTTCAGAAACATATGTCAGCGAAATACAGAAATTCTAAGAAAACCGCTGCACGTCCTGTAAACAACATTACACAAACTATACCGCCATGTTTTGTACCGCGCCACATATAAACATGTATAGAAATGTATATAACCCATCTAAGTAGACGTTGATACACATTTCGCATCACTCCATTCAGTGATTTTCCCATACGTTTTCTTTGCATTTCGTACACTATATTTCGAAGGAAATGTACATTGCATGTACGCCGCATAGTGTCAAAGTACAGTACTACGTACAGGTTTCATAACACACGTGTTATTGGTAGTACAAGAAATTCTACATTGTACGTCGGTTTTTCCCTTTCCAACAGTGCATGGAGAAAACCTCTGGATTCATCACGCAAATTCTTAGTTCCTTCCACATTCGAGATAGATGGGAAAGCGGAAATTAACCTTTTAAAGCCTAGCGTGTACTTTACGTACCACCAGGTTTAACATTAAAAAACTCTACGTAGTGCCCACATTGCGTTTATGTGTTTTGTACGGATCTCAGAACAAACAGCAACGTTTACCTTATACATCATTAAGTGACTGGTTTTTATAACCGAGGTGGGTAGTGTTTACTGCGCGGTACGAACTGAGTCCTTATATAAAATAGATTACGTTTCGTCTTTAAAGGGCTAAGAATAAATATGGTTTCTGATCTGTTACATGAATAGACAGACAAAATTTGTGGTCCAAAAGTGACAAAAAAGTATGCGTCCTAAAACCGTGCACAGAGATGAACGTACATTTTAAACATTTTTGGACATACGAGCTTATACTTTCTATTCACCTTTACATGCCGCCCATAAAAGTGTTACAGTAATAATACATTCACTCAACTAAGAAACAGAACAAATGTTATTGTCGTGGCAGAGCTCTAACCTTTTATTTGGGAAATATCTTGGCCTGAATCTCTGCCAGATCATCAAATATCCCGAGTTCCCCCTGGATTGCCTTTGTCCCTTCAGCCTAACTCCCGCACACTTATCTCCATTGGGTCACACTTTCATCCTTCTCAATCCTTCCTTTCACATCGTTCATCATCCACAGTAATATTCGAAGATATGAAATAAGATTTACTGACAGCGTTGTAAAATAATATTGACATACGTCCTGCTGTCAACCACACCAAATTTTATTAGTTTTGTCAATATATGCTGCATGTTTCCGTCGGGCAGACCCTCCTCAGGCACTTAAAAATACATGACTTTAAAATCCCAAAATACAATGCACATATATAGTGTTTAAATTTGTGAGATCTCACAAATTATGCAAGCAGCACGCATTTCAATGTTTGATATACGACAACGGGATGAATTCCACAAAAAATGTTACAGTTAGTCAGTAAAATCTGTGAACGTCACAAATTTAAAATATATATGTATTTTATTTTTGGGGTTTTAAAGTCATGTATTTAAATGCCTGAGAATTATCAATACGACCGAAACATGTGGCACATATTGATGGAACTAATAACATTTGTTGTGGTTGACGGCAGTGCTTATGTCAGTGTTTATATATCACACGGGATGAATTCCGCAAAAACTTGTAAAATAAACGAGAAAATAAAAAACATTAAAAATTAAAAAATTACAAAAGAGACTTTACACATTGCACTACCGAAAAATTGTTACGTTTCTCAAACAGGCGTATCACCGGAAACAACATATACGGTGGTAAAATGTTGGCAATCAGCATTGCAATGTGACATTAATAGGACTGCAGCTTACGTATCAACTCAAAGAGAAACCTGGCTTAGAGTGAAAGATAAAGAAGAAACTGTTAAGAGATGAAGCAACGAAGCAAATTTCAAAAGGTTTGAACTCTTCCGCTCGCTTTTCGCTACACTACACAGAAGCTTACAGGGGTTTCGGATCACTCAGACGGTAACCTTTGCTGGAGATCTCTAATTACAATCTATCTCCAGGTTGCTGCTTCACTTGCTTTCATTCCTCAAAACAGTCTCGCTACAAAAGGAAAGAAATTTAACTCCTGTGAGCAGCCAGACCAACCTGAACTTAGTATTAAGGAACATCACTACATTCATGGCCTTACAGCCAGTACAACATCAAAACAAACTGATAGATTTACGGGCCGATATATCGACATTTAAGTTCTAAACGAATAACACTAGCGACAAACACTTAAAATAAGTCGTGTATTGCAGGCACTGTATAAGAGTATGAATTAAAACCATGGAAATGTAAATATGTAGTTTTTAAATAAATAAGGAAATCCTGTCGTTTTCATCTCTTTTTTTCTGCAGTGAAAGCAGTATTCCTAAATTTGACCCCATGCTCAATCATTTTTCAATCGATTTTAATCATTTTCATAAAATATAATCATGGCACAGATACTTTGCAACACTTACTCATATTGTATTAAAGAAAATTAAGTCAGTCAAAGTCAAATTTAATGTGTTCCATGTCCGGCATTGTATCATATAAAATAATATTTACCAACTAATGCACCAAAATACATACAATCTTTATTCGTAAAAACTTCCTACACGTTTCGAGCCGTTGTGAGGTATCTTGTACAAGATACCTCACAACGGAGGATGAAAGCAAAGGTACATTCTCAACTGTATAAGTGAATCCAACAGTGTAACAGACTATTCTCCCCGAAGATGGCCCAGCAGGATCGAAATATGTGGGAGGTTTTTAGGAATAAAGATTGTATGTATTTAGTGCATTAGTTGGTGAATATTATTTTATTTCATTTTATATCAGTCAAAGTCATTTGTCTTACAACACATAATTATTTTACATAACAAAAATCTGTAGGCCTCTATGAGAATTTAGAAATATGAAATATATACAATTTCCAAATTAGATATTCAAGGATAGGTTTAAAAAAAATTGTAAAGCCATATGCAGTCCAAACAGCCAATACAGGCCAGCGCTGCCTCTTTATTTGTCATATAAAATATTGTATTTTTGCCGGTAGGACAAGGAACTCGTTCACTTCTCCGAAACGTCCGGACCGGCTGTGGTGCCCACCCAACCTCCTATGAAACAGGAATTGGGACTCTTTACCGGGAACAAATCGGCCGGAGCGTGAAGTTGACTACTCGCCTCTATAGCTAAGAATCAGTAGGACTATAATTCTACTCCCTCTATATCCTCATGGCGTGGATATGGCCTTTAATTTTTCACCTTATCTGATTTATGTACACATGCCCCGCTATTTCGGGTCTATGTGAAATTGCCACCTTAATAAGGACTCGTATGACTATTCTTTCTGTAAATCTGATGTGCTTATTTATTTGTTTCTTCAACGAGGCTCAGACTACACAGCGCTGAATGAAACGTAGTTGCTGAATAATGCGTGAGAAATGGTGTGGACTCATTACAGTTACAACTCAAGACAGTTTTCTGGGCAGACCACAGACAAAAACAAATAATTCAGTCAGGATATATGAACTACCAGATACGAGATTAAATCATCATCACCATCACCACCATTATCATCATCATCTGCAGCAGCAGCAGCAGCAGCAGCAGCAGCACCACCACCACCACCACCACCACCACCACCACCACCACCACCACCACCAGCACTACCATCATCATAATCATCATCATCATGAACGTAAACAGATGTAGGACATCCGGGTCTTGTCCTGTGAAAACACAATCTTGTCGACGCTATTGGTCTCTCAGTCTTGCTTTTTGCCGATCTATGTCGCCTTTGCCCTTTCGTTTGTAGTCCAGTGTCTTCCTGGTTACTCATGAGCGTACCCGATTAAATATAGTCTAATACAACGCACCATTTGTGTTATAAAAGGTAAAGCAGTCCCATTACAGGCCTGGACAGGCCCTGAGGGTTCCAGGAGGTTGAGGCTCCCAGATTTCTAAAAATCGGCACATGAAGGTGGTAAGGTTGTCAGCCCTACACACCGGCCACCTTTACCCCCAAGAAATATTCCTGGTACTCATTTCTGTTACAGACTGAGTCGACCCCAGGGCAATAGTGCGACCGAAAGGATTATGTCAATGAAAAATTCCAGTGACACGATCTGGAATCCAACCCACGCCCTTCCGGTTTGTAGCGCAGTGCCTCAACCAAATGCGCCACCGCGGCCGATTTGTGTTATTGGGAAATTAATACTTTAAATCTCCTTACAACATTCGCGTTGCTCTGCATACGGCTACAAAAATATCGGAAATGCTAAGTAATAATTTATGATATACTGAGTGCGTAATAAAAAGGAAACTGAATTCGAACCGAGAACACATGTGTCTTGTCTACGAATCACCCTTGTCTACCTTTATTACTCAAAATATTGCAAATGAGAGGAGTGTCATAAATGTGTAATGCTGAGGGCAGAAATGGGAAGGGGCAGAAAAAGAGTCCGGGAAAAATAAGGGTTTAAGGTGGCGCAAAATACCACAGTTCCTGCAGGCGTTCTGATGAAACGCGTTCTCTCTTTGCTTTGAGTGTCAACAGAGCGCCGGGCTTTCACTTTGCAGAAGATTCAACAAAAAAATGCACAGAATTCTTAACTCGTTGGGTTCGAATCTTATAAACCTATGTCCAAACACAAAAATACTGGGAGAAAGAAAGAAAGAAAGAAAGAAAGAAAGAAAGAAAGAAAGAAAGAAAGAAAGAAAGAAAGAAAGAAAGAAAGAAAGAAAGAAAGAAAGAAAGAAAGAAAGATAGAAAGAAAGAAAGAAAGAAAGAAGTGTGTAAAAACATTGGAACCCAAACTACGCACACTTTGCCTAATGTCAATGTCTTTTAAAGTTACATGGGTAGAATGGAAAACATAAAATATTACCGCAACTGCGTGATTTTATTAACCCTTTGAACACTGACATTTACCTGACTTTTATGTAAAAATCCGGCTTAAACTCCCCAGCGAACACAGTTTGTCTCTATCAGAAAGGCCAGTCGGTTGAGGTTATTCTGAGAATTAACTGTTCTTTATTGGTGGAGTCATTTGAAACACGTAAATACAGTTTGCAAGAAATGCAGAATTTATTAATATTACAGCACTTGGTACAGATATTTGCCACTCAGATTAGAAACAGTAAACATCCGTTTCAAATATCAACAGTTCTAATGGTATAACGGAAATGGCGTCACTGTAGACGACACACGGAGTTAGTTAGATGATCGATCACAGATTATGGTGTCCTAGTTTATTAACGACACTTTGACAGCTGCAAAGCTTATATGGCGCCGTACCGTAAAATTACCGTCAAAAACTAATTAGAAACAACGTGGAAGGGAATCGTCTTATCCCTAATAACGTGTTTGTTTGAAGAGGTTCAGGAAATCCAAGGAAATGCAGCATCAGGATATTGTGTGAAGCAAAATGTTAACGTAACAGAGAGCTCGAAAAAAAGAAGCAGTAGTGAGAGGAAAATATTTCTATCTCACATGCGTGCCTTTTATTCATTAGGCTACTGATTGTTGAATCAGTCCACGAAAGGGAAGGCCAAGGTAGGCCTTTGAGGCGGTACATGTTAGCAATTTAGTGCTCTGACAATGATTACTCACGTCGCACTCATGTTACTTTGAGCCTGACTACGTTCGAGAGGAACCAAGTTCGATCCCTGGCCAGTAATCGGAAATATTGATGGAGGTTTTCACAATTTTCCTTAGTTCGTCTACAGAAATTAGGCAGTACTTTAAAATAATACGTAACACCTACATTCCATTCTACCTGCTTCATAAGTTGTCTCCATGTTGCTACTCCTTTAACGCCAGACAGCCTTAGAATTTAACCTTTTAAAGCCTAGCGGTAACTTTACGTACCACCAGCTTTAACATTAAAAAATTCTACGTGGTGCCCACATTGCGTTTATGTGTTTTGTACGGATCTCAGAACAAACAGCAACTTTTGCCTTATAAAACATTAAGAGACTGGTTTTTATACCCGAAGTGGAGTGTTTACAGCGCGGTACGCACTGAGTCCTTATATAAAACAGATAAGCTTCGTCTTTAAAGGGTTAAAACAGCAATACAGCAAGGTAAAGAGACGAATAACCCATAATGGTTAGTTCTATAGAATACCGAGAATCATATGAGGTGGTAACAAGGCATTGAAATGTGTTATATTCCTCCTCTAGATATGATATGTGAAACAAAGAGTCTGTTAGACAAATGTTAACCTGTTGCATGTTACAGCGCTCTCTGGTACATCTATGCTGATTTTGCGTCTGAAACCCCTTTTACAATCCAATCAAGTGAAGAGGATTAAGGTGGGTATAATCTGCACTGGTGAAATACGGTTGTCGCCTTTCAATAAATGACTTCTTACACAGCAAACCACACTTTCTGGCACGGACGTTGTCTTACGGAATAATTCTGATCATGACTGCCCTGATTTAAAAACCAACTCAGAATATTCAGTTGGCTCGGATTGAAAGACGGGATAAACATATGAAGAAGACCGTGAGAGATAAATCTGTTTAGTTTAAGGTTCCAGTTTCATGTTGATTTGTTTGTTAGTACAAACAAGAATTATGTTTCAGTATTTGAAATTTATATTGTACTACAGCTACGCATTTTTTTTTCTGAAAACCCGTTACTAAATTAAAAGTGTTTTTTTCAGTGCATGATTTTCTAATCGAAAAATACGGTATTCACAAATAACAAACAAGCTTCAACGGTAAAATCACTTATTAAGTTGAAGTAAAAACTTATTACAAAACAATATTTCTCCTAATAGTAAAAAAAATCAAAGTCAGGTTAAGAAAACCCTAAAGGGGAAAAGAATCTCCACAATCTGCTAAAATTTATCGGACTCTCAGATCTCCAGCGAGCCGCGGTTGTCCAGTTGACGAGCACTGCTCTGAAACATTACACGCCTTTCGCAGATCACTCACGCGGTGTATTAAGGCATAAATGACGCTCGCACAGTGCACAGAATTGTACATTAACCTTTTAAAGACGAAACGTGTCTGTTTTATACAAGGACTCAGTGAGTACCGCGCTGTAAACACTCTCCACTTCGGTTATATAAACCAATCTCTTAATGTTTTATAAGGCAAAAGTTGCTGTTTGTTCTGAGATCCGTACGAAACACATAAACGCAATGTGGGCACCACGTAGAATTTTTTAATGTTAAACCTGGTGGTACGTAAAGTTACCGCTAGGCTTTAAAAGGTTAAACTTAATATAGAAGCAGGGACTCGAACCACGGACTGCAGGTCACAGCTAACCGGATAATGACGGCGCTACTGGGCAACAGCAGCCGCTGCTCAGGTCAGTAATGGCGCACCGTTAGAGCATTCAACCAGCAGCCAAGCTAGCTACTTGACCTGTAGTGACCTGTAGCACGTGCAGCAGAAAGGCAGCAGTGTAGGCGCTGCACAAATACTGCATCCTTATTTGAAAGATAATGACCCTGTATACATCATCACACATGGATAAGTGGAGGTATAAATCCACTCATTCTGAGTCTGCGCACCTCAAGGGGGTAGGGAGGGAGGGGTGGTCAGACTCGGGCCCCGAAAGCATTATTTGAACAATAAACAAAACATACGTACAATAATCGAAATAAGATCCACTACCAACAGCTAAAACAGAAGCAGAGTCCTTGAGAAGCCAACAGGTCCCCCAGATAGTCCAGATATTTCCTGCATTCTGTGGAAACCGAAGGCTAATTACAGTGCTTAAAAAGCCCGCCCCTTATACTGATTCTGATTCACATAAATCCAGTCCACGCCCACCCAATCTTATTTCTTTGACATCCATTCTATCATCCTCCCATCCACATCTAGGTCTTCCAACCGGTCTTCTTCGTCCAGGTGTCCCCACAAAAAATCTACATGCATGTTTCTTATCCCCGTGCACGTAACATTCCCGCCGACCTTATCATCCTTCATCTGATCACCCTAATAAAACGTGGGTAGGAGTAAAATTCACGAACCTCCTCGGCCAGCAGTTTTATCCAACTTTCCAATACTTCCATCCTGTCACGCGCAAACACCTCCCGCAAGCACTCTGTTCTCGAAAGCCTTCAGTTTATATTACCATAAACAAGACTGCAAAGGGTGTAGTCCCTTAAGTAGTACACAGATTTTACCAAGGCGTTCTTTACTTTCATAATGCCATACGGTTTCATGGTGGAGGAGAAAATGTAATATCATTTACGCCCTTAAGAAATAATGGCCTTCCTAGGTCAATTTTCACGAAGTCCATAAAAACTGAACAGCGTGTATGTTCAGTCTCTTACATCCACTTTCACTCAAATCGGACAACATAAGAAGTAAGGACGGAAATTAATTTATTCCCCTAAGTAAAGAAGTGTGGATTTCACCATATCGATTTCTATGAATCTGAAAACAACAAAATTTTGTGAACATCTCCTGTACAGAATTTTATCCATATCAGATGAAAAGTGTTAACAAAACACGCAACTTTTCTATGTCCTAAAGTAAAGTATACCTTTCATTGCACCAACTGCAAATAGGTTCACAGTTGCCCCACCGCCTTCCATAAAAGTCTTCTACAAAGAAAAGCCGGACGAAATGTGTAGATCAAACGGACAAAATGCCACTGCACCGACCTTCATAGAACTCATAATTCCTAAATAGCATCGTGTGGAAATCTTCTACATCGAATTAGACGCAAATTGTTCAAGAAATGTGAGAATTACGCGCACAAATTCATTTACATCCTTAAGTAAAGTATGACTGACAAGGAGAAAATTTTCATAGATCTTACACTTGCTTAAAACCGTTTAAAGAAATTCCAGTATCGATTTTTTATTAAAATCTGACAAATGGTTCGTCGCCGATACCAAACCAAAAAGAGAGAGGCGGACAGAGCAGACGTGGACTCCATAAGAAGCGCCCATTTTTTACTTCGGAGAGAATTCTTAGAAACCGAATAAGTAAATTATAAAACGGTCTTTGTTTTGAGAACCACACACAGTACGAGTACATTATCACACATGCACTTTGAGGACAGAACATGGATTTTTTAACGTTAAAACTAGAGGTACATAAAATAACCACTGGGCTTTAAAGAGTTAACCTTCTAATAGTTGCGTTTATCTTTTCAAACGTACTCGAAAAGGGTGATGGGCGAAATACGACTGTCATAACAGTACTGGCACGATGCCTGCTGAACTGTACAGAACCTATCAGCACATACCGAAATTGAAAGAGAAGCTGAGAAATTCTGCAACCAATTGCTAACAGAATGCACGTCATTACACTGTGAGATCTGAGTTTATTCCAACGGCAAGCATTAGGATTGCTTTAATTTTTTATGTGGCTTCTTGTATTCTGGTAGACGGGCACCTACTTTTCACATGAATGCACGGTTTGCACTACTGGCTTCACTAGCGGCTGCAAGCCTCTAAGAAACGTCAGCGCACATCTACCAACCTACATGGCATCACGTTCCAGAAGACAGCCATCTCTGTCATTAGATATAGTGCCTCGTATTTTATGGGACTGCCCGAAATTCATCTGAAGGGACAGAAGAGAAGCGCAAACCGTACGGTAATCGGTTTCTGGAGCCGGTAATTAACAAATGTGGGTCACACCAGTCACCTCTGTGGCAAACCGCACTGTGCTCTTGGAATTATGTCACCAAGATAATTATTCGGAAACTCACAAAAAAATAAACACACGTACAATGTCACTGGCTGCGCTCCTTTTCAGAACTTAATTCAATTATTTTGATTTTAGACGTGAATAAAAGCTGAGTGGCCTAACTGACTTTGGGGAACACAATACTCACTTAACTCTCCAAACGGTACATTTATGCGTTTTATATTATTCACATGATGGATCCATAAATACTCTAAACGTCTTCAGTCATCCCACAGCCACCAATAAGTAAACGACTGTACTCAAGCAACTGGACGAAGCCCATACTAAGCCAAATAGTGAAACCTGATGCTCGTATCTCCAACGCTGCATTTTACGACATGTTACTTATCAGTTAACAATAATCTTCAGCGCAACAACTTCTACAAGACATACTTCAACATGCTGCGTCAACATGTGGTAATAATAATGTTTTGAATGAACATTTTAACAACTGGGCTGGTGTGTTTTAAGTGTTTAATGTTCTCCCCCCTGAAGATGGTTTACTGGTGCAACGAAACATGTCGGGGTTTATGTAAAGTGATTGCATGTTGTGTTTTAACATTGTATACGGGCTGGTGTTGATACCTATTGTTGTTAACTCAAAACGGCATTTAGGAATAGGTTTCTTAAGGGGTAGAAGTTTAATTTGAAATTCTGCTTTGAAGAATTTTTGATTCCAGAATGATACTGGTAGTATTTTTCCAGAGGAGCATACATAGCATTCATTAAAATGACGTGCTCATTTACCACTGATACCTCACGGCAAGCTACTGTAAATTCATAATCGTTTCAAGCCATATCCCTCTGGGATCACAAGTGGCATCAGTGGGTTGAGTGGAGCGTGAAAGAAATTCTGATTCTAGCACTTTATATGCAGTACTCACAGCGCATATCTATGGTGACCGACGCACGTGCGGGCTGGCTGATGTTGTTGTTGGAAGCCTCACAGGTGTAAACGGCGTGCAGGTCACTTCTCTTCAGCTCCGGAACGATCAACTGATTTTGCTTCACTTTGCCTGGGTGAGCATATTCTTCATCCGTGTTGTCAACAAGGACTGCGTCACGCCACCACCGTACTGTGGGCAGCGGTCGACCTGCGACACAAACACCACTCAGTATGCAACATTCACAGTCAAATGGCAACTTCAGATGTTTCACTCTACACACACACACACACACACACACACACACACACACACACACAATTGATAATACAGAAATGTCAGGCCTCAACTTCTCATGCTACGTCTCTAGCGTAACTCGGCATGCAAATAATGTCACGGAAAAGATAAGTAGCTACTATGTAATAACCTATCAGAATTGTCTGTTTTTAATGCACACTTAAGGACGCGTACAGCATTTATAGGGTAAAATTTTATGACGATTAATAAAGGCATAATTTCGAAGGATTTGGAAGTAACGTTCATGGTAATTTTAGGTACTGTCCTTCTATTTTCCTGTACAGACTGCAACAAAACACTGAAGTCAGTATACCTATAAGCATTTCGGGGAGGGATTTAAACCCGTTAACTCGAGAACACATACAAGATTGCTGCTGATTCGGTCATGGCCTTCGCCAAGAACTGTCAATACTATGTACACACATTCATCACCTTGTTTAGCAATGCTGACCATGTACTGACATGGGGGGGGGGGGGTGTGGGATGTTAGGGCATATTCTTGTAAAATTCACTTCTTTTTTAGAAAGTTTGAAGTACTGAGCAACACATAAAACTGGCAGGTTAAGAGATTAGAGTGGATGAAGACTTTTGTTTGGACGTAAGAAATACAAGGAGCAGATTAACCCTTTAAAGACGAAGCGTATCTGTTTTGTATATAAGGACCCAGTTCGTACCGCGCAGTAAACACTCTCCGTCTCTGTTATAAAAATCAGTCGGTTAAGGTTGTATAGGGAAATAATCGCTGTTTGTTCTGAGATCCGTACAAAACACATAAACGCAATGTGGGCACCACGTAGAATTTTTTAATGTTAAACCTGGTGGTACGTAAAGTTACCGCTGGGTTTTAAAAGGTTAATACCGTATTTAAAGGACTGTAAGTGGATACAGGCTGTTTCTGAAGAAAGATAAGTGGGTGTCAAACGGTAGAATCTACGAGCCAGACAGGTTGTTTAAGAATATGCAGTTGAATGAGCAACACTGCAGTGTAAACACCCCTGCAGAGCAAAGGTGGGATTGTAAGGAGGGCATCGGTCAGCAAAATTCGAAGAAGGTAAGACACAGAAACTCACAAAAGCGAACACAGAGCAGAAAAGCAGTTACACGGACTTGAAAGAACTTTCGAACGAAATGGTCAACGGTACAGGGGCGAGGAGGAGAACTGGAGGTTACGTCATGGGAGGAGCAACATCACACGTCACTGAAGAATGTGGTAAACGTTGAGGCGACATCAGGAGACAGGGTAAATCAGGACATTTCTTCATCAGCTGCTTTGACAAAGGAGACAGTTCAGCAGAATTTTCCAAGCAGTAGGCCTTAAAACACCGGAGAACCGTGTGATGCGAGAATAAAGGATAGAAGGTAGGCAGGAGGCCAAAGCAGAGATATGAGGTCAAGGAAATTATGGTAGGTTATGAAAGTTATTTGAACAAGTAGAGGAATAGTGCAACTGATAAATCGCAGAGGTCCAGCAGTGTTGGCTAAAAAAAGGGTTCGTAGAAAAATTACGGTGACTTTTGTTGGTATGAAAGGAAGGTGGGAGAGAGTGAAAAAGAAGATTTAGATCCCAGTAGTAACATCGATAGTTTCAGGCAAAATTATGCCCCAGCGTAGACAGTAGTAGGATTTAAGTTTTATGAGGTAGCTAGACGAAGACGTGGGAGCATTAGATGATTGGTTTTTGTAAGTACTTAATGCGGTTGAATGCAAGACAACAGACACGTGTTTTATAGGATTATATTATATTATATTATATTATTATTTTACGCAGATACATTCAAGAACACAGGTCACATTTAATTCTAGGTTTAAGTAGGTTGGAATAGGTTTCAGTATTTATAGTTTTGTGCATGTAAGAAGGAAGTGTAAAACAATTACTGAATTTTTGAAAGATGCAGCTAAATTATTTAATCAAATAGACAAAAGTGAAATTTTTATTAAGACGATTAATAGAATATAATTTAAGAGGACAAACGAGTCACTGTACAGTTGCATAAAAATAAGGAAGAAATTACTTGATTATGTTACAACATTTAAGACGATGTTTGGCTTTAAGTCTTCTCTGGATGATATAATATTAGAAAACGGATAGGAGAGTGAGGTAAATGAAGCGCATAAAAGAAAAACTGTTTGTAGAACTAGACACAAACTTTGTGAACTGCGAGAAGCTGGTGTTAAGCAGACGCAGCTTTCTGTAAAATTTCAGTCGTCTAATATATATATTTGATTTGACATATTCATCTTATAGTTTCAGGAAAAAACTGGAAGACGGATCATATAAGAACAGTTTATCGACTCAGTGAACTAAGGATGGGGCCTAACGGTGATTTTAAACCCATAAGAATACCACACGTTTCGGACTGCACAAACTGCAACTCAGACATATCAAAATAAATGGCGCAAATAATCACAGGAATATTAACCCTTTAAAGACGAAACGTGTGTGTTTTATATAAGGACTCAGTCCGTACCGCGCAGTAAACACCCTTATTCTTGGTTATAAAAACAGCCTTTTAATGCTGTATGGGGCAAAAGTCGCTGTTTGTTCTGCGATCCGTACAAAACACATAAATGCAATATCACCGGCATGTAGAATTTTTTAATTTTAAAGCTGGTTGTGAGTAAAGATACCGCTAGGCTTTAAACGGTTAAGCTTACTCATAAATCTGTTGGTCAAGAAATAAACTATTTCTATTTACACCCAGCGACGTCTCAGGCAAGCTAATGTCAATTGAATGGACAGGCGTCACGTGTATCCGTCCTGCAGCCATCAAAATACGTCAATGGGTTAACATGTTTATAAACCACAAACTGCTAAAAAAAACAAGCAATTCGTTGGCATGATGAATACATTTTAGTAGATCAACGAAGACGCGTCGTATCGTGGAATTAATCGTTTAGCTGGTACCTTCGCCAGGGATAATGACATTTTATTAATTTAATGTGTTCCATGTCCGTGCACTGTATCATACGAAATAATAAACACCAACTAATGCACCAAAAATGTATACAATCTTTATTCGTAAAAGTGTTTATTCGTTATCTTTATTCGTTAAGTGTGAATGTGCCCTAGGGCACATTCACACTTAACTGTATAAACGCAACCACAGTGTATCGAAATTTTCTCCCTGAAGATGGCCTAGCAGGGTCGAAACATGTAGGAAACTTTTACAAATAAAGATTGTATACATTTTTGGTGCATTAGTTGGTGTTTATTATTTCGGAATTTTACTAACTTATGCCATTATAGTGCAACTATATTAACATGCATGATTCTTCATTTACTACATTTTGCGACATGTTTCGGTCATTCTACCGTCTTAAGAGATAAACATTTTACGGAAGTGTATTAATCTGAAGGTTGTTACCATAAATAAACATACTCAACATCCCACCTCTGTTATATCACGTAAAAGTCAGAATTTGTACAACAAGAAACATAAAATTTTAAAGTAGAGTCAAATCGGTACTCATTTCCATTTCACATTTATGACTCTAAAAACCTTTACGTATACATGATATACAAAATGTAACATTTTCAATTACCTCTATATTGTAAGAACTTTCAGTAGGATGCATTTGTGTATAATGTGTTTCCCTGACAGCCGTCGAGTGACCGCCGAATGCAGGAAACTTTGTTTTAAATAAAGAGGAATGCATTATTAATACGAATATACTCTAGTGGTACTTATAAATAAAACCTTAATCTAGTATGCTATAAGATACGAATAGTATAATGGGGGAAAATAATTCTCATAAAGTCTCTCGCTCTTAATTGAAAAATCAAAGTAAAATAATGTGGGATTCTACAAAAACACTAATCACCAACAAATGCACAAAGAGAGTTTATCATCAATCGTAACACACTCCTACATGTTTCGACCCTGCTGGGTCATCTTCAGGGAGAACGTTTCGTTACCGTTACACTAGGGTTGCACTTTACAGTTGAGTAAGAATGTGCTGTTGACTGTGTGCTGTGTACTGGAGGGTTCACGCCTCCAAAATCAACGTAGTACATAGTCAACAGCACATTCTTAGTCAACTGTAAAGTGCAACCCTAGTGTAACGGTGACGAAAAGTGCTCCCTGAAGATGACCCAGCAGGGTCGAAACATGTAGGAGTGTGTTACGATTGATGATAAACTCTCTTTGTGCATTTGTTGGTGATTAGTGTTTTTGTATGATATAGTGTACGGACATGGAACACATTAAAAATATGGGATTCTGTTGGTCATTACGCCTGCTGTACTTCAATAGGATGGTAGTTAAACTAACCAAGAACTTCGATCAGTCTCCAGAATTAACGACAATTCGTCAAATAACCACTCAGGTCGACACATTTCACAAGCCTGTATTGACTGATTTCCAAACTTCTGAAGTGTTTCCAAGTGGGCTTACACTATTTTAAAAGACTTGGTACGTCTTGTCGTAAGATGTGAGAATTCATAAACTGTAAGAATATAAAAGTGCAGCCTACATGAAATACGTAGGCCTGTATATTCGCCCATGCCTTCTTGCAAAAACCAAATATGTGAATTCTGTTGAATGAAATGCTGATATCGAACACTGTACAAGTATGTTGAATGTTGCAACAGAATTCGAGTAATAAGCACACAGTCAAGAACGTTAACCTTTATCCTGCTAATGTGGAATACATGGTGAGCTATTAATAATGCCAGCACCACTCGGCTACCAACTAGGCCGTTAGGGGCCTAGCTGGTAGCCGAGTAAGTGTGCGCACACAGATATGACATAGGACGTCTTTCACGATTGATTCAGTGTTGAGACATTGTGCAGAGAGAGAGAGAGAGAGAGACAAAGAGGTTCCTTTCAGCGTTGCCAAATGTAGGTCACCAAATATTACACATTAGTGGTGCTGGCATTATTAGCAGCTCACCATATACTCCACATTAGCAGGATAAAGGTTAATGTATAATTACAGAAAGTTGATACCTTTTATCAACAATTTACCAAGATAAATAATTTACATTGTGATATTTGAGGTAAGACACCGTGTAGCCCTGGAGACGGGTAATAATGTTTGAGCTAAATATCGGTATTCACTTCAAGGACTACACTGTGTCACAACACACAACACAATAATGTGAACACACATCGCCTTGAGAACTTCAAAATTTATGCAGGATAAAACTCTTTACCGTTCTTCGACTTTCAGAGGTCAAAATCATACTATTCGTTCATTGTGATTTACATGCGAGATTACCTCTGAATTTTAATTAACATGCAAATCGGCGCTGTACAATTATTTAGCACAGCCACTCTTATATAAAAGTCAACATGTTTTGCGTAAAGAGAAATTCACTGCACACGGAATTTCAATCAATTGTAATTAAAAATAAATTGCACCAATTCGCCACAGGATGGGGTAAAATTACAGATAAAACGGGAAACACATTCAAACGATAAAACGCGACGTTTTAGCGGGGGATATCCACGACGCCTACTCAGACTCCATGAAACAATATTATTATTATTATTATTATTATTATTATTATTATTATTATTATTATTAAAGCGGTGGAGTGAAGTTTTACTACATAGCTCGGACTTTAATGACGGAACCGTACGGTTAACAGCAGTGTCTGTTATGTCGGAAATTAAATACATCTAAATAACGCACTGAAGGTTATGATACCTGTTCAAAATTCCCCTGCTGATACAGAAAATCCCTCTTTCATTGGACTCGACGCACTGATAACAGCGCCAGTTAAGTCCATCCGGCAACTTCGTGCTCTATCTCTGAAAGCCAGTTTACTATTAGACTATTTCTTTTACTCGCGCCGACGTCTCCCAAGTGGACTTTCCCGTTGAGATTTTTTAGCCAAACTGTAATACGCATTTTTCATGAGTACATTCTGCTGTATTTACTAATCCTAACACTGCAAGGAGAAAGTTCACAAATTGCGGGGCCTTTCGTCGCATAACTCTTCATCTCACCTCTTACACTCTTTGTCTTACGTCCAGTGTTCCTGAGCGTCTCAATTTTCAAACTAATACAAATATAGATTAATCGGTTTTGGAATTTTCGTAAGCACTGCCTCTTCCAATTGATTTTGTCACACACCTTCCCCATGTTCCCACCTCCTTCAATACGATGATGATACTCAGCCTTATATACCTGCACACCGCCTTGCAGTCCCCAAACGCCACTGCCGTCAGTGCTGAACATCGTGTGGTTCCAGTGCTACACGCTTCCTTCATATCATCGCAATACTGCTAACCGAATAATCCAAGTACCGCACAGTCAGATCACTCAAACTACAGCGTACACAGAGATGCAGAAATAATGCAATTGTGGTATACGGTGTTATTACATTTCACACTCCACGTACCTCAGTGCAATTACGGACATGGTGATGCATACCTGTGTGGCACTCTACAACTGAGTAGTGCACTAAGAGTGGGTACTTGACTTTAACAACGCCGTTTTAGGTGCTCAGTTAAATAACGTTAAGAGATTTCAAGATGCCAAATGCTTTGTTATCAAATTTCGCACAGAGGTAAATATGCCACGTACAGTTTTCTGAAAGATTATACCCTCTATTTGGTATATAAACGCTACAATTTTGAAAAGAAGTACTGCCTCCATCTTCAGGGTAGGACGCATGACTGGTGGGCATGTAAGGATTTAAAAGAACCAAGAATTATTTCATGGTGCTATCCCGGGATATAATTGTAAAAACTGAGTTAATTGTGGGGACCTAACGTAACCACAAGAAACGTCAACACTGACTGCAGGTCGTCGGGTGAAAATTCCAAGCACGTACATCTAAAATACAAGTTTATCGTTACACAGATACAAGTACACTTGAGATTCAGAGGCAAAGAAGGTTCAGAGAATGTTGCAAGAATTTCAGTCTACCTAGTGCAATGACCACTGTATATTAGCTAGCATATTACTGGCAGTGACCGAGTGAACCTGGCAAAGGACAGCAGAGGTCTGGTATTATGACACAAATGCTCTCCTGGGTATATTCTTCTATCATAAATCTCATGCAGAATGACAGGCTCTGGGTTGTATGGGAGGAATGTAAGCTATGTAAAAGACAGTCACAGCACGTGCTTCTTTAGCTATACACAGTGATACACACTGTACATACTTCATACTGCATGCTGCACTGTATCCCTGGCCTTAGTCTCTGGTTTATGTGTTGGTTTATGTGAGTTTGACATAATTCCTGAGGAAGAAATATTCTCCCAAATACAAGTCAGTATGAAGCATCAAGTTTGCATCTTCGATTGAACACCCAGTTTTTGGATCATAATACTGTTATGAGAAACTGAATGATAGATTACCAATCATATTTATTAATCGGCGAAACAATATAAACTTATATTGCACTGGACTGTATATATATATGTGTATTTAATAAAATAACTTAGGCGCAATACGACACAATAAATGTACCGTTTTGAACAAAGCAAATGCTTATATGGATAATATGAAATTTTGAAACAAGACATAGGCATAAATAAAGGAATAATATTAAAATGGATCTTCATTAAATAGGATGGCAGGCGTGAATTGGATTGATCTCGCTCAGCACGCAGACAAGTGGCGGACTGCTGTGAACACGGTCATGAACATTCGAATTCCATAGAATGTGCGAAATTTTTTGACTTGGTGAGAAACCGTTAGCTTCTCAAAAAGGACTCTGCTACATGGAGTTGTTTATATAGTTAGTTAAGTTCGTATAAACAAAATGTGTGAGGGAGTACACCGAAAAATTCGTAGAGAATATGAAAGTATTTAAGATATGATTGTCTGAAAACATCCAGAAACAAATTCAAATTAAAGAACGAAACTGTCTTAGAGAACTGAATAATAAAAATCTGCATTCTAAAAGAACAAAAAACAGCGACCGCAATAATTTTGGATTTCAGTTGGTGTAAAATTTAAAAGAAAGAAATGTGAACGCAATAAAGGGCTGCAATTTTCTTCTCTTACTCAGTTTTCGTACTGACATTATATACCTCTTGCGATCAGAAAGAATGGAAGTTTAAAATGAAGAATGTGGAAGATAAAGGCGATTCTCTCTTTCTTTGTACCAAACATTATGCAAAGGGGTTAAACGAAAATTCTTGTAGTTTTTAGTTTAGTATTATGAAGAAGCAAGAAGCGGGGAGCTACTTTTCCCTGCACTGTACTCTCTTCTTTAGACCTTAAATCCGAAGAATAATGATGTCGGCTCTTCTGCACTAGCTAGCTGTGTTTGTCTCTAGACATTTCCTTAGGCAGGCGGAGTGACGGTGCCGAGGAGAGAAAACGACCCCCAGGATTAAAAAGCAGAACCTAGCAAATGTAATGGGACGTGAACCATATTTCAGTGGCAGAAAAAGAGAGACAGCGAAATGCGGGCAGTGTCGGAATCACTTTCAGGCCATTTAAGTAAGCCGAGATATAAATTGTACGGGGTAACAAGGGTGACTATCAAGTCCAATACAGCAGTGAAAACATGCTTTACTGGCCACGAAAAGCCGGGACACCCGATGTTAGCACGAAATCTACTACATGAGTTAGAAATAGTTAAAATAAATAACACACGCCTTGTGTCCAACTTCAGATCATTCAGTCACAAGTTTCTATAAAAGATATATAAACTTTATATCACTGTAATTCGAAATGGACCATCATTATCATAATCATCATATTACAATCAGGGCTGTGGAGTCGGAGTCGGAAGGAATTTTAGGTGGAGTTGGAGTTGGCGTTGGAAGGAATTTTTAGGTGGAGTCGGAGTCGGAGTAGGTAAAAATTTACCAACTCCGACCTCAGTCTAAAATCTTAATAGATGCTCCTACTCCAGAGCCCTGATAGCTACAGCAACCATTAGACTTATACTTAAATATAGGTTATAAATCAAAAAAGTAGCTTCATGATTCACGTGGTGGCGATGAAATGTCTTATAGGTTTACCGTTATTAATACATACTGAGCTTTTATGAAGGAGTCGGAGTCGGAGTTTTAAAAATCGAGGAGTCGGAGTCGGTAGTTTTAAAAATCGAGGAGTCGGAGTCGGAGTTGGAGTCGGAGTCGGAGCTTTTGTGTACCGACTCCACAGCCCTGATTACAACTGTTACGAATACTGGTGGACAAATGTTCACTGATGTAACCAAAAACGGCTAAACGGAAGGACACTGCAAATCGGATAAGCGTGGATTTCTAACTATAAAAGCTCAATTTTTATTAACTGTGATTTTAATAACACCCTGTCTGATAATCGAAATCACCGATCATTAACTTACAGGAAAACGCGTATTGTACAGTTAGCATAAAAGTTGCAACATTAAATTTAATTCAGAGATATTAATAAAGATAAATCATACGCAATGTGATTTTCTCAAATATCATTACCGAGCTTGATCCATTCATTCCGTAGTCTGTCTTAACGACAGCCTCTTCCACAGCGAGTTCTCCACAAGGTACGATCTAGTGCTTCCTCTTTCAATTTAAAGTATCTTCTCTTTTCCTTAAACTTTTAAAGCCTAGCGGTAACTTTACGTACCACCAAGTTTAACATTAAAAAATTCTACGTGGTGCCCACATTGCGTTTATGTGTTTTGTACGGATCTCAGAACAAACAGCAACTTTTGCCTTATAAAACATTAAGAGACTGGTTTTTATAACCGAAGTGGAGAGTGTTTACAGCGCGGTACGCACTAAGTCTTTATATAAAACAGATACGCTTCGTCTTTAAAGGGTTAAGGTCACGCAGTAGCCGCTCATGCCTTCTTCCTCGTCTTCCCGTCATTTCTACCCTTCCCTCTAACTTTCCTGAAATCACGTGTTTTAGAAGGCAGCTTCTATGCAAGATGTCACAAAATCCAGTTAGTCTTTCTTCTTTTTATTGTATGCAGGATATTCCTCTCCTCCTTGACTCTACGTAATACTTCTTCATTTGTCACACGATCGGTCCAACTGATCTTCTCCATTCTTCTCCAGCACCATATTTAAAAAATTTCCCATCATTTCTGGTCTACTTTCCGAAGCGTCCGAGCATCAGCACCACACAAAGCTATGCTCCAAACGTAGCACTTTACTAGTTTCTTCTTTAAATTTAAGTCCAATATACTGTCGAAAAGAATCTTCTTCTTGCTGAATGCTGCTTTTACAATGCCAATTCTGGATTTAACATTACGTGTACATCTTGCATCATTTGTCATCATGCTACCCAAATAATGGAAATAGTCCACATTCTCCAATAGTTCTTCATCTATTATAATTTTTATTGGGAATGGCGAACTTCATTACATTGTAAGATACCAAAAAATAAATCAGTGACATAACAACAGACAATTTTCAGTCCTCTATCAAAATGGCTTCTGAACATGCAAAATTGTTTATAACTGCCACGTAGGCATACTCGTGTGTTTTCATGAAATCACGCTATAAAGGATGTCATAAGCATAGCTTTTGTCTCCCTGTAACCGAATGATGCCAACGAAGCTCCAGTTCGCAGATATTACAGCTAACACTGACTCAATATTCACCCATTCTATTCTCGCACAGTAGAGCACAATACCTTTCTGAAACCTCGAGTGTGAAGCTTATTTGGAATTATCCTAAGGATTATGCCTGCAGTGGCTTAACAAGCTGAGTTTTTAAACCCAGCACTCTTTGTTCGTCCTGGCCGCTATCTGATACCACTCTGGAGTGGACTCGGCGATACTCGATTGTTTCCAGTCCAGCACTGTGTTCATGGTTCGTTATGAGCAGAGAGGAATTCAACCTGTGCCAGTTCCCAGCTATTGTTCCAAGACACGTGGCCACAAAATATGAGTCCGTCTTAACAGCAGCAAGATCGTGCAGAAAACAAGAACGCAACCATCTTCGCTGATGATCTGGGATCGTCTGCTTCGGGAGGGAAACATTCTAAGTAACTCTGAGCTATAAATTTTCCGAGGTAAAGGAATGCATGGAAATGAGCATCCGACATCACGCGTTGAGATAATAACATTAAGTGTAGTTGTGGAAAGAAGATTGAAAGCTATTCTTTTAGAGACAAGATCCGTGCACGTTAAGAACACTCTATTCTCAAAGATAAATTTTAGACAATTTTTTATTCAGATGTAACTAATTCCATGGACCACAGCATTTTTTTGTGAAGCTAATAGTTGCTCATTTAGTCAGAGAATACCTTGAGTTTAGTGGAATCTCATTGTCGGGTTCACAACAGCTGGTGACTGGTGTGTGCACTGTACGCCAAATAAACACAGTTGACACCTCTCGAATATTAGTTTGATATTAGCTTCAAATATACTCCTCGATCTACTTTATTTTAAATTTCGAAAAGCATACCACTACGTTATGATAAGGAAATATGTACTAAGGCATCCAAAGAATTGAAAAGAAAATAAATGCCTAGCATGATTAAAGTTACGTTGAACTTCTAAACCAGTAAAGCCTCCGCTGAACGTGAATTACAGTTACACATTGAGTTCGTACCGCGCAGTAAACACACTCCATGTTTTATATGATCACAAAACCAACAAATGCACGTAAATGTATGAACGTGTATTAGGCTTTTACACACCGTATAGCTCCTACACGCTTCGGCCACATGTGACAATCTTCAGGGAAATGCATTACAAAGAACAGATACATCGAAATATTATAGAATTATTAGAACCAACGCAAAAATATAAAATATTAAATTAAAAAAAATGTGGTTTAAATAGCTATTAAAGATTAAAATACAGATAAAAATGTTTGTCATTGATTCTGTATTGTTTTTAAAATGTAATATTTGATATCTGTGCATTTGTTCAAAAACTTCCGTTATACTTCGATGTATCTATCCTTTATAATGCACCTCTTTGAAGATGGCCACATGAGTGACCGAAACATGCACGAGGTACATATTGTGTATAGTATACTTTTACACACTTATGTGCATTTGTTGCTTTTTATCATATCATAGGTAGATAGATAGATAGATAGATAGATAGATAGATAGATAGATAGGCAGACAGATATTTGTTGAGCCATTATAATACAGGCGGTGTTGCGCCTGCTAACGCCAGGTTTTTCGCAGTGCGCAGCCCGTTCGATCTTACAGACAAAAGGTACTACTAACCTCCAAATTTCATATTACTTCCTCCTCACCTCCTGGTTGTTTTGTGAGGTGCTCCCTCTTACACCTTACCATTTCTAATTGCTTAATGCATTGTTATGGATCATTTAAAAAACTTCCTCTTGGCTATGAGAAGTAACCAGTCGGTATTGTAAATGGAAACAATTGTTCTTCCCTATATTCAAACGAAACACAGAAATGGAGTATGTAAGAAGAGTGTAGAATTATTTAATGTTAAACCAGGTGATACGTACTTATAGTAACCACTAGGTTTTAGAGGGTCAATTTATGTAAATAACAACTGGGCCACGCACTCGTCTACCCATCGGATAACATTATAGAAGAATGGAGATAATCAGATTGACATATCCTCATACTTACACTAAGGGAGCTATATTTTATTAACGTATATTTAAAATGTCACACAAGAATAGATTATGAATACAAACTACGTACATACGAATGGTTTTGTAAAATAAACAGGACAAGAATATGAAAAGTAAAATATTAATAGAAATTTATTCCTGTAAATTAAAGAAAATGCACCACGAGGTCGTCCGACTCCTTTTCCTTTAACCCCTTAAGGACTGA